>OY101440.1:63452125-63902125 GCA_956483585.1 Gymnocheta viridis | reverse complement strand
CATCATCATCATCATCATCATCATCATCATCATCATCATCATCATCATCATCATCATCATCATCATCATCATCATCATCATCATCATCATCATCATCATCATCATCATCATCATCATCATCATCATCATCATCATCATCATCATCATCATCATCATCATCATCATCATCATCATCATCATCATCATCATCATCATCATCATCATCATCATCATCATCATCATCATCATCATCATCATCATCATCATCATCATCATCATCATCATCATCATCATCATCATCATCATCATCATCATCATCATCATCATCATCATCATCATCATCATCATCATCATCATCATCATCATCATCATCATCATCATCATCATCATCATCATCATCATCATCATCATCATCATCATCATCATCATCATCATCATCATCATCATCATCATCATCATCATCATCATCATCATCATCATCATCATCATCATCATCATCATCATCATCATCATCATCATCATCATCATCATCATCATCATCATCATCATCATCATCATCATCATCATCATCATCATCATCATCATCATCATCATCATCATCATCATCATCATCATCATCATCATCATCATCATCATCATCATCATCATCATCATCATCATCATCATCATCATCATCATCATCATCATCATCATCATCATCATCATCATCATCATCATCATCATCATCATCATCATCATCATCATCATCATCATCATCATCATCATCATCATCATCATCATCATCATCATCATCATCATCATCATCATCATCATCATCATCATCATCATCATCATCATCATCATCATCATCATCATCATCATCATCATCATCATCATCATCATCATCATCATCATCATCATCATCATCATCATCATCATCATCATCATCATCATCATCATCATCATCATCATCATCATCATCATCATCATCATCATCATCATCATCATCATCATCATCATCATCATCATCATCATCATCATCATCATCATCATCATCATCATCATCATCATCATCATCATCATCATCATCATCATCATCATCATCATCATCATCATCATCATCATCATCATCATCATCATCATCATCATCATCATCATCATCATCATCATCATCATCATCATCATCATCATCATCATCATCATCATCATCATCATCATCATCATCATCATCATCATCATCATCATCATCATCATCATCATCATCATCATCATCATCATCATCATCATCATCATCATCATCATCATCATCATCATCATCATCATCATCATCATCATCATCATCATCATCATCATCATCATCATCATCATCATCATCATCATCATCATCATCATCATCATCATCATCATCATCATCATCATCATCATCATCATCATCATCATCATCATCATCATCATCATCATCATCATCATCATCATCATCATCATCATCATCATCATCATCATCATCATCATCATCATCATCATCATCATCATCATCATCATCATCATCATCATCATCATCATCATCATCATCATCATCATCATCATCATCATCATCATCATCATCATCATCATCATCATCATCATCATCATCATCATCATCATCATCATCATCATCATCATCATCATCATCATCATCATCATCATCATCATCATCATCATCATCATCATCATCATCATCATCATCATCATCATCATCATCATCATCATCATCATCATCATCATCATCATCATCATCATCATCATCATCATCATCATCATCATCATCATCATCATCATCATCATCATCATCATCATCATCATCATCATCATCATCATCATCATCATCATCATCATCATCATCATCATCATCATCATCATCATCATCATCATCATCATCATCATCATCATCATCATCATCATCATCATCATCATCATCATCATCATCATCATCATCATCATCATCATCATCATCATCATCATCATCATCATCATCATCATCATCATCATCATCATCATCATCATCATCATCATCATCATCATCATCATCATCATCATCATCATCATCATCATCATCATCATCATCATCATCATCATCATCATCATCATCATCATCATCATCATCATCATCATCATCATCATCATCATCATCATCATCATCATCATCATCATCATCATCATCATCATCATCATCATCATCATCATCATCATCATCATCATCATCATCATCATCATCATCATCATCATCATCATCATCATCATCATCATCATCATCATCATCATCATCATCATCATCATCATCATCATCATCATCATCATCATCATCATCATCATCATCATCATCATCATCATCATCATCATCATCATCATCATCATCATCATCATCATCATCATCATCATCATCATCATCATCATCATCATCATCATCATCATCATCATCATCATCATCATCATCATCATCATCATCATCATCATCATCATCATCATCATCATCATCATCATCATCATCATCATCATCATCATCATCATCATCATCATCATCATCATCATCATCATCATCATCATCATCATCATCATCATCATCATCATCATCATCATCATCATCATCATCATCATCATCATCATCATCATCATCATCATCATCATCATCATCATCATCATCATCATCATCATCATCATCATCATCATCATCATCATCATCATCATCATCATCATCATCATCATCATCATCATCATCATCATCATCATCATCATCATCATCATCATCATCATCATCATCATCATCATCATCATCATCATCATCATCATCATCATCATCATCATCATCATCATCATCATCATCATCATCATCATCATCATCATCATCATCATCATCATCATCATCATCATCATCATCATCATCATCATCATCATCATCATCATCATCATCATCATCATCATCATCATCATCATCATCATCATCATCATCATCATCATCATCATCATCATCATCATCATCATCATCATCATCATCATCATCATCATCATCATCATCATCATCATCATCATCATCATCATCATCATCATCATCATCATCATCATCATCATCATCATCATCATCATCATCATCATCATCATCATCATCATCATCATCATCATCATCATCATCATCATCATCATCATCATCATCATCATCATCATCATCATCATCATCATCATCATCATCATCATCATCATCATCATCATCATCATCATCATCATCATCATCATCATCATCATCATCATCATCATCATCATCATCATCATCATCATCATCATCATCATCATCATCATCATCATCATCATCATCATCATCATCATCATCATCATCATCATCATCATCATCATCATCATCATCATCATCATCATCATCATCATCATCATCATCATCATCATCATCATCATCATCATCATCATCATCATCATCATCATCATCATCATCATCATCATCATCATCATCATCATCATCATCATCATCATCATCATCATCATCATCATCATCATCATCATCATCATCATCATCATCATCATCATCATCATCATCATCATCATCATCATCATCATCATCATCATCATCATCATCATCATCATCATCATCATCATCATCATCATCATCATCATCATCATCATCATCATCATCATCATCATCATCATCATCATCATCATCATCATCATCATCATCATCATCATCATCATCATCATCATCATCATCATCATCATCATCATCATCATCATCATCATCATCATCATCATCATCATCATCATCATCATCATCATCATCATCATCATCATCATCATCATCATCATCATCATCATCATCATCATCATCATCATCATCATCATCATCATCATCATCATCATCATCATCATCATCATCATCATCATCATCATCATCATCATCATCATCATCATCATCATCATCATCATCATCATCATCATCATCATCATCATCATCATCATCATCATCATCATCATCATCATCATCATCATCATCATCATCATCATCATCATCATCATCATCATCATCATCATCATCATCATCATCATCATCATCATCATCATCATCATCATCATCATCATCATCATCATCATCATCATCATCATCATCATCATCATCATCATCATCATCATCATCATCATCATCATCATCATCATCATCATCATCATCATCATCATCATCATCATCATCATCATCATCATCATCATCATCATCATCATCATCATCATCATCATCATCATCATCATCATCATCATCATCATCATCATCATCATCATCATCATCATCATCATCATCATCATCATCATCATCATCATCATCATCATCATCATCATCATCATCATCATCATCATCATCATCATCATCATCATCATCATCATCATCATCATCATCATCATCATCATCATCATCATCATCATCATCATCATCATCATCATCATCATCATCATCATCATCATCATCATCATCATCATCATCATCATCATCATCATCATCATCATCATCATCATCATCATCATCATCATCATCATCATCATCATCATCATCATCATCATCATCATCATCATCATCATCATCATCATCATCATCATCATCATCATCATCATCATCATCATCATCATCATCATCATCATCATCATCATCATCATCATCATCATCATCATCATCATCATCATCATCATCATCATCATCATCATCATCATCATCATCATCATCATCATCATCATCATCATCATCATCATCATCATCATCATCATCATCATCATCATCATCATCATCATCATCATCATCATCATCATCATCATCATCATCATCATCATCATCATCATCATCATCATCATCATCATCATCATCATCATCATCATCATCATCATCATCATCATCATCATCATCATCATCATCATCATCATCATCATCATCATCATCATCATCATCATCATCATCATCATCATCATCATCATCATCATCATCATCATCATCATCATCATCATCATCATCATCATCATCATCATCATCATCATCATCATCATCATCATCATCATCATCATCATCATCATCATCATCATCATCATCATCATCATCATCATCATCATCATCATCATCATCATCATCATCATCATCATCATCATCATCATCATCATCATCATCATCATCATCATCATCATCATCATCATCATCATCATCATCATCATCATCATCATCATCATCATCATCATCATCATCATCATCATCATCATCATCATCATCATCATCATCATCATCATCATCATCATCATCATCATCATCATCATCATCATCATCATCATCATCATCATCATCATCATCATCATCATCATCATCATCATCATCATCATCATCATCATCATCATCATCATCATCATCATCATCATCATCATCATCATCATCATCATCATCATCATCATCATCATCATCATCATCATCATCATCATCATCATCATCATCATCATCATCATCATCATCATCATCATCATCATCATCATCATCATCATCATCATCATCATCATCATCATCATCATCATCATCATCATCATCATCATCATCATCATCATCATCATCATCATCATCATCATCATCATCATCATCATCATCATCATCATCATCATCATCATCATCATCATCATCATCATCATCATCATCATCATCATCATCATCATCATCATCATCATCATCATCATCATCATCATCATCATCATCATCATCATCATCATCATCATCATCATCATCATCATCATCATCATCATCATCATCATCATCATCATCATCATCATCATCATCATCATCATCATCATCATCATCATCATCATCATCATCATCATCATCATCATCATCATCATCATCATCATCATCATCATCATCATCATCATCATCATCATCATCATCATCATCATCATCATCATCATCATCATCATCATCATCATCATCATCATCATCATCATCATCATCATCATCATCATCATCATCATCATCATCATCATCATCATCATCATCATCATCATCATCATCATCATCATCATCATCATCATCATCATCATCATCATCATCATCATCATCATCATCATCATCATCATCATCATCATCATCATCATCATCATCATCATCATCATCATCATCATCATCATCATCATCATCATCATCATCATCATCATCATCATCATCATCATCATCATCATCATCATCATCATCATCATCATCATCATCATCATCATCATCATCATCATCATCATCATCATCATCATCATCATCATCATCATCATCATCATCATCATCATCATCATCATCATCATCATCATCATCATCATCATCATCATCATCATCATTATAGTGTATGTTAATGTTCTTCATAGACATTGCAATACGAACTGTGTGTGGCAAAACCCAAATTGTAAATATTGGGATAAGTAAAAGGGTTTTTAATTTCAATTGCTTTACGGTGTGCTTATATGACGGCACCATAAAACGAACATGAGATTAATTGTTTTGTATTTGCTTGACACATTTAGCTACTTTGAAGATATTTGAGGCATGTGTGTCATACATGTGGGTTACAAAGCAAGTTGCCAAAGTCACTCATAATATTGCAGATGCACTCAATAATTTTAAGAGATTATTTTAGACACTATTGTTTTAGAATTAAGGCAGTCTCAAATAAGTATCAATTAAGAAGACAACTGGTTCATGTCGAACCAAATAAACAAAGACTAAAGTAAACAGAAAGAGCGTTTTACTTGTACCAGCTCTTGCGCTGCCCGATGACCACTAAAGCTCTCATATTACATGGCGATCCTAATGGACGAATCCTGTGCCGGATCCTAGTTCAAAGCCAGGAACTAGAAGAGAAAAGGAAAAGCCAATAAGAAGGACGTCCCTTTTCTCGACCCAAGAAGGAAACATCAGCTCCGCATCAGCTTTACATCTACCTTTTCTCAACCCAAGAAGGAAACATCAGCTTTACATCTACCTTTTCTCAACCCATCAGCTCTACATGTGTCAGGTGGGTCACATCAAAATTATTCAACATTCATTTATCATCACATCCAAATTTATAAACAACGTAAGAATATTTTGAAAGTGAAGATAGCTATTATAGATAAAAGAAACATTTTTTTTCCTACTTATAATTACAAGGTATTGAATGCGCTGCATAAATACAGTTTGTAAAATTATGAGTAAAGAGCCGATAAAGACAATATTAGAAAATATTAGAATTGCAAATGAGCTCTGGAAAACAGGAAAGCTCACAGAGAAACCATATGAACTATATCTAGGTCCTAGACCAATATTTAAAAAGAGAAGAGCAGCAGAACCAATATATCCTATTTTTCCCGTACCGGAAACGAAGATAAGAGGAAAAAATTATGTAGGTGAAAGAAAGCTAAAACTAACACTGATAGAGGACAAGATAAACTCTATAAAGGAAAGATTACTAGTAGAGAAAAATGATGAGGAAATAAATTACTTGAATAGAAGATTAGAAGAATTGAAACTAAAATTTAGTACAATATTGGTAGAAATAAGAAATTATAAAAAGAATGAAAGAAAGAAAAGAAAGAACTTAAATGTAAAATAAAATATATTATTAATTCAACATGAAGGATATGTGTAAAATGCTATTAATTAAAATAATAATTGTTATATCTATAATAGTAATAATGACAGTATCACTAAAATATATTAAGCACACAATTGAAAACACTGCTACGGAGAAAGTTAACCAATTGAGGGAATTAATGGAGGAAAAAGCAGTAGACGTTAGCATATTAGAGAAGATATTTTCATTAAGGAAGTATTTTAAAAATGGAAAGAGGAAATAAGACAGGAGAATGAAACAACGGAATTAATAGAATATTGAATAAAGTATTAAAAATGTATATGAATTGTGTATGAAAATTTAGGCTAATGGATATTATCTTTAGACAAATTGAGGTAATAATAACTAACGCAAGGAAATCGGCAGGCAAGGGTTATACAACTGAAACAGTACAGGCGAAAAGGAGGGAAATTGAGAAACTAGAATTGGACGCAGGAACAACATTGGAGAATACTAAAATATCAGAATTAGAGAAAAGAGAACAGATAGATAAATTTAATAAGTTAAAAAAGGAAGCATTACAGATACTAAAATTGCACGAGGACAAGGCTCGTCAGACAAATACTGACACAGTAGAAGAAGATAATAGCGAAACTATCACAATGGCTAATAACATTTTGAACACGACGGAGTTGGCATCTATTTCAAAGCTATTACCAACTTTTAGCGGTGCTAAGGAAGATCTAGAGAGTTTCTTAGCAAATTTGGAAATAATAAAGGAAACCATTCCAACCGAAAAACACGGTTCATTTTTCAACTTTGTTTTCAAAACCAAATTGACAACAAAGGTACAAAATAGAGTGAGGCAAATAGCGGTACCAACTAGTATCGAAACACTATTAGTTTCGATAAAGAGGGCGTATAGGGTAAAGAAATCCCCTAACGTAATTTTGAATGAGCTCACGAGGATGGTGCAAACGGAATCTATAAGGAAATTTGCTGATAGGATAGAGACTTTGACTATGGAATTGAATGAGATACAGGTAGAAGCTCTAGGTGAGGCAAGTAGGGAGACTATCTGCAACACGAATGCTATAATAGCGTTTAATTCATTTAAGAATGGCCTAAAAGATAGGGAAATAGTTAGAACCATTGAAGCTAGCAGGATGAAAACTCTTCAAGAAGCTATCGAAATAGCTTTGGAAACTTCATCTGACATGAGACAGGGAAGTATGATACCATTAGAAAATGACGAAAACATTAGGAAAACACTGATTATAACAAGAGGTATGAGTAAGAAGAAGTCATCGATAAATAAAAATATCATAAGCAAATCTCATAGTGAGTCTGATCAACTCCATATATGGGACTGCACGTCCATCAATGATATAAAGCATGCATGCAAATTAAAATTTATTATGGAGAAAAGGCCAATAGGAGATGAATTTAGATTCATCGTAGAACATTATAAGGATATTAAAGAAGTGCACATTAGGTGTAGTGATAATCCAAAGTGCTTAGGTACTCTATTGGGGAAGCTATCATCTTATTTAGGGAAATATGAATATGGAAAATTTGCCATCGCGAGAGATGATGCAATATTTGATAAAATAACCACGGGAGAATTTAAGGCCAAATATAACGAGTTAAATAAATCGAACAAGGATGACGTAGTGATAATATTATATAAAAAACCTCAACGTATTTTGAACGAAGATAGAAAACAGGAACTTATAGAACTGTATCATAGTACCCCACAGGGAGGACATTTTGGTGTTAGGAAGACAATTTTAAAATTGAAGCAGAAATATGTGTGGAAAGATATGAGTAAGATGGTGAAAGGATTCGTATCAAAATGTGACCTATGCCAACGTAACAAACAAATAAGACATATTAAGGAACCGTTGAGAATAACGGATACACCTTCAAATAGTTTCGATACCATAGTAATCGATACAGTCGGTCCATTACGCCCGACGAATAATCTAAGGTACATTCTAACAATGCAATGTGAATTGACTACATATGTAATTGCTTGTCCTATGGAGACAAAAGAAGCAAAGTCAATAGCTAAAGCATTGGTGGAAAATGTAATACTTAGATATGGTTTATTTAGCATACTCAAATCGGATAGATGTACGGAATTTACAAATGAATTGATGAGGGAAATATGTAAGTTACTGAAAATAGAACAGAGATTTTCGACTCCTTACCACCACGAGACACTAGGTACAGTAGAAAGGAACCACAGGGTTCTAAATGAATACTTCTTGTCTTTTGTGGAAAACGACAGCTGGGAGGATCGGATTTCATACTATGCATGTCATGTCATACATGTGGGTTACAAAGCAAATTGCCAAAGTCACTCATAATATTGCAGATGCACTCAATAATTTTAAGAGATTATTTTAGTATATAAGTCACTATTGTTTTAGAATTAAGGCAGTCTCAAATAAGTATCAATTAAGAAGACAACTGGTTCATGTCGAACCAAATAAACAAAGATAAAGCTAATACTAAAGTAAACAGAAAAAACGTTTTACTTGTACCAGCTCTTGCGCTGCCCGATGACAACTAAAGCTCTCATATTACAATTTCAAATCCAGAAATAATGCTAATGCCTCCTCATTTGTGTACTGTATTGCATCACTCGGAGTTGGTATACTTTTGGTTTTGTTCTCACTGGACTAGCTTTAACAACTTTTTCAATGATATCCACTTTTGTTAATTGGTTCTGTGATCGTAATTGATGTGGAAAGATTCTTTTATATTTGTAGAACCAATTGCATCGTTGATATCTTTAAGTTTCGCCTCTTAGATCTATCGGTGCAGTTGTCCAATGATTTGCGTGGTCTTCCACGCGACAAAAAGTACGTGTTGTTTCAATCGAAGCCGGCAGGAAAAAAGGGTCGATTGTTCTCGATGCCTATGTAACAGTCGTTTTTACATGTGCATGCCATTTTGCATTTACAATACTGGTTATACAGGTAATAGGTAGTTTGAGAGTTGGTAGTGACAGGGTGCCACATTACTCCCTGGAAAAAGGTCATCGGAATCTAACAGGGAGGTTAATGCGTCGGTACCGGTAAGTCGGTCTGATGAGCTGCAGGCATGTGTGACATTGCTGTGGTCATTTCGTACTGATGAATCGTGGTTTAAAAATTGATGGAAGTCACTTTCAACAATATGTGGTGTGATGGGTACAATGTCAATTGACGTAGACTCTATTGTTTGTGGTTCAACGTGACTCAAAAATTCTAAAGCTGGAAGAAAACAAGGTTTTAAGCGATCAATGCTAATGTTTGTCTTTCGTCCGCGCACCACTATCGTAAAATATTTGCTGAAGCGTTTTAAAACCATAAACGGGCCATCATACGGATGTGTAAGCGAGGGACGAATTGAGTCGTTTCGGATAAAAACGTGTGTAGACGACTAAAGGTTTTTTGAAACAAATGTTTCCTTTGTAGAGTGATGCGATGTTTGTGTTGGCTGTAGTTTCTTCATTGAATTTCGAAATTCTGCTACGAAATCGCTAGAACTTTTTCTTGGTATACTACTGGAAAAAAATTCTCCTGGAATTTTTAAGGTGGTACCATACACGAGCTCTGCGGGCGATGCTTTTATGTCTGGTTTGTATACAACACGAAGGCCGAGTAGAATTGTTGGAAGGTGGTAAACCCATCTCGATGAGTCATGAAATAAAATGGCCGACTTAAGTGTTCTGTGCCATCTTTCTACAAGGCCGTTCGCTTGCGGATGGTAAGCTGTCGTTCGTAAATGAGTTGCACCAATCGTTTGCATTAGCTCGGCGAAAACTGAGTACTCAAATTGTTTGCCTCTATCAGACGTTATCCGTTGTGGGACTCCAAATCTGGATATCCAATGGGTCACTAAGGCCTTCGCAATCGTTTCAGCCGACATATCAGGTATTGGGATAGCCTCTGGCCATCGTGTAAGCCTGTCGATGATTGTAAAGCAATATCGCTGCCCCTCACACAAAGGAAATGGGCCGACAATATCGATATTAATATGCGAAAACCGTTCGCGAGGAGGCTGGTACATGCTAGGTGTCGATTGCGTGTGACGTTGTATTTTAGATCGCTGGCATGGTAAGCATGTTTTGACCATATTGGCGACGCCTTTCTTCATGCTAGGCCAGCAAAATCTTGAAGTCACGAGTAAAGTTGTACCGCGTATTCCAGGGTGAGCTAGGTTATGTAGCTTGTTAAAGATTTGTCGACCAAATTTCTTCGGAATGACAGGCCGAATACCCGAAGTAGATGTATCGCTAAGTATTTGTTCGTTACATCCTAAAACATGTAAACTTTTTAATAAAAGTGAATTATTTGACGTACCTTGATTACGCAAAAAAATGTTGTAGCTCTTCGTCATCAGCTTGTGCTGCTGCTAAGTCGGCAAAATTTATAATATGTTGAGCGCCTTTATTGTTGGTAGTTATTGTTTGAACTCTAGAGAGAGCGTCAGCCGTTGCATTTTCTTCTCCAGGGGTGTGACGAATGTCAGTTGTGAACTGACTAATGAAGTCAAGTTGCCTTAACCTGCGCGGTGATGCTTTTTCGATCATTTGCTTGTAAGCAAAAATTAATGGGCGGTGATCGGTTACTACGTAACAAAGGCGTCCTTCTATAGCATAACGAAAATGACAGACAGCCTGGTAGACCGCAGTCAACTCTCGATCGTACGTTGAATATTTTTGCTGCGTCGCTGTCAGCTTTTTGGAGTGGAAAGCTAAGGGTTTCATCATCCCATTGACCTTTTGATGGAGCGCTGCTTCTACGGCACTGTGATGCGTCGACGTAAATGACCAATTCTACACCAGGAGCGGGATGAGCTAATAACGTGGCATTTGACAATTCTAATTTGCATCGGTTTTGTCGTTCTTTTTGTTACCCGTAATCATGTTTTGTAAGACTTTCTGGTACTCTACTGTGTGTGGCAAAAACTTTCTGTAAAAGCTCATCATGCCAATGAATCTTTTAAGCTCTTGTGCATTAGCCGGTTTCTTGTAGTCTTTTATCACGGCGGTTTTTTCGGGCGATGGCCGAATACCCTCGGGTGTAACGAGGTGTCCGAGAAAAACAATTTCAGACTTACCAAATTCACACTTTTTTAAATTAATGGCTAGGCGGTTTTCTCGGAGGCGCTGAAACACTAAGCGGATATCTTGGCGATGTTGTTCAAATGTTGCGGAGTCGTCGATGTAGGGAAATACGTAATCAAGACCTCTGAAGACATCGTTAATCAGTCGCTGAAATGTCTATGCAGCATTGCGTAGGCCGAATGTCATACATTTGAATTCATATAAGCCAAAGGCCGTGCTTATGGCCGTTTTTGGTACATTGTCGGGGTATATCGGAATTTGGTGAAATGCCTTTTGCAAATCTATCTTTGAAAAAATTTTCTTACCTTCTAGGTTGCACGTGAAATCCGTTAAATACGGCAAGGGATATCGGTCTGGTACTGTTTGAGCTTAAGCGCACGGTAATCCCCGCAAGGTCGCCATGTGCCATCGCTTTTTTTAACCATATGCAATGGACTACACCAATTGCTTTTTGAAGGCTCGCATATTCCAGCTTTAGTGAGAAATGCAAACTCTCTTTTAGCTGCGTTGAGCTCTTCGAGTGGCAGTCGTCTTGGCTGGCAAAATGTCCTGTCGTTTCGATCCGGTGAAAAATTGTCGATTTAGTTTTGGAACCTAGAGGCGAAAGTACCGTGATGTTGTTAAATTCATGTAGCAAGTCTGCAAACGGGTTGTATGAGCTGAATGTTTCAATGGCATTAACTTTTGTAGTCGATGGTAGATGTAGCTTAGAGTCGCGGCCGGTAATATTGTCTATCAATCGGTTACGCCGCAGATCGATTAAGAGGTCATGATGTTTAATAAAATCTGAACCTATTATAGGTGTCATCACGTCGGCAATAATAAATGACCATAAAAAATTTCATTTTAGCCCAGGTCTAATTTAATGCGCCCTTCGCCCATGACTTTAATTGGTGTACCATTCGCAGTACACAGTGTTACGGCTGTAGGACGGACATTTTGTGTTTTCGCAGCAAGAGGAAGCACCGAGACATCGGCACCACTATCAACTAAGAATTTTTTGTTTGTAAATTTGTCGGTTACTTGAAGGCGAAAAATTTGGCATTTAGTGGAGGATTTTTCGCTGAATTGCTCCACCGGCCTTACAAGTCAATTTGAAGATTGGGCTGAAACGGTATAAACCTTGCGTTGCCTGTGGCTGCAAGGGCTGCTACACTTCCGTGCCTTGCGTCCATATTTTTTATGGTACAAGCACTTGTCGAAATCTGCACTGTTACTCTTTTCGTCGTTTGCAGTTTGCGGTGTTGAGAACGATGTTGTGTAACAGTGGGCCTGCGTGACCGTGAACGTGAGCGTGTTGTGAAGTGCTCAAATTTTTTATTTAGTTCCATTATTGCTACACGAAATTCTTTTATTTCGATAGCCGTCCCTTTTACTACATTAAATACCTGATATGGAGATATAACTTCGACAATTGAGTCAGCTATCTTAGTGAACTCTGCTGCTGTGCCTGAAGATGCTGCTACTACAGGCTGAGCAAATGCTTTGTCCACAAGCCTTTAAGTGCTGCTTCGCCTAAGGAACTTCCGGCGACTCGCCTCATTTCGAAAAACAACTTCTATGGCTTTTTATCGCCCAGAGGCATCTCTGATAAGAGCCGGTTAAGTCGTCGTTGCTCACTGTCAGCAAAGTGGTCGATGATTCGCTGCTTAACATACTCAAAGCGGTCACACGTTGGCAAGGTTGTTATAAGGTCGGTAAGCTGTGCGATCGTTTCGGGCTTTAATGCTGCAAGCACGGTGGCGGCTTTCTGTTTATCAGAGGTTGCACCCGATGAACTAAACCAGAATTCCATTGTAACAAACCACGCTTCTGTATTCGTGCTACACATTTCTTGGAAAGACAATCGGGCATAAATTGCTGAAACCGTGTTCTTGTTATGATGTGACGTCTGGTATTCATTATCGGCTTGCTTAACCACTGCAGTCGTTGCTAGCATGTCGTTTGTGGCCATCTTCTTATTTCTTCTACGTCGGGGTCACCAATTTGGGAGAATCGTTGGTTATTCTTTTCCAATTGTTTAAAATAAAAAACTCGTCGTGTCTAAATTTAAACTTAAATATTATTTTATTAAATTGCGTTAATGATAAAAAAAGAAATAAAATGTGAAAAATACAGTTGAATAATTTGCGACAAAAAGTACGTGTTGTTTCAATCGAAGCCGGCAGGAAAAAAGGGTCGATTGTTCTCGATGCCTATGTAAAAGTCGTTTTTACATGTGCATTCCATTTTGCATTTGCAATACTGGTTATGCAGTTAATAGGTAGTTTGATAGTTGGTAGTGACAGGGTGCCACGTAAAGGATTTTGTGAACTGTTGCAGACATATTTTTCCATGGGTAGTTGGTTCTATATATTTTTGCAGTTTCCTTAGCATAATCTCAAAATTTTCTAATGTCAATTTCTTCATTGCACGCAAGTACTTCTAGGATTATTTTAAATCTGAAATTTTTAGGTTTAAATCCACTCCTGTTATTTCAGATACTGTTTCTGGATCAGAAAAGAATCTTCTTGCGCTATTGCCATCATTTGTATTGCCTGACCCTTGTTTTGGCTGATCTATAATCAATCCAAATTTGTGATATTCATCTTGAACATGTTTTTTTTTAACTTCTTAACTCTTTGTTGGTTTCGTTGTTTCTTATTGATCCTGAAGACCCGAAATCCAAATCATAACTGATTTTTAGTATGTGTTCCATAAGTCGTATTCTTGCATGTAGTGGTGATAATCCAAATTCATATGCATCGGTATTATCTAATGATTTTGTCGGGATTTGGTTTAATTGGGTTGATGTTGCTTGGCATATAATGCAGCTGGATGCAGCCTTCGTGTTAGTCAAAGCGTGACCTAGTTTTCCATCTATCATTGTCAGCACTAATTGGTAGCTTACTTCAATTTGCTGCCCATCTAACTGTAATTGTAATGGCTGTAGTGTTGCAATTTGGGCCTTGATATCAATAACTTCTTTGTTAATGGCATCATGAGTTTCTTTTTTGAATTCAAATTTGATTGGCCTGCAGTATTTCGTAGAAGATGGTGTCTCATTTTTCCAAATATCCATTGTTTGCGTTGTACTAGTCGAAGGCTCTGAATCTTCTAAAATCTTTTTCAATCGCAATGGTACAAATGATAACATGAATATATTTGAGTCCGAAATATTTTCACATACAACTTGTTTGTATTGTTTTTGTCCCGACGAACCATCACATCCTCATTTACAAAAAAGAATTAACTTTGTGTTTCCATATTTCTTTAACTCATTTCCTGTTATTGATTGTAGCAAGCGTTCGGCTGTGTGATCAAGTAGAGATTTGTGCCTCTGCCGAAATTGGTGTGATTGTAATAGTGTCCTTTGATGGCAAACAGTCCATTTTAGCAGCGGTTATGTAATGATATGCTGGATATATATTTGAACCTTTTTAAATCGCACGCAGTCTGAACTTAATATATTGCTGTTTTGTTAATTTCAAATCCAGAAATAATGCTAATGCCTCCTCATTTGTGTACTGTATTGCATCACTCGGAGTTGGTATACTTTTGGTTTTGTTCTCACTGGACTAGCTTTAACAACTTTTTCAATGATATCCACTTTTGTTAATTGGTTCTGTGATCGTAATTGATGTGGAAAGATTCTTTTATATTTGTACAACCAATTGCATCGTTGATATCTTTAAGTTTCCGCCTCTTAGATCTATCGCTGCAGTTGTCCAATGATTTGCGTGGTTTTCCACGCGACAAAAAGTACGTGTTTTTTTTTTATCACGGCGGTTTTTTCGGGCGATGGCCGAATACCCTCGGGTGTAACGAGGTGTCCGAGAAAAACAATTTCAGACTTACCAAATTCACACTTTTTTAAATTAATGGCTAGGCGGTTTTCTCGGAGGCGCTGAAACACTAAGCGGATATCTTGGCGATGTTGTTCAAATGTTGCGGAGTCTACAAAAATATCGTCGATGTAGGGAAATACGTAATCAAGACCTCTGAAGACATCGTTAATCAGTCGCTGAAATGTCTATGCAGCATTGCGTAGGCCGAATGTCATACATTTGAATTCATATAAGCCAAAGGGCGTGCTTATGGCCGTTTTTGGTACATTGTCGGGGTATATCGGAATTTGGTGAAATGCCTTTTGCAAATCTATCTTTGAAAAAATTTTCTTACCTTCTAGGTTGCACGTGAAATCCGTTAAATACGGCAAGGGATATCGGTCTGGTACTGTTTGAGCTTAAGCGCACGGTAATCCCCGCAAGGTCGCCATGTGCCATCGCTTTTTTTAACCATATGCAATGGACTACACCAATTGCTTTTTGAAGGCTCGCATATTCCAGCTTTAGTGAGAAATGCAAACTCTCTTTTAGCTGCGTTGAGCTCTTCGAGTGGCAGTCGTCTTGGCTGGCAAAATGTAGGCTGCCCTGTCGTTTCGATCCGGTGAAAAATTGTCGATTTAGTTTTGGAACCTAGAGGCGAAAGTACCGTGATGTTGTTAAATTCATGTAGCAAGTCTGCAAACGGGTTGTATGAGCTGAATGTTTCAATGGCATTAACTTTTGTAGTCGATGGTAGATGTAGCTTAGAGTCGCGGCCGGTAATATTGTCTATCAATCGGTTACGCCGCAGATCGATTAAGAGGTCATGATGTTTAATAAAATCTGAACCTATTATAGGTGTCATCACGTCGGCAATAATAAATGACCATAAAAAATTTCATTTTAGCCCAGGTCTAATTTAATGCGCCCTTCGCCCATGACTTTAATTGGTGTACCATTCGCAGTACACAGTGTTACGGCTGTAGGACGGACATTTTGTGTTTTCGCAGCAAGAGGAAGCACCGAGACATCGGCACCACTATCAACTAAGAATTTTTTGTTTGTAAATTTGTCGGTTACTTGAAGGCGAAAAATTTGGCATTTAGTGGAGGATTTTTCGCTGAATTGCTCCACCGGCCTTACAAGTCAATTTGAAGATTGGGCTGAAACGGTATAAACCTTGCGTTGCCTGTGGCTGCAAGGGCTGCTACACTTCCGTGCCTTGCGTCCATATTTTTTATGGTACAAGCACTTGTCGAAATCTGCACTGTTACTCTTTTCGTCGTTTGCAGTTTGCGGTGTTGAGAACGATGTTGTGTAACAGTGGGCCTGCGTGACCGTGAACGTGAGCGTGTTGTGAAGTGCTCAAATTTTTTATTTAGTTCCATTATTGCTACACGAAATTCTTTTATTTCGATAGCCGTCCCTTTTACTACATTAAATACCTGATATGGAGATATAACTTCGACAATTGAGTCAGCTATCTTAGTGAACTCTGCTGCTGTGCCTGAAGATGCTGCTACTACAGGCTGAGCAAATGCTTTGTCCACAAGCCTTTAAGTGCTGCTTCGCCTAAGGAACTTCCGGCGACTCGCCTCATTTCGAAAAACAACTTCTATGGCTTTTTATCGCCCAGAGGCATCTCTGATAAGAGCCGGTTAAGTCGTCGTTGCTCACTGTCAGCAAAGTGGTCGATGATTCGCTGCTTAACATACTCAAAGCGGTCACACGTTGGCAAGGTTGTTATAAGGTCGGTAAGCTGTGCGATCGTTTCGGGCTTTAATGCTGCAAGCACGGTGGCGGCTTTCTGTTTATCAGAGGTTGCACCCGATGAACTAAACCAGAATTCCATTGTAACAAACCACGCTTCTGTATTCGTGCTACACATTTCTTGGAAAGACAATCGGGCATAAATTGCTGAAACCGTGTTCTTGTTATGATGTGACGTCTGGTATTCATTATCGGCTTGCTTAACCACTGCAGTCGTTGCTAGCATGTCGTTTGTGGCCATCTTCTTATTTCTTCTACGTCGGGGTCACCAATTTGGGAGAATCGTTGGTTATTCTTTTCCAATTGTTTAAAATAAAAAACTCGTCGTGTCTAAATTTAAACTTAAATATTATTTTATTAAATTGCGTTAATGATAAAAAAAGAAATAAAATGTGAAAAATACAGTTGAATAATTTGCGACAAAAAGTACGTGTTGTTTCAATCGAAGCCGGCAGGAAAAAAGGGTCGATTGTTCTCGATGCCTATGTAAAAGTCGTTTTTACATGTGCATTCCATTTTGCATTTGCAATACTGGTTATGCAGTTAATAGGTAGTTTGATAGTTGGTAGTGACAGGGTGCCACGTAAAGGATTTTGTGAACTGTTGCAGACATATTTTTCCATGGGTAGTTGGTTCTATATATTTTTGCAGTTTCCTTAGCATAATCTCAAAATTTTCTAATGTCAATTTCTTCATTGCACGCAAGTACTTCTAGGATTATTTTAAATCTGAAATTTTTAGGTTTAAATCCACTCCTGTTATTTCAGATACTGTTTCTGGATCAGAAAAGAATCTTCTTGCGCTATTGCCATCATTTGTATTGCCTGACCCTTGTTTTGGCTGATCTATAATCAATCCAAATTTGTGATATTCATCTTGAACATGTTTTTTTTTAACTTCTTAACTCTTTGTTGGTTTCGTTGTTTCTTATTGATCCTGAAGACCCGAAATCCAAATCATAACTGATTTTTAGTATGTGTTCCATAAGTCGTATTCTTGCATGTAGTGGTGATAATCCAAATTCATATGCATCGGTATTATCTAATGATTTTGTCGGGATTTGGTTTAATTGGGTTGATGTTGCTTGGCATATAATGCAGCTGGATGCAGCCTTCGTGTTAGTCAAAGCGTGACCTAGTTTTCCATCTATCATTGTCAGCACTAATTGGTAGCTTACTTCAATTTGCTGCCCATCTAACTGTAATTGTAATGGCTGTAGTGTTGCAATTTGGGCCTTGATATCAATAACTTCTTTGTTAATGGCATCATGAGTTTCTTTTTTGAATTCAAATTTGATTGGCCTGCAGTATTTCGTAGAAGATGGTGTCTCATTTTTCCAAATATCCATTGTTTGCGTTGTACTAGTCGAAGGCTCTGAATCTTCTAAAATCTTTTTCAATCGCAATGGTACAAATGATAACATGAATATATTTGAGTCCGAAATATTTTCACATACAACTTGTTTGTATTGTTTTTGTCCCGACGAACCATCACATCCTCATTTACAAAAAAGAATTAACTTTGTGTTTCCATATTTCTTTAACTCATTTCCTGTTATTGATTGTAGCAAGCGTTCGGCTGTGTGATCAAGTAGAGATTTGTGCCTCTGCCGAAATTGGTGTGATTGTAATAGTGTCCTTTGATGGCAAACAGTCCATTTTAGCAGCGGTTATGTAATGATATGCTGGATATATATTTGAACCTTTTTAAATCGCACGCAGTCTGAACTTAATATATTGCTGTTTTGTTAATTTCAAATCCAGAAATAATGCTAATGCCTCCTCATTTGTGTACTGTATTGCATCACTCGGAGTTGGTATACTTTTGGTTTTGTTCTCACTGGACTAGCTTTAACAACTTTTTCAATGATATCCACTTTTGTTAATTGGTTCTGTGATCGTAATTGATGTGGAAAGATTCTTTTATATTTGTACAACCAATTGCATCGTTGATATCTTTAAGTTTCCGCCTCTTAGATCTATCGCTGCAGTTGTCCAATGATTTGCGTGGTTTTCCACGCGACAAAAAGTACGTGTTTTTTCAATCGAAGCCGGCAGGAAAAAAGGTCGATTGTTCTCGATGCCTATGTAACAGTCGTTTTTACATGTGCATGCCATTTTGCATTTGCAATATTGGTTATACAGGTAATAGGTAGTTTGATAGTTGGTAGTGACAGGGTGCCACATTACTCCCCTCGCTGGAAAAAAGTCATCGGAATCTAACAGGGAGGTTAATGCGTCGGTACCGGTAAGTCGGTCTGATGAGCTGCAGGCATGTGTGACATTGTTGTGGTCATTTCGTACTGATGAATCGTGGTTTAAAAATTTATGGAAGTCACTTTCAACAATATGTGGTGTGATGGGTACAATGTCAATTGACGTAGGCTCTATTGTTTGTGGTTCAACGTGACTCAAAACTTCTAAAGCTGGAAGAAAACAAGGTTTTAAGCGATCAATGCTAATGTTTGTCTTTCGTCCGCGCACCACTATCGTGAAATATTTGCTGAAGCGTTTTAAAACCATAAACGGGCCATCTAACGGATGTGTAAGCGAGGGACGAATTGAGTCGTTTCGGATAAAAATGTGTGTAGACGACTGAAGGTTTTTTGAAACAAATGTTTCCTTTGTAGAGTGATGCGATGTTTGTGTTGGCTGTAGTTTCTTCATTGAATTTCGAAATTCTGCTACGAAATCGCTAGAATTTTTTCTTGGTATACTATTGAAAAAAAATTCTCCTGGACTTTTTAAGGTGGTACCATACACGAGCTCTGCGGGCGATGCTTTTATGTCTGGTTTGTATACAACACGAAGGCCGAGTAGAATTGTTGGAAGGTGGTAAACCCATCTCGAAGAGTCATGACATAAAATGGCCGACTTAAGTGTTCTGTGCCATCTTTCTACAAGGCCGTTCGCTTGCTGATGGTAAGCTGTCGTTCGTAAATGAGTTGCACCAATCGTTTGCATTAGCTCGGCGAAAACTGAGCACTCAAATTGTTTGCCTCTATCAGACGTTATCCGTTGTGGGACTCCAAATCTGGATATCCAATGGGTCACTAAGGCCTTCGCAATCGTTTCAGCCGACATATCAGGAATTGGGATAGCCTCTGGCCATCGTGTAAGCCTGTCGATGATTGTAAAGCAATATCGCTGCCCCTCACACAAAGGAAATGGGCCGACAATATCGATATTAATATGCGAAAACCGCTCGCGAGGAGGCTCGTACATGCTAGGTGTCGATTGCGTGTGACGTTGTATTTTAGATCGCTGGCATGGTAAGCATGTTTTGACCATATTGGCGACGCCTTTCTTCATGCTAGGCCAGCAAAATCTTGAAGTCACGAGTAAAGTTGTACCACGTATTCCAGGGTGAGCTAGGTTATGTAGCTTGTTAAAGATTTGTCGACCAAATTTCTTCGGAATGACAGGCCGAATACGCGAAGTAGATGTATCGCTAAGTATTTGTTCGTTACATCCTAAAACATGTAAACTTTTTAATAAAAGTGAATTATTTGACGTACCTTGATTACGCAAAAAAATGTTGTAGCTCTTCGTCATCAGCTTGTGCTGCTGCTAAGTCGGCAAAATTTATAATTTGTTGAGCGCCTTTATTGTTGGTAGTTATTGTTTGAACTCTAGAAAGAGCATCAGCCGTTGCATTTTCATCTCCAGGGGTGTGACGAATGTCAGTTGTGAACTGACTAATGAATTCAAACACCAAATTTCTTCGGAATGACAGGCCGAATACGCGAAGTAGATGTATCGCTAAGTATTTGTTCGTTACATCCTAAAACATGTAAACTTTTTAATAAAAGTGAATTATTTGACGTACCTTGATTACGCAAATAAATGTTGTAGCTCTTCGTCATCAGGTTGTGCTGCTGCTAAGTCGGCAAAATTTATAATTTGTTGAGCGCCTTTATTGTTGGTAGTTATTGTTTGAACTCTAGAAAGAGCATCAGCCTTGCATTTTCTTCTCCAGGGGTGTGACGAATGTCAGTTGTGAACTGACTAATGAAGTCAAGTTGCCTTAACCTGCGCGGTGATGCTTTTTCCATCTTTTGCTTGTAAGCAAAAATTAATGGACGGTGATCGGTTACTACGTAACAAAGGCGTCCTTCTATAGCATAACGAAAATGACAGACAGCCTGGTAGACCGCAGTCAACTCTCGATCGTACGTTGAATATTTTTGCTGCGTCGCTGTCAGCTTTTTGGAGTAGAAAGCTAAGGGTTTCATCATCCCATTGACCTTTTGATGGAGCGCTGCTCCCACGGCACTGTGATGCGTCGACGTAAATGACCAATTCTACACCAGGAACGGGATGAGCTAATAACGTGGCATTTGACAATTCAAATTTGCAGCGGTTTTGTCGTTCTTTTTGTTACCCGTAATCATGTTCTGTAAGACTTTCTGGTACTCTACTGTGTGTGGCAAAAACTTTCTGTAAAAGCTCATCATGCCAATGAATCTTTTAAGCTCTTGTGCATTAGCCGGTTTCTTGTAGTCTTTTATCACGGCGGTTTTTTCGCGCGATGGCCGAATGCCCTCGGGTGTAACGAGGTGTCCGAGAAAAACAATTTCAGACTTACCAAATTCACACTTTTTTAAATTAATGGCTAGGCGGTTTTCTCGGAGGCGCTGAAACACTAAGCGGAGATCTTGGCGATGTTGTTCAAATGTTGCGGAGGCTACAAAAATATCGTCGATGTAGGGAAATACGAAATCAAGACCTCTGAAGACATCGTTAATCAGTCGCTGAAATGTCTATGCAGCATTGCGTAGGCCGAATGTCATACATTTGAATTCATATAAGCCAAAGGGCGTGCTTATGGCCGTTTTTGGTAAATTGTCGGGGTATATCGGAATTTGGTGAAATGCCTTTTGCAAATCTATCTTTGAAAAAATTTTCTTACCTTCTAGGTTGCACGTGAAATCCGTTAAATACGGCAAGGGATATCGGTCTGGTACTGTTTGAGCTTAAGCGCACGGTAATCCCCGCAAGGTCGCCATGTGCCATCGCTCTTTTTTTACCATATGCAATGGACTACACCAATTGCTTTTTGAAGGCTCGCATATTCCAGCTTTAGTGAGAAATGCAAACTCTCTTTTAGCTGCGTTGAGCTTTTCGAGTGGCAGTCGTCTTGGCCGGCAAAATGTAGGCTGCCCTGTCGTTTCGATCCGGTGAAAAATTGTCGATTTAGTTTTGGAACCTAGAGGCGAAAGTACCGTGATGTTGTTAAATTCATGTAGCAAGTCTGCAAACGGGTTGTAGAATTTAATTAAAAGGTATTGCGAAAATACTTTTATTTGCTTAGAGCTAATTAAGAGCTCCTAAGCTGTAACTTTATTAATTAATTTAATTTTTAAATCTTACTCTACTTATATACTACTTATGAGAAGTTCGAGACGACTTAAATGACTGACATTCTAGAACTTCACTCAAAACTTAATTCTATTTTTCTTCTTCTTATATGGCTATTACAGAACGTTTGTTCCTGTAGCCGAACGAAGAACATTCTTCCACGCGCTTCGATCTTCTGCGCTTCTTCTCCAATTTATTACACCAAGCTTTGAAATGTCTTCCTCCACCTGATCTTTCCATCGGAGTTTTGGCCTTCCTCTTCTGCGTGAACCATCACCAGGCGCGTATTCGAATGCCTTTTTAGCTGGAGCATTTTCTTCCATTCGCACAACATGACCTAACCAACGCAATCGTTGTAGTTTTATACGTTTCACAATGTCAATGTCGGCATACAGCTCATACAGCTCATGGTTCATACGACACCGATATTCTCCGTCAACGCAGATGGGTCCATAGATTTTACGAAAAATTTTTCTCTCGAATACTCCAAGTACTGCCTCGTCTGCTTTCGCAAGTACCCATGCTTCAGAGCCATATAATAGCACGGGTAGTATCAGTGACTTGTAGAACGTGATTTTTGTCTGTCGAGAGATGGCTTTGCTCTTAAACTGCTTACTTAGTCCAAAGTAGCATCTATTAGCCAGTATAGTTCTTCTTTTAATTTCAAAACTGATGTTATTCGTTTTGTTTATAGCGGTGCCGAGGTAAATAAAATCGCCGACTATTTCAAAGTTGTAGTTTTCAACTTCCACTGTTGGCCCGAGTCTACTGGACGTCCTGTGCGTTGATACCATCAACTTGGTTTTATCTGCGTTTACCACCAGACCCACTTTGGCAGACTCTTTTTCGACTTTTTCAAAGGTGGCAGTCACTGCTCGCAATGTTCGACCCATGATGTCAATATCGTCGGCATATGCGAGTAGCATGTGTTGTTTTGTGTATAGTGTGCCAGTTCTATTCACATCTGCGTCTCGTATCACCTTTTCTAGCAGGATATTAAAGAGGTCACACGAGAGACTATCTCCTTGTCTGAAACCTCGCTTGGTACTGAATGGCTCGGAGAGGTTTTTTCCTATTTTGACTGAGGATCGCGTATCAGTAAGGCTCGTTCTGCAAAGTCGTATAAGTTTTGCCGGGATACCAAACTCAGACATGGCCTGAAACACCTTTGATCGTATGGGACTGTCGAAGGCGGCTTTGTAGTCGACAAAAAGGTGGAATGTGTCGATTTGTTTCTCTTGGGTCTTTTCCAGGATTTGGCGTAGTGTGAATATCTGGTCGATGGTGGATTTGCCAGGTCTAAAGCCGCATTGATATGGCCCAATTATCTCTCCAACTTTAGATTTAAGTCTGTCACTCAATACGCTCGAAATTATTTTATATGCAATGGGCAGGAGACTTATTCCTCTGTAGTTCGCACATATTGTCTTGTCTCCTTTTTTGTGCACGGGGCATTGTATGCTGAGGTTCCAATCATCGGGCATGCGTTTTTCTTGCCAAATAGAACAAACAAACTGATGCATGCGCCTTATCAGCATGTCACCTCCGGTCTTAAACAGCTCAGCTGGTAATCCATCGGCTCCTGCTGCCTTATTGTTCTTTAGCCGAGATACTGCTGCTTTTGCATTTTAGCAAGGCGGTATACACTCAATACCGTCATCCATGATTGTTTCTGAAGTATCTTCATCGCCGCTACAACCAGATACCAACAGTTCGGAAAAGTGATCTTTCCACATCCTCAGCACACTTTATGTGTCAGTCACCAGATTACCTTCTTTATCTCTGCAGGAGAATGTGCCCGTACCAAAGCCTTGGGTTTGATGTTTAACTCTTTGGTAAAATTTTCGGACATCATTTTGACTCCTGTACATCTCGATTCGCGCACAATCCCGCCTTTCCATTTCTCTCTTCTTCTTTCGGAAAAGGCGTTTCTCCTCTCTCCTTTTCTCCCGATACCACTCCTTTGCATTACGTGTTGCTACTGACTGCAACGTTGCCATATATGCAACATTTTTTGCTGCAGTAGCATTACGGCACTCCTGGTCATACCATGGGTTCCTTTGGGGAGGCCTTTGGTACCCAAGCACGGATTTTGCTGCATTTTCCATGGAGCGGGCAATGATTTGCCATTGTGCTGTTACATTATCGGGACAAGGAGTGCTTTCTTCTAGCAGTTGGGTCAGTCGAGTGGAGTATGCCGTAGCTGTCTGTTGTGTCTGCAGCTTTCCGACGTCTAGCTTCCTTGCTGTGTCAGTTCGTACGTTTCTCGCTACTCTTAGACGGGTGCGAACCTTTGCTGCTACAAGGTAGTGATCCGAATCTATGTTGGCTCCTCGGATCGTTCGTACGTCCAACACGCTGGATGAATGCCTTCCATCTATCACAACATGATCAATTTGGTTTCTCGTTTTTTGATCCGGGGACAACCACGTGGCCTTATGTATGTCGAGATGTTTAAATCTGGAAGAGGAAGCACCGAGACATCGGCACCACTATCAACTAAGAATTTTTTGTTTGTAAATTTGTCGGTTACTTGAAGGCGAAAAATTTGGCATTTAGTGGAGGATTTTTCGCTGAATTGCTCCACCGGCCTTACAAGTCAATTTGAAGATTGGGCTGAAACGGTATAAACCTTGCGTTGCCTGTGGCTGCAAGGGCTGCTACACTTCCGTGCCTTGCGTCCATATTTTTTATGGTACAATCACTTGTCGAAATCTGCACTGTTACTCTTTTCGTCGTTTGCAGTTTGCGGTGTTGAGAACGATGTTGTGTAACAGTGGGCCTGCGTGACCGTGAACGTGAGCGTGTTGTGAAGTGCTCAAATTTTTTATTTAGTTCCATTATTGCTACACGAAATTCTTTTATTTCGATAGCCGTCTCTTTTACTACATTAAATACCTGATATGGAGATATAACTTCGACAATTGAGTCAGCTATCTTAGTGAACTCTGCTGCTGTGCCTGAAGATGCTGCTACTACAGGCTGAGCAAATGCTTTGTCCACAAGCCTTTAAGTGCTGCTTCGCCTAAGGAACTTCCGGCGACTCGCCTCATTTCGAAAAACAACTTCTATGGCTTTTTATCGCCCAGAGGCATCTCTGATAAGAGCCGGTTAAGTCGTCGTTGCTCACTGTCAGCAAAGTGGTCGATGATTCGCTGCTTAACATACTCAAAGCGGTCACACGTTGGCAAGGTTGTTATAAGGTCGGTAAGCTGTGCGATCGTTTCGGGCTTTAATGCTGCAAGCACGGTGGCGGCTTTCTGTTTATCAGAGGTTGCACCCGATGCACTAAACCAGAATTCCATTGTAACAAACCATGCTTCTGTATTCGTGCTACACATTTCTTGGAAAGACAATCGGGCATAAATTGCTGAAACCGTGTTCTTGCTATGATGTGACGTCTGGTATTCATTATCGGCTTGCTTAACCACTGCAGTCGTTGCTAGCATGTCGTTTGTGGCCATCTTCTTATTTCTTCTACGTCGGGGTCACCAATTTGGGAGAATCGTTGGTTATTCTTTTCCAATTGTTTAAAATAAAAAACTCGTCGTGTCTAAATTTAAACTTAAATATTATTTTATTAAATTACGTTAATGATAAAAAAAGAAATAAAATGTGAAAAATACAGTTGAATAATTTGCGACAAAAAGTACGTGTTGTTTCAATCGAAGCCGGCAGGAAAAAAGGGTCGATTGTTCTCGATGCCTATGTAAAAGTCGTTTTTACATGTGCATTCCATTTTGCATTTGCAATACTGGTTATGCAGTTAATAGGTAGTTTGATAGTTGGTAGTGACAGGGTGCCACGTAAAGGATTTTGTGAACTGTTGCAGACATATTTTTCCATGGGTAGTTGGTTCTATATATTTTTGCAGTTTCCTTAGCATAATCTCAAAATTTTCTAGAGTCAATTTCTTCATTGCACGCAAGTACTTCTAGGATTATTTTAAATCTGAAATTTTTAGGTTTAAATCCACTCCTGTTATTTCAGATACTGTTTCTGGATCAGAAAAGAATCTTCTTGCGCTATTGCCATCATTTGTATTGCCTGACCCTTGTTTTGGCTGATCTATAATCAATCCAAATTTGTGATATTCATCTTGAACATGTTTTTTTTTAACTTCTTAACCCTTTGTTGGTTTCGTTGTTTCTTATTGATCCTGAAGACCCGAAATCCAAATCATAACTGATTTTTAGTATGTGTTCCATAAGTCGTATTCTTGCATGTAGTGGTGATAATCCAAATTCATATGCATCGGTATTATCTAATGATTTTGTCGGGATTTGGTTTAATTGGGTTGATGTTGCTTGGCATATAATGCAGCTGGATGCAGCCTTCGTGTTAGTCAAAGCGTGACCTAGTTTTCCATCTATCATTGTCAGCACTAATTGGTAGCTTACTTCAATTTGCTGCCCATCTAACTGTAATTGTAATGGCTGTAGTGTTGCAATTTGGGCCTTGATATCAATAACTTCTTTGTTAATGGCATCATGAGTTTCTTTTTTGAATTCAAATTTGATTGGCCTGCAGTATTTCGTAGAAGATGGTGTCTCATTTTTCCAAATATCCATTGTTTGCGTTGTACTAGTCGAAGGCTCTGAATCTTCTAAAATCTTTTTCAATCGCAATGGTACAAATGATAACATGAATATATTTGAGTCCGAAATATTTTCACATACAACTTGTTTGTATTGTTTTTGTCCCGACGAACCATCACATCCTCATTTACAAAAAAGAATTAACTTTGTGTTTCCATATTTCTTTAACTCATTTCCTGTTATTGATTGTAGCAAGCGTTCGGCTGTGTGATCAAGTAGAGATTTGTGCCTCTGCCGAAATTGGT
The DNA here is from genome assembly GCA_956483585.1 of Gymnocheta viridis. Classification (NCBI taxonomy): domain Eukaryota; kingdom Metazoa; phylum Arthropoda; class Insecta; order Diptera; family Tachinidae; genus Gymnocheta; species Gymnocheta viridis. The sequence continues at coordinate 63,873,686 of OY101440.1, read as the reverse complement.
GTGATTGTAATAGTGTCCTTTGATGGCAAACAGTCCATTTTAGCAGCGGTTATGTAATGATATGCTGGATATATATTTGAACCTTTTTAAATCGCACGCAGTCTGAACTTAATATATTGCTGTTTTGTTAATTTCAAATCCAGAAATAATGCTAATGCCTCCTCATTTGTGTACTGTATTGCATCACTCGGAGTTGGTATACTTTTGGTTTTGTTCTCACTGGACTAGCTTTAACAACTTTTTCAATGATATCCACTTTTGTTAATTGGTTCTGTGATCGTAATTGATGTGGAAAGATTCTTTTATATTTGTACAACCAATTGCATCGTTGATATCTTTAAGTTTCCGCCTCTTAGATCTATCGCTGCAGTTGTCCAATGATTTGCGTGGTTTTCCACGCGACAAAAAGTACGTGTTGTTTCAATCGAAGCCGGCAGGAAAAAAGGTCGATTGTTCTCGATGCCTATGTAACAGTCGTTTTTACATGTGCATGCCATTTTGCATTTGCAATATTGGTTATACAGGTAATAGGTAGTTTGATAGTTGGTAGTGACAGGGTGCCACATTACTCCCCTCGCTGGAAAAAAGTCATCGGAATCTAACAGGGAGGTTAATGCGTCGGTACCGGTAAGTCGGTCTGATGAGCTGCAGGCATGTGTGACATTGCTGTGGTCATTTCGTACTGATGAATCGTGGTTTAAAAATTTATGGAAGTCACTTTCAACAATATGTGGTGTGATGGGTACAATGTCAATTGACGTAGGCTCTATTGTTTGTGGTTCAACGTGACTCAAAACTTCTAAAGCTGGAAGAAAACAAGGTTTTAAGCGATCAATGCTAATGTTTGTCTTTCGTCCGCGCACCACTATCGTGAAATATTTGCTGAAGCGTTTTAAAACCATAAACGGGCCATCTAACGGATGTGTAAGCGAGGGACGAATTGAGTCGTTTCGGATAAAAATGTGTGTAGACGACTGAAGGTTTTTTGAAACAAATGTTTCCTTTGTAGAGTGATGCGATGTTTGTGTTGGCTGTAGTTTCTTCATTGAATTTCGAAATTCTGCTACGAAATCGCTAGAATTTTTTCTTGGTATACTATTGAAAAAAAATTCTCCTGGACTTTTTAAGGTGGTACCATACACGAGCTCTGCGGGCGATGCTTTTATGTCTGGTTTGTATACAACACGAAGGCCGAGTAGAATTGTTGGAAGGTGGTAAACCCATCTCGATGAGTCATGACATAAAATGGCCGACTTAAGTGTTCTGTGCCATCTTTCTACAAGGCCGTTCGCTTGCTGATGGTAAGCTGTCGTTCGTAAATGAGTTGCACCAATCGTTTGCATTAGCTCGGCGAAAACTGAGCACTCAAATTGTTTGCCTCTATCAGACGTTATCCGTTGTGGGACTCCAAATCTGGATATCCAATGGGTCACTAAGGCCTTCGAAATCGTTTCAGCCGACATATCAGGAATTGGGATAGCCTCTGGCCATCGTGTAAGCCTGTCGATGATTGTAAAGCAATATCGCTGCCCCTCACACAAAGGAAATGGGCCGACAATATCGATATTAATATGCGAAAACCGCTCGCGAGGAGGCTCGTACATGCTAGGTGTCGATTGCGTGTGACGTTGTATTTTAGATCGCTGGCATGGTAAGCATGTTTTGACCATATTGGCGACGCCTTTCTTCATGCTAGGCCAGCAAAATCTTGAAGTCACGAGTAAAGTTGTACCACGTATTCCAGGGTGAGCTAGGTTATGTAGCTTGTTAAAGATTTGTCGACCAAATTTCTTCGAATACGCGAAGTAGATGTATCGCTAAGTATTTGTTCGTTACATCCTAAAACATGTAAACTTTTTAATAAAAGTGAATTATTTGACGTACCTTGATTACGCAAAAAAATGTTGTAGCTCTTCGTCATCAGCTTGTGCTGCTGCTAAGTCGGCAAAATTTATAATTTGTTGAGCGCCTTTATTGTTGGTAGTTATTGTTTGAACTCTAGAAAGAGCATCAGCCGTTGCATTTTCATCTCCAGGGGTGTGACGAATGTCAGTTGTGAACTGACTAATGAATTCAAACACCAAATTTCTTCGGAATGACAGGCCGAATACGCGAAGTAGATGTATCGCTAAGTATTTGTTCGTTACATCCTAAAACATGTAAACTTTTTAATAAAAGTGAATTATTTGACGTACCTTGATTACGCAAATAAATGTTGTAGCTCTTCGTCATCAGCTTGTGCTGCTGCTAAGTCGGCAAAATTTATAATTTGTTGAGCGCCTTTATTGTTGGTAGTTATTGTTTGAACTCTAGAAAGAACATCAGCCGTTGCATTTTCTTCTCCAGGTGTGTGACGAATGTCAGTTGTGAACTGACTAATGAAGTCAAGTTGCCTTAACCTGCGCGGTGATGCTTTTTCCATCTTTTGCTTGTAAGCAAAAATTAATGGGCGGTGATCGGTTACTACGTAACAAAGGCGTCCTTCTATAGCATAACGAAAATGACAGACAGCCTGGTAGACCGCAGTCAACTCTCGATCGTACGTTGAATATTTTTGCTGCGTCGCTGTCAGCTTTTTGGAGTAGAAAGCTAAGGGTTTCATCATCACATTGACCTTTTGATGGAGCGCTGCTCCCACGGCACTGTGATGCGTCGACGTAAATGACCAATTCTACACCAGGAACGGGATGAGCTAATAACGTGGCATTTGACAATTCAAATTTGCAGCGGTTTTGTCGTTCTTTTTGTTACCCGTAATCATGTTCTGTAAGACTTTCTGGTACTCTACTGTGAGTGGCAAAAACTTTCTGTAAAAGCTCATCATGCCAATGAATCTTTTAAGCTCTTGTGCATTAGCCGGTTTCTTGTAGTCTTTTATCACGGCGGTTTTTTCGGGCGATGGCCGAATACCCTCGGGTGTAACGAGGTGTCCGAGAAAAACAATTTCAGACTTACCAAATTCACACTTTTTTAAATTAATGGCTAGGCGGTTTTCTCGGAGGCGCTGAAACACTAAGCGGAGATCTTGGCGATGTTGTTCAAATGTTGCGGAGGCTACAAAAATATCGTCGATGTAGGGAAATACGAAATCAAGACCTCTGAAGACATCGTTAATCAGTCGCTGAAATGTCTATGCAGCATTGCGTAGGCCGAATGTCATACATTTGAATTCATATAAGCCAAAGGGCGTGCTTATGGCCGTTTTTGGTAAATTGTCGGGGTATATCGGAATTTGGTGAAATGCCTTTTGCAAATCTATCTTTGAAAAAATTTTCTTACCTTCTAGGTTGCACGTGAAATCCGTTAAATACGGCAAGGGATATCGGTCTGGTACTGTTTGAGCTTAAGCGCACGGTAATCCCCGCAAGGTCGCCATGTGCCATCGCTCTTTTTTTACCATATGCAATGGACTACACCAATTGCTTTTTGAAGGCTCGCATATTCCAGCTTTAGTGAGAAATGCAAACTCTCTTTTAGCTGCGTTGAGCTTTTCGAGTGGCAGTCGTCTTGGCCGGCAAAATGTAGGCTGCCCTGTCGTTTCGATCCGGTGAAAAATTGTCGATTTAGTTTTGGAACCTAGAGGCGAAAGTACCGTGATGTTGTTAAATTCATGTAGCAAGTCTGCAAACGGGTTGTAGAATTTAATTAAAAGGTATTGCGAAAATACTTTTATTTGCTTAGAGTTAATTAAGAGCTCCTAAGCTGTAACTTTATTAATTAATTTAATTTTTAAATCTTACTCTACTTATATACTACTTATGAGAAGTTCGAGACGACTTAAATGACTGACATTCTAGAACTTCACTCAAAACTTAATTCTATTCTTCTTCTTCTTATATGGCTATTACAGAACGTTTGTTCCTGTAGCCGAACGAAGAACATTCTTCCACGCGCTTCGATCTTCTGCGCTTCTTCTCCAATTTATTACACCAAGCTTTGAAATGTCTTCCTCCACCTGATCTTTCCATCGGAGTTTTGGCCTTCCTCTTCTGCGTGAACCATCACCAGGCGCGTATTCGAATGCCTTTTTAGCTGGAGCATTTTCTTCCATTCGCACAACATGACCTAACCAACGCAATCGTTGTAGTTTTATACGTTTCACAATGTCAATGTCGGCATACAGCTCATACAGCTCATGGTTCATACGACACCGATATTCTCCGTCAACGCAGATGGGTCCATAGATTTTACGAAAAATTTTTCTCTCGAATACTCCAAGTACTGCCTCGTCTGCTTTCGCAAGTACCCATGCTTCAGAGCCATATAATAGCACGGGTAGTATCAGTGACTTGTAGAACGTGATTTTTGTCTGTCGAGAGATGGCTTTGCTCTTAAACTGCTTACTTAGTCCAAAGTAGCATCTATTAGCCAGTATAGTTCTTCTTTTAATTTCAAAACTGATGTTATTCGTTTTGTTTATAGCGGTGCCGAGGTAAATAAAATCGCCGACTATTTCAAAGTTGTAGTTTTCAACTTCCACTGTTGGCCCGAGTCTACTGGACGTCCTGTGCGTTGATACCATCAACTTGGTTTTATCTGCGTTTACCACCAGACCCACTTTGGCAGACTCTTTTTCGACTTTTTCAAAGGTGGCAGTCACTGCTCGCAATGTTTGACCCATGATGTCAATATCGTCGGCATATGCGAGTAGCATGTGTTGTTTTGTGTATAGTGTGCCAGTTCTATTCACATCTGCGTCTCGTATCACCTTTTCCAGCAGGATATTAAAGAGGTCACACGAGAGACTATCTCCTTGTCTGAAACCTCGCTTGGTACTGAATGGCTCGGAGAGGTTTTTTCCTATTTTGACTGAGGATCGCGTATCAGTAAGGCTCATTCTGCAAAGTCGTATAAGTTTTGCCGGGATACCAAACTCAGACATGGCCTGAAACACCTTTGATCGTATGGGACTGTCGAAGGCGGCTTTGTAGTCGACAAAAAGGTGGAATGTGTCGATTTGTTTCTCTTGGGTCTTTTCCAGGATTTGGCGTAGTGTGAATATCTGGTCGATGGTGGATTTGCCAGGTCTAAAGCCGCATTGATATGGCCCAATTATCTCTCCAACTTTAGATTTAAGTCTGTCACTCAATACGCTCGAAATTATTTTATATGCAATGGGCAGGAGACTTATTCCTCTGTAGTTCGCACATATTGTCTTGTCTCCTTTTTTGTGCACGGGGCATTGTATGCTGAGGTTCCAATCATCGGGCATGCGTTCTTCTTGCCAAATAGAACAAACAAACTGATGCATGCGCCTTATCAGCATGTCACCTCCGGTCTTAAACAGCTCAGCTGGTAATCCATCGGCTCCTGCTGCCTTATTGTTCTTTAGCCGAGATACTGCTGCTTTTGCATTTTAGCAAGGCGGTATACACTCAATACCGTCATCCATGATTGTTTCTGAAGTATCTTCATCGCCGCTACAACCAGATACCAACAGTTCGGAAAAGTGATCTTTCCACATCCTCAGCACACTTTCTGTGTCAGTCACCAGATTACCTTCTTTATCTCTGCAGGAGAATGTGCCCGTACCAAAGCCTTGGGTTTGATGTTTAACTCTTTGGTAAAATTTTCGGACATCATTTTGACTCCTGTACATCTCGATTCGCTCACAATCCCGCCTTTCCATTTCTCTCTTCTTCTTTCGGAAAAGGCGTTTCTCCTCTCTCCTTTTCTCCCGATACCACTCCTTTGCATTACGTGTTGCTACTGACTGCAACGTTGCCATATATGCAACATTTTTTGCTGCAGTAGCATTACGGCACTCCTGGTCATACCATGGGTTCCTTTGGGGAGGCCTTTGGTACCCAAGCACGGATTTTGCTGCATTTTCCATGGAGCGGGCAATGATTTGCCATTGTGCTGTTACATTATCGGGACAAGGAGTGCTTTCTTCTAGCAGTTGGGTCAGTCGAGTGGAGTATGCCGTAGCTGTCTGTTGTGTCTGCAGCTTTCCGACGTCTAGCTTCCTTGCTGTGTCAGTTCGTACGTTTCTCGCTACTCTTAGACGGGTGCGAACCTTTGCTGCTACAAGGTAGTGATCCGAATCTATGTTGGCTCCTCGGATCGTTCGTACGTCCAACACGCTGGATGAATGCCTTCCATCTATCACAACATGATCAATTTGGTTTCTCGTTTTTTGATCCGGGGACAACCACGTGGCCTTATGTATGTCGAGATGTTTAAATCTGGTGCTGCTAACTACCATATTTTTCGCCGCTGCGAAATCTATTAGCCTCATTCAGTTATCGGATGTTTCTTCGTGAAGGCTAAATTTACCGACTGATGGACCAAAGATATTCTCTCTTCCTATTTTAGCATTAAAATCCCCTAGAACTATTTTAATGTCATGGTCGGGGCAGCGGTCATATTCTCTCTCTAGGCGCTCATAGAATGTATCTTTTGTCTGTTCGTCCTTTTCTTCGGTCGGGGCATGGGCACAAATTAGACTGATGTTAAAGAACTTAGCTTTTATTCGGATTGTGGCCAATCTTTCATCCACCGGAGTGAATCTAGATACTAGGTGTTTTAATCTCCGGCTTACCACAAATCCACAGCCAAACTCATGTCTAGTTTTATGGCAGCTATAGTACAGTGCGTCGCCTTTGGGTGTTGTTGTTACGCCTGTCCCATTCCATCGCACTTCCTGTAAGGCGGTAATATCGGCTTTGTACTTTTCAAGTACGTCCGCCAGTGCGTACACTGCACCGTCTCTATAGAGAGTTCTTACATTCCAGGTGCATATACGCAGATCGGGGTCCTTAAAACGTTTGCGGGGGTCGTCATCATTAGAGGTGTTCATTAAATTTCTTCTTCGCTTTTTCATAGTAATAATTTTGTTTACAAGGGTGGGCTACTAACCCGACGCCTCAACCCACTTTTTATCGTTCTTTAGGATGAACGCGCGGCACATTTTTGCTCACTACCCTTATCGGATGATAAAGGTAGCTACCCCAGGAGGCACCACGAGGAGGTTTGTGTCCACAATTGGGATGAAGGAGTGGCCGAGATAGGCCTGGATTTTGCCATGTTAAAACCAATCAGAGCCGTTACTCGGCGTCCAACTTCCCCTACGCCTGCCCAATTCTATTCTTACAGTATGCTTATTTTATATTTTACCAGGCAATCATAAATTTTAGACAGTTTCTAAAACTCATGATTGAGTGCTTTCTTAATATTAATAATTGTGGGAATAATGAAGACATACGATCGTTTAGCTATTTCGAGTGTCTTTTAGTTTCCGAAGGAAAAGATACGGCGCGCGTCTCAACAGTTTGTATAGGTTCTACGAGTGCATAATAGATCTTTCTTATAAAACACAAGGAATTGTTCAAGTGACTTTAACAACGGCCTACGATACACACACAAGGTGTCAAGTGACCGCTGCACAAATATTCTGTCTGGCATTTGGCAATGTAATTAGAAGCTTGTATGTTGCTGCACTGTAGACTGCAAATGCCTACTACACACTGTTGGTTATAGTGATAATCAAACCACGCTACACCTCCACCTTTCACAAGAATGTTCATATAACGTTAGTTTTATGGACATTCTTTTACAAAAAATAAAAAATCTTACTGAAGTATAATGAAAAATTAATTATTTAGTTTAATTATAATATATATGTGGTAGCGCGCATACCGTTTTTAATTATTTAATATTATATAACTTATGTTTATTTTTATGAACTATTTGTTCTTTGTTTGTTTTCTTATCAACTACGGTTACATTATTTCTTAAATCTATATTTTTTATTTTATATGGTCCCTTATATTGGGCATCTAATTTATGACCTATTTCATTTTTAATTAATACTAAATCTCCTATTCTAAAATTATAGTCTAGTATATTCCTATCATAATTTAATTTCTGTTTAAGTTTACTCTTATCTAATAATTGTTGTGCTCTCTTATAAGCTACTTCTAACCTAAATTTTGCTTCTTTAGCATAGTAATCTATATTATAGAGTGGAGTAATTCTATCTACTTCGCTAAACTGATTAAAAGAACTTGGTTGTCTAGCAAAACTAATTCATACGGACAATAATTATGTACTGTTGAATGTGTTGTGTTAAAACAGTAAGTGAAATATTTCAACCATTCATCCCAATCCGTTTTATCAACTGTAATATAAGAACGCACGTATTCATTGAAAGTTCTAGGACTTCTTTCGATTGTTCCTAATGTTTGATGATGGTATGCTGTTGAAGTTAGTTTTTGAATTTTTAATAGATTGCATAGTTCTGTTACTATTATGTTTTTGTACTCTGTACCCATGTCTGAAATGAACGTCTTCATTGGACCATAGGTTAGTATAAAATTTTCAAATATTGCCTTCGCAACTGTTTTAGCGCTTTTGTCTTTAATTGGTATTGTTACTAAATATTTATTTAAGTCGCATATTATTGTGACTGCATATTCATTTTCGTTTAAGGATCTCGGAAACGGTCCTATTGTATCTACATACACCTTATCAAATGGTTTTGCTGGTGTTGGTGTAATTGTCATTGGACTCTTTGAATGTTTAATCGTTTTAGCAGTTTGGCATTTATGACATGTTTTTACAAATTTCGCTATGTCTTTTGACATATTTTTCCAATAGTAATATCTTTTAATTTTTTCTATTGTTCTATAAATTCCACAATGTCCTCCTTCTATTGGATCATCGTGATGTTTCAGCATAATTTCAAGAATTGGCTTGGCATTCTTATTATCAATTTGGGTCACCTCGTTTAGTAGCGCTACTTCAATTTTATTTAATATATTATTGCCCATATTTTTAAAATCATTTATTGAGATAAATTCAAAAATTTTCTCTGTGGGTGCCAATTGCAATTTATATATTTTAAGTTTACCGGCCACATTTTCGAGCCTAGAGAAAAATTGTCCTAAGTCAAAGTTCTCGTTAGTAAACAAATCATTTATTTGTATATATGTTACTACAGATTTTCCTCGTTTGATGTAACATCTTCCGGGGGAAATCTTTAGTTTATAATATTTTCTGACGTCAGTGTTCTTTAAAGGTACATATATACTGGGCTTATTATTTTTATCAATTTTATGCTGTTTATTTAATGTATTACTATTATTTTCTTTTAATTGTTTATTAGTCATCGATCTAGTCGTGACTTTTAATATAGAACAAATTTTGCTATTCATGTTTTTTAAGTCATTTATTGTAATGCGCGATAAAGCGTCAGAAACATAGTTTTCTTTTCCCCTAAGGTATTCAACCGTAAAATCATATTCTTCTAGATCAAGTCTAATTCTTGTTAATTTGGAGCTAGGATTTTTCATTGAGAACAGATAAGAAAGTGGTCTGTGGTCAGTACGGACAAGAAAATGTTTTCCATATATATAGGGTCTGAAATGGGTTATTGCCCAATGTATGGCTGTTAGTTCTTGTTCAATTGTTGACTTATTGCTTTCGCCTTTAGTAAAAGTTTTTGATGCGTATGATATAGGCAATTGTTTTCCATTATGTTCTTGAGTAAGTACAGCTCCACAAGCTTGTTTACTTGCATCTGTCGTTATGCAAAATTGCTTCGTGAAGTCTGGATACTGAAGTAATGTTGGTGTCATTAGTGCTTTTTTAAGATAATTAAATGCGTGGTCACAATCTTTAGTCCATTCGAACTGTACTCCTTTCTTGGATAATTTTGTTAGATGTCTGGAATATTCCGAAAAATTTTTAATAAATCTACGGTAGTAATTGCAAAAGGCTACAAACCTTCTCGCGCTATCAGCATCTTTTGTTTGTAAATTTGAAAGCATATGTTTTTCTGAACATCCCAACACTACTAAACCATCCATATACAAAAAGGCTTGGTCTGGTTTTAAACCACTAAAAGCAAGTGTCATCATTCTTTGAAAAGAGTTAGGTGCTATTTTTAAACCATATAGTAATCTAGTAAATCTGTATGAACCGTTGCTTGTTGAGAATGCTGTTAAATCTCTAGAGTCATTTTCTAAACCAATTTGGTGAAATCCTGACATCAAATCTAAGCAAGAGAAATATTTTGCTCTGCCTAGTTGATCCAGAATATCATCTATCCTCGGTAAAGGAAATTTATCTGCTATTAATTTTTTATTTAATTGTCTATAGTCAATGACAAGTCTCCATCTCTTTTTGTCTGAATTCGGTAATGATTTTTTCGGTACCAATAGAATTGGACTGTTATATTCTGAGTATGATGGTTCAACGATTTTATCTTGTATTAACTTTTTCACTTGTTCGTCGATCTCTTCGTTGTGAGTATGTGGTATACGGTAATTCTTTATATATATCGGTTGTGTATCTTTTACCCTTAACTTTTGTTGATAGAAATTGTTAGTTGTTATTGGTTCTGTTTCCAAACCGAAAATATCACTGTATTCTGAACAAAGGTTAGTTAATGTTTCCTTAAAATGATTTGGAAATTTTTCTTTTAAAATTTTTAATATTTCTGATTTTCTATGTTTATTATGATATTTTTTATTCTTGATTATATCATAATCAGTGGCATTTTCTGTTTTTATTTGTGTGGGTTTGATGTGAATGATTTGGTTATTAGTGTTTAGGATACGAATAAATGCTTTATTGGATTTTACTAATGTGTTTGGTACAAAAACTCCTGTTTCAATTTCTTGATTAGGTATTAGAATATCCTCGTCTGAGTTAGATATTTTTATTAGACGTATAACTTCAGATCTTGCGGGTAAAATTATATCAGAATTGTTGTTAGTAATTGGTATTGTTATTGGTTGATATATTGAATGGTCCAAGTACAAAGTAATCATAATCATCATTGAAATCTAAAATGCAGTTATATTTTTTTATGAAGTCCATTCCAATGATTCCATCGCATGGTATTGGGAAATCATTGTGTATCACTTGAAAATTGTGAGGTATCAGGAAATTTTTGAACTTTAGATCAAAGAATACACTGCCTATTGATTTGATTTCACCTTGTCCTATTCCACTAAGGTTAGTTGTTTTGTTAGTGTTAATGTGTTTTAATTCAAAATGTTTTAGTTTTATTAATGAAATATCTGCTCCTGTGTCTATTAGTAGTGATATTGGGCCGTTAGTATTGTTAATTTGGATATTAATGAAAAAACATAAGTTAAGGTTTAGATTGTATATTCTATTGTCTATTGTGTTGATCTTAGGGGAAGATCGCGGTTTTCCGACTCATTTGTTTCTGTTGCTCTAACGTAGTTTTGGTTTCTACGTGTAACGTTATTATTGTATCTTGGTCGATTTCTATTAATGTTATTGTTATTATTGTTGTTGCTATTTAAATTATTGTTATTATAGCTGTTGTTATTATGGAAGTTATTTCGTTAATTATTGTACCTTCCATGGAATTGTCTATTGTTATTTCCTCGGTAATTACTGCGGAATCTTTTCTGTCCGAAGTGTATTTTGTTGACCGGTTGCTTCGGTGCAACTGTTAACAAATTTACTTACTGCATCGTTCATGTTGTTGAACTGTCCTGCCTCCATAATAAGTTTTACCTTATCTATGGTGCAGTTCTTCGTAAGTGCTTTAACAGCAGCTTGTGTGGAGTATTTGCCTGCAATATCAGTTGATAATCCATCTGATATGTAAGCATTTTCCAAAGATTTTGTAAGAATTTCAATTTCATTACAATAAGCATTGGCAGTTTTATGGTTTTGTTTTATATTCATGAGTTTTGCGGTTAGTACTTCTACTGACTCGCCTTTTACTGTATTTTTTAATTTATCTATGACCTCTATTATTGTGTTTTCATTAGTTATCAAGTTTCTGGCATTGCCTTTTAATTTAGTTTTTATAAGGTTTATTGCTAGTGCTTCATTAGTACCTATTATAGAATTTACTAAGAGTAGTGAATCAATGAATGACCTCAAATTATCTGATTTTCCATCGAAATCAGGAATGAGCTTTGCAGCTGTATTTAAGAAATCTACAGGTGCTTGCGCCATGATTGGTTGTTTTTCGTTTGCTGGTTCAGTGGTAAGTGGTGCTATTTCTATTTGTTCGTGCAAAGTCAATGGTATTGTAATTTTAAGTCCTTTTCTTTCGGTAATATATATTAATTTATTCCTAGTATCCTGAAAAAATGCTTCAGCAGGTGTTTTATGTGCTGTTGTTAGTCTGTTATAATTTACATTTAATATTACTATAATTTGTTCTGTTCTTTGTAAAAGTATTTTTAAATGTTTTTGTAATGTTTCTTCTTTAATTGATCTTTCTAAATTAAGGCATTTGTATGATTTGTTAAATTCTTCCTTTAATTTTCTACAGCTAGTAATTATACTTTGCCAGTCCATAAATTCAACCTATATGTTTTTGTTATTTAATATATTAGACTTTATCCAAATCATTTGCCCTACTAATGTACTGCTTTTTGAGCGATCTTTTATGTAATAGGTACATTTTAAGTAATAAATTTACTGCTGATATTATGACTAATATTAACATTAGTATCCATAATGAATTTATTTCTGAGGTATGATCAACAATTTCTAAATTGGTAACCACATTTGCGTTGGGTTTTTCAATTTTTGATTGTTCTTTACCCATCTTGATAATTGTTTTAAAAAAAAGTTTTTGTGTTTTGATTATTAATTATTCTTTCTTTTTTTTCTATCTGGTCGGACCATCTCATTAGTCTAACTGTCTCTTCTTCTATTCTAGTTCTATTTAGTATGTCATCTTCTGTAGGGACTCCTACCATTCCTATTATTTCCCAAATACGTGCTAAATATTCAATTTACTCTTCTATACTAATTTATATTTCTTTCTTACCCCATTCAGGTAGGTAATTAATTTTTCTGTCCATTATAAAGAACCACTTATACAATAAAACATTATTTTTAATTCAATTAAATGATAATTATGTAGAATTTAATTAATAATAATTATATTTTGTTTTTCTTTTGTTTATTCATAAAAAAATGTTCGCTCATTACAAAACAAAAATTTAAATTTTATTATTAGGGACATAATTAGTACCAAAAAAAAATGTTTATTTAAAACAAATTTATAAAAAAATATATTTGCCTCGAGCGGTTAACGCTTACAGGCCCTTCGAGTGCAATAAGATGCACTTCGATTAAAAGCTAACTATTTATTTAGGTTGTTTTTTTTATTATTACCAGTAATTTTTCGATATCTGCTATCCGTTCCCACATGGTAGTGGCGTGACTCCAGCTGGGTGGTGGATTGTTGTTTATTAGTCGGAGCAGCACTGCACGTTCTCGTTTTAATTTCTGCAGGAAACCTCCTCTTCTTTTTGGCTTGCAGGAATTTCTAGGTATCTTTGGTTCATCCTTCGTTGGTTTATTTGACTTCCTTCTGTTATACTCTTCTATGGTCAGGGGTTTTGGTCCCTGTTTCATAGTATGTAAAGGATATTTGCTGTGGGCTGCCTCTTGGCCAGGCAGTATCCTTTTTGTGGAGTAGGGCCTTTTGGCTAGGCGGACATCCTTCTCTTCTGACGGATCCTTTTTAAGCTGATCCGTCAGGAATTATTAAATTTGTACGGTTTAGTGCACTTTTATTTCGCACTAAAAAAAATTTATATATTTTTTTTTAACTATTTTTGTGTTTCTAGCTGCAACTTATTTGTTGCACACTAGATCTGGCAGGATCGCCATGTAGAATTTAATTAAAAGGTATTGGGAAAATACTTTTATTTGCTTAGAGCTAATTAAGAGCTCCTAAGCTGTAACTTTATTAATTAATTTAATTTTTAAATCTTACTCTACTTATATACTACTTATGAGAAGTTCTAGACGACTTAAATGAGTGACATTCTAGAACTTCACTCAAAACTTAATTCTATTCTTACAGTATGCTTATTTTATATTTTACCAGGCAATCATAAATTTTAGACAGTTTCTAAAACTCATGATTGAGTGGTTTCTTAATGTTAATAATTGTGGGAATAATAAAGACATACGATCGTTTAGTTATTTCGAGTGTCTTTTAGTTTCCCAAGGAAAAGATACGGCGCGCGTCTCAACAGTTTGTATAGGTTCTACGAGTGCATAATAGATCTTTCTTATAAAACACAAGGAATTGTTCAAGTGACTTTAACAACGGCCTACGATTCACACACAACGTGTCAAGTGACCGCTGCACAAATATTCTGTCTGGCATTTGGCAATGTAATTAGAAGCTTGTATGTTGCTGCACTGTAGACTGCAAATGCCTACTACACACTGTTGGTTATAGTGATAATCAAACCACGCTACAGGTTGTATGAGCTGAATGTTTCAATGGCATTAACTTTTGTAGTCGATGGTAGATGTAGCTTAGAGTCGCGGCCGGTAATATTGTCTGTCAATCGGTTACGCCGCAGATTGATTAAGAGTCCATATGTTTAATAAAATCTGAACCTATTATAGGTGTCGTCACGTCGGCAATAATAAATGACCATAAAAAATTTCGTTTTAGCCCAGGTCTAATTTAATGCGCCCTTCGCCCATGACTTTAATTGGTGTACCATTCGCAGCACACAGTGTTACGGCTGTAGGATGGACATTTTGTGTTTTCGCAGCAAGAGTAAGCACCGAGACATCGGCACCACTATCAACTAAGAATTTTTCGTTTGTAAATTTGTCGGTTACTTGAAGGCGAAAAATTTGGCATTTAGTGGAGGATTTTTCACTGAATTGCTTTACCGGCCTTACAAGTCAATGAAGATTGGGCTAAAACGGTATAAAACTTGCGTTGCCTGTGGCTGCAAGGGCTGCTACACTTCCGTGCCTTGCGTCCATATTTTTTATGGTACAAGCACTTGTCGAAATCTGCACTGTTACTCTTTTCGTCGTTTGCAGTTTGCGGTGTTGAGAACGATGTTGTGTAACAGTGGGCCTGCGTGACCGTGAACGTGAGCGTGTTGTGAAGTGCTCAAATTTTTTATTTAGTTCCATTATTGCTACACGAAATTCTTTTATTTCGATAGTCGGCTCTTTTACTACATTAAATACCTGATATGGAGATATAACATCGACAATTGAGTCAGCTATCTTAGTGAACTCTGCTGCTGTGCCTGAAGATGCTGCTACTACAGGCTGAGCAAATGCTTTGTCCACAAGCCTTTAAGTGCTGCTTCGCCTAAGGAACTTCCGGCGACTCGCCTCATTTCGAAAAACAACTCCGATGTCTTTTTATCGTCCAGAGGCATCTCTGATAAGAGCCGGTTAAGTCGTCGTTGCTCACTGTCAGCAAAGTGGTCGATGATTCGCTGCTTAACATACTCAAAGCGGTCACACGTTGGCAAGGTTGTTATAAGGTCGGTAAGCTGTGCGATCGTTTCGAACTTTAATGCTGCAAGCACGGTGGCGGCTTTCTGTTTATCAGAGGTTATACCCGATGCACTAAACCAGAATTCCATTGTAACAAACCACGCTTCTGTATTCGTGCTACACATTTCGGACAATCGGGCATAAATTGCTGAAACCGTGTTCTTGCTATGCTGTGACGTCTGGTATTCATTATCGGCTTGCTTAACCACTGCAGGCGTTGCTAGCATGTCGTTTGTAGCCATCTTCTTATTTCTTCTACGTCGGGGTGACCAATTTGGGAGAATCGTTGGTTATTCTTTCCCAATTGTTTAAAATAAAAATCTCGTCGTGTCTAAATTTAAACTTAAATATTATTTTATTAAATTACGTTAATGATAAAAAAAGAAATAAAATGTGAAAAATACAGTTGAATAATTTGCGACAAAAAGTACGTGTTGTTTCAATCGAAGCCGGCAGGAAAAAAGGGTCGATTGTTCTCGATGCCTATGTAAAAGTCGTTTTTACATGTGCATTCCATTTTGCATTTGCAATACTGGTTATGCAGGTAATAGGTAGTTTGATAGTTGGTAGTGACAGGGTGCCACGTAAAGGATTTTGTGAACTATTGCAGACATATTTCTCCATGGGTAGTTGGTTGTATATATTTTTGCAGTTTCCTTAGCATAATCTCAAAATTTTCTAGAGTCAATTTCTTCATTGCACGCAAATACTTCTAGGATTATTTTAAATCTGAAATTTTTAGGTTTAAATCCACTCCTGTTATTTCAGATGCTGTTTCTGGATCAGAAAAGAATCTTCTTGCGCTATTGCCATCATTTGTATTGCCTGACCCTTGTTTTGGCTGATCTATAATCAATCCAAATTTGCGATATTCATCTTGAACATGTTTTTTTTGAACTTCTTAACTCTTTGTTGGTTTCGTTGTTTCTTATTGATCCTGAAGACCCGAAATCCAAATCATAACTGATTTTTAGTATGTGTTCCATAAGTCGTATTCTTGCATGTAGTGGTGATAATCCAAATTCATATGCATCGGTATTATCTAATGATTTTGTCGGGATTTGGTTTAATTGGGTTGATTTTGCTTGGCATATAATGCAGCTGGATGCAGCCTTCGTGTTAGTCAAAGCGTAACCTAGTTTTCCATCTATCCTTGTCAGCACTAATTGGTAGCTTACTTCAATTTGCTGCCCATCTAACTGTAATTGTAATGGCTGTAGTGTTGCAATTTGGGCCTTGATATCAATAACTTCTTTGTTAATGGCATCATGAGTTTCTTTTTTGAATTCAAATTTGATTGGCCTGCAGTATTTCGTAGAAGATGGTGTCTCATTTTTCCAAATATCCATTGTTTGCGTTGTACTAGTCGAAGGCTCTGAATCTTCTAAAATCTTTTTCAATCGCAATGGTACAAATGATAACATGAATATATCTGAGTCCGAAATATTTTCACATACAACTTGTTTGTATTGTTTTTGTCCCGACGAACCATCACATCCTCATTTACAAAAAAGAATTAACTTTGTGTTTCCATATTTATTTAACTCATTTCCTGTTATTGATTGTAGCAAGCATTCGGCTGTGTGATCAAGTAGAGATTTGTGCCTCTGCCGAAATTGGTGTGATTGTAATGGTGTCCTTTGATGGCAAACAGTCCATTTTAGCAGCGGTTATGTAAGGATATGCTGGATATATATTTGAACCTTTTTAAATCGCACGCAGTCTGAACTTAATATATTGCTGTTTTGTTAATTTCAAATCCAGAAATAATGCTAATGCCTCCTCATTTGTGTACTGTATTGCATCACTCGGAGTTGGTATACTTTTGGTTTTGTTCTCACTGGACTAGCTTTAACAACTTTTTCAATGATATCCACTTTTGTTAATTGGTTCTGTGATCGTAATTGATGTGGAAAGATTCTTTTATATTTGTACAACCAAATGCATCGTTGATATCTTTAAGTTTCCGCCTCTTAGATCTATCGCTGCAGTTGTCCAATGATATGCGTGGTCTTCCACGCGACAAAAAGTACGTGTTGTTTCAATCGAAGCCGGCAGGAAAAAAGGTCGATTGTTCTCGATGCCTATGTAACAGTCGTTTTTACATGTGCATGCCATTTTGCATTTGCAATATTGGTTATACAGGTAATAGGTAGTTTGATAGTTGGTAGTGACAGGGTGCCACATTACTCCCCTCGCTGGAAAAAGTCATCGGAATCTAACAGGGAGGTTAATGCGTCGGTACCGGTAAGTCGGTCTGATGAGCTGCAAGCATGTGTGACATTGCTGTGGTCATTTCGTACTGATGAATCGTGGTTTAAAAATTTATGGAAGTCACTTTCAACAATATGTGGTGTGATGGGTACAATGTCAATTGACGTAGGCTCTATTGTTTGTGGTTCAACGTGACTCAAAACTTCTAAAGCTGGAAGAAAACAAGGTTTTAAGCGATCAATGCTAATGTTTGTCTCTCGTCCGCGCACCACTATCGTGAAATATTTGCTGAAGCGTTTTAAAACCATAAACGGGCCATCATACGGATGTGTAAGCGAGGGACGAATTGAGTCGTTTCGGATAAAAACGTGTGTAGACGACTGAAGGTTTTTTGAAACAAATGTTTCCTTTGTAGAGTGATGCGATGTTTGTGTTGGCTGTAGTTTCTTCATTGAATTTCGAAATTCTGCTACGAAATCGCTAGAATTTTTTCTTGGTATACTATTGAAAAAAATTCTCCTGGACTTTTTAAGGTGGTACCATACACGAGCTCTGCGGACGATGCTTTTATGTCTGGTTTGTATACAACACGAAGGCCGAGTAGAATTGTTGGAAGGTGGTAAACCCATCTCGATGAGTCATGACATAAAATGGCCGACTTAAGTGTTCTGTGCCATCTTTCTTCAAGGCCGTTCGCTTGCGGATGGTAAGCTGTCATTCGTAAATGAGTTGCACCAATCGTTTGCATTAGCTCGGCGAAAACTGAGCAATCAAATTGTTTGCCTCTATCAGACGTTATCCGTTGTGGGACTCCAAATCTGGATATCCAATGGGTCACTAAGGCCTTCGCAATCGTTTCAGCCGACATATCAGGTATTGGGATAGCATCTGGCCATCGTGTAAGCCTGTCGATGATTGTAAAGCAATATCGCTGCCCCTCACACAAAGGAAATGGGCCGACAATATCGATATTAATATGCGAAAACCGTTCGCGAGGAGGCTCGTACATGCTAGGTGTCGATTGCGTGTGACGTTGTATTTAAGATCGCTGGCATGGTAAGCATGTTTTGACCATATTGGCGACGCCTTTCTTCATGCTAGGCCAGCAAAATCTTGAAGTCACGAGTAAAATTGTACCACGTATTCCAGGGTGAGCTAGGTTATGTAGCTTGTTAAAGATTTGTCGACCAAATTTCTTCGGAATGACAGGCCGAATACGCGAAGTAGATGTATCGCTAAGTATTTGTTCGTTACATCCTAAAACATGTAAACTTTTTAATAAAAGTGAATTATTTGACGTACCTTGATTACGCAAAAAAATGTTGTAGCTCTTCGTCATCAGCTTGTGCTGCTGCTAAGTCGGCAAAATTTATAATTTGTTGAGCGCCTTTATTGTTGGTAGTTCTTGTTTGAACTCTAGAAAGAGCGTTAGCCGTTGCATTTTCTTCTCCAGGGGTGTGACGAATGTCAGTTGTGAACTGACTAATGAAGTCAAGTTGCCTTAACCTGCGCGGTGATGCTTTTTCCATCTTTTGCTTGTAAGCAAAAATTAATGGGCGGTGATCGGTTACTACGTAACAAAGGCGTCCTTCTATAGCATAACGAAAATGACAGACAGCCTGGTAGACCGCAGTCAACTCTCGATCGTACGTTGAATATTTTTGCTGCGTCGCTGTCAGCTTTTTGGAGTAGAAAGCTAAGGGTTTCATCATCACATTGACCTTTTGATGGAGCGCTGCTCCCACGGCACTGTGATGCGTCGACGTAAATGACCAATTCTACACCAGGAACGGGATGAGCTAATAACGTGGCATTTGACAATTCAAATTTGCAGCGGTTTTGTCGTTCTTTTTGTTACCCGTAATCATGTTCTGTAAGACTTTCTGGTACTCTACTGTGAGTGGCAAAAACTTTCTGTAAAAGCTCATCATGCCAATGAATCTTTTAAGCTCTTGTGCATTAGCCGGTTTCTTGTAGTCTTTTATCACGGCGGTTTTTTCGGGCGATGGCCGAATACCCTCGGGTGTAACGAGGTGTCCGAGAAAAACAATTTCAGACTTACCAAATTCACACTTTTTTAAATTAATGGCTAGGCGGTTTTCTCGGAGGCGCTGAAACACTAAGCGGAGATCTTGGCGATGTTGTTCAAATGTTGCGGAGGCTACAAAAATATCGTCGATGTAGGGAAATACGAAATCAAGACCTCTGAAGACATCGTTAATCAGTCGCTGAAATGTCTATGCAGCATTGCGTAGGCCGAATGTCATACATTTGAATTCATATAAGCCAAAGGGCGTGCTTATGGCCGTTTTTGGTACATTGTCGGGGTATATCGGAATTTGGTGAAATGCCTTTTGCAAATCTATCTTTGAAAAAATTTTCTTACCTTCTAGGTTGCACGTGAAATCCGTTAAATACGGCAAGGGATATCGGTCTGGTATTGTTTGAGCTTAAGCGCACGGTAATCCCCGCAAGGTCGCCATGTGCCATCGCTTTTTTTAACCATATGCAATGGACTACACCAATTGCTTTTTGAAGGCTCGCATATTCCAGCTTTAGTGAGAAATGCAAACTCTTTTTTAGCTGCGTTGAGCTTTTCGAGTGGCAGTCGTCTTGGCCGGCAAAATGTAGGCTGCCCTGTCGTTTCGATCCGGTGAAAAATTGTCGATTTAGCTTTGGAACCTAGAGGCGAAAGTACCGTGATGTTGTTAAATTCATGTAGCAAGTCTGCAAACTGGTTGTATGAGCTGAATGTTTCAATGGCATTAACTTTTGTAGTCGATGGTAGATGTAGCTTAGAGTCGCGGCCGGTAATATTGTCTATCAATCGGTTACGCCGCAGATCGATTAAGAGGTCATGATGTTTAATAAAATCTGAACGTATTATAGGTGTCGTCACGTCGGCAATAATAAATGACCATAAAAAATTTCTTTTAGCCTAGGTCTAATTTAATGCGCCCTTCGCCCATGACTTTAATTGGTGTACCATTCGCAGCACACAGTGTTACGGCTGTAGGACGGGCATTTTGTATTTTCGCAGCAAGAGGAAGCACCGAGACATCGGCACCACTATCAACTAAGAATTTTTTGTTTGTAAATTTGTCGGTTACTTGAAGGCGAAAAATTTGGCATTTAGTGGAGGATTTTTCGCTGAATTGCTCCACCTTTACAAGTCAATTTGAAGATTGGGCTTAAACGGTATAAACCTTGCGTTGCCTGTGGCTGCAAGGGCTGCTACACTTCCGTGCCTTGCGTCCATATTTTTTATGGTACAAGCACTTGTCAAAATCTGCACTGTTACTCTTTTCGTCGTTTGCAGTTTGCGGTGTTGAGAACGATGTTGTGTAACAGTGGGCCTGCGTGACCGTGAACGTGAGCGTGTTGTGAAGTGCTCAAATTTTTTATTTAGTTCCATTATTGCTACACGAAATTCTTTTATTTCGATAGTCGGCTCTTTTACTACATTAAATACCTGATATGGAGATATAACATCGACAATTGAGTCAGCTATCTTAGTGAACTCTGCTGCTGTGCCTGAAGATGCTGCTACTACAGGCTGAGCAAATGCTTTGTCCACAAGCCTTTAAGTGCTGCTTCGCCTAAGGAACTTCCGGCGATTCGCCTCATTTCGAAAAACAACTCCGATGTCTTTTTATCGTCCAGAGGCATCTCTGATAAGAGCCGGTTAAGTCGTCGTTGCTCACTGTCAGCAAAGTGGTCGATGATTCGCTGCTTAACATACTCAAAGCGGTCACACGTTGGCAAGGTTGTTATAAGGTCGGTAAGCTGTGCGATCGTTTCGAACTTTAATGCTGCAAGCACGGTGGCGGCTTTCTGTTTATCAGAGGTTATACCCGATGCACTAAACCAGAATTCCATTGTAACAAACCACGCTTCTGTATTCGTGCTACACATTTCGGACAATCGGGCATAAATTGCTGAAACCGTGTTCTTGCTATGATGTGACGTCTGGTATTCATTATCGGCTTGCTTAACCACTGAAGGCGTTGCTAGCATGTCGTTTGTGGCCATCTTCTTATTTCTTCTACGTCGGGGAGATTTGGGAGAATCGTTGGTTATTCTTTCCCAATTGTTTAAAATAAAAAACTCGTCGTGTCTAAATTTAAACTTAAATATTATTTTATTAAATTACGTTAATGATAAAAAAAGAAATAAAATGTGAAAAATACAGTTGAATAATTTGCGACAAAAAGTACGTGTTGTTTCAATCGAAGCCGGCAGGAAAAAAGGGTCGATTGTTCTCGATGCCTATGTAAAAGTCGTTTTTACATGTGCATTCCATTTTGCATTTGCAATACTGGTTATGCAGTTAATAGGTAGTTTGATAGTTGGTAGTGACAGGGTGCCACGTAAAGGATTTTGTGAACTGTTGCAGACATATTTCTCCATGGGTAGTTGGTTCTATATATTTTTGCAGTTTCCTTAGCATAATCTCAAAATTTTCTAGAGTCAATTTCTTCACTGCACGCAAGTACTTCTAGGATTATTTTAAATCTGAAAGTTTTAGGTTTAAATCCACTCCTGTTATTTCAGATGCTGTTTCTGGATCAGAAAAGAATCTTCTTGCGCTATTGCCATCATTTGTATTGCCTGGCCCTTGTTTTGGCTGATCTATAATCAATCCAAATTTGCGATATTCATCTTGAACATGTTTCTTTTTTGAACTTCTTAACTCTTTGTTGGTTTCGTTGTTTCTTATTGATCCTGAAGACCCGAAATCCAAATCATAACTGATTTTTAGTATGTGTTCCATAAGTCGTATTCTTGCATGTAGTGGTGATAATCCAAATTCATATGCATCGGTATTATCTAATGATTTTGTCGGGATTTAGTTAAATTGGGTTGATGTTGCTTGGCATATAATGCAGTTGGATGCAGCCTTCGTGTTAGTCAATGCGTGACCTACTTTTCCATCTATTATTGTCAGCACTAATTGGTAGCTTACTTCAATTTGCTGCCCATCTAGCTATAATTGTAATGGCTGCAGTGTTGCAATTTGGGCCTTGATATCAATAACAGTAGTATATTTGTGGGCATTCAATTAGAATCTAATTAGATATGGCCTCCTTATGGAAAAAATATATGTATGGGCATTCTGGCACACCAATTAGAATCTAATTAGTTTTGGCCTACTTATGGAAAAATTACACGTATGGGGATTCTGTCACACCAATTAGAATCCCACTAGATTTGGCCTCCTTATGGAAAAAAATACACGTATGGGCATTCTGGCACACCAATTAGAATCCCACTAGATTTGGCCTCCTTAAGAAAAAAATACACGTATGGGTATTCTGGCACACCAATTAGAATCCCACTAGATTTGACCTCCTTATGGGAAAAATTCACGTATGGGAAAATTACACGTATAGAGATACTGAGTCTTATAATGAGAAAAATATGATCATTCTGTTACACATGCATTCATATATTTTTCCATGTGTATGCTTTTACAATAAAGAGAAATTCAAATGAGATATTTTTTCGCACCATTTTCCAGTACAAATTGATATAAAAGAACGTTCAGATTTTTTTGTTTATTATTGTTCTTCACAGTTACTTGAAATCACATTAAACAAAAGTTAAAGCAGCTATTCGCATTAAACAAAATGGTAAGTATACAGTTTTATAATATATAAAAAAATTTTTATTTATTATATTGATGCTGTAGAAAAAATACACAAATATTTATACATATTATATGATTGTTTTTATTTGATTGCTTTTAGATCTATCAACAGTTAATTAACATAGCCCAAGGAATAAAATCAAAGTACACGAAAATTTATGATATTCCCTTAAATGAACCATTAAAAATTTTAAATTTTGAGTGGAAGGTTACACAATATGGATCCAATGCCTAGCATAGCATATTTGGAGAACAATAAATGGTTTTATCTACCTCAAAGAATGGTTAAATATTTAAACAGAGAGGATCCTTACTTAGCCAATATGAATGAAAAAATTTGGACAATTATTTACAAAGGACGATGTTCATCGTAGCCACTGTGCAGTCAACAGCCGCAGATTTATAATCGTTTTCGACTGCGTTTTATATGTTTGTAGCTATGTATATTGTGTGCGTAATCTTTATTACGCACTTGTTTTTAAAGCAAGTAAAATCAATTATTTACAACAATAAAAAATATGCAAAATATGAATTTTAATAATTGTAACGGTGCAGAAATACAATGCAGCTTAATCTTAATAATGAAGTTGTTTTGTAGCTTTTGTTTTAAATTTCTATACTTAAAATATTTTAGCTATCTTGTCATTCGTATTGAAGAAATCAAATAAAACAGTTGGAATTTGGTATAATAAAACTTATACAATTTTGTTTGATTTTTGTTCAAAGTAATAGTTTGTAAAAAGGCTTACAAGCTCAAACATTGGTGACCCCGACGTGATAGTCACAGTCAAAGGAATTTTCGTATCGATTTAATATCAATTCGGATATTAAAATAAAATCATCACACCAAAGGAATATTCATATACAAATTAGTTATCCATTCTTACAACATCATGCCAGGTAAAAATACATTGTCTTCGAGCAACCAAAGCAATGAGGACCCTGAAATATCGCAACTATTAGCTAAAGTGGAATCGATTGGTAAGCAATTAGATGATATCAACACTTGTCTCACTACTGAAGAATTAAATAAATTGGATGATGTCGACCTTTCGGTTCTCCTCGATTATGTTGAAAGTTTGTATTCGTACTTTCAACAGTCTGTTTCACTATTCGAAGGAAAATCTGGTATTGCTATAGATGATAACATTCGCTCAAATTTCGTTATGCATTATTTTGAAGTTAAGGCTAAAATCAAACGTAAAATCAACGCTACTTGCAATGCTCGACTCACTCCCCATTCACCCACTGTTCGTCAATTTTCTTTGAAGGAAACGATGAACGTTCGTAAAACCAGACTGCCTGAGTTGAAGATTCCCCAGTTCAGCGGTTCATATACAGAATGGCCGGACTTTTTCGCAATTTTTACAACAGTTATTGCAAACGACATCGAACTAAGCAAAATAGAAAAATTTCAGCATTTGCGTGCATGTTTAACGGGAGCTGCGCTAGACACAATTTCATCTTTAGACCCCTCTCAAGAGAATTATGATAAAGGTATCACATTATTAAAAAATCGTTTTGATAATAAATTACTTAATTTTCAGGCTCACATTAAGGGAATTTTTGGACTAAAGGTTGTCGACAAGGGTTCCGCTACAAGTTTAAGGCAATTAAGCGACAAACTTAACGCTCACTTGAGAGCTTTAGAAACAATGTGTACAAAGGAGCAAATCTCTGATGGTTTTTTAATATATTTAATTATATCCAAACTTGATTCTCAATCACAAACCAAATGGGAAGAAGGTTTACATACTGACCAGTTGCCAACATTGTCATCCATAACAGCGTTTCTCGAACGAAGATGTCGTATGCTTGAAAATCTCGAAAACTCAATGGTAACAACGAAAACATCAAGTCAACAGCTGAGCAAAAAATCTGGTGGTAATGTTCGAAATGTTTTAGTAACTTCTTGTACAACAGCTGCAAATTGTAGCTTTTGTGACAAGAAAGATCATTATATAACCAATTGCACACGCTTTGCCAATCTTTCGCCCACAATACGATATAAGGAAGCGAAAAGATTAAATTTGTGCCTTAATTGTTTACGAAAGGGCCATAGACTATCGAATTGTAAGTCTGGGACATGTCGACATTGTTCGATGAAGCATCATTCGTTATTACACATAGAATTTAATGGTGCATCCACGTCTGAACCTTTATCTTTCTTAAGTAGTCCAAACCTTCCTGAGCCACAAGAAACATCAAACAAACATTCAGTACCAGTCATAAAGCAAGCTACCCTTGTTTCATCGCTATCATCAAATAAATCAAGTGAAGTCCTGGCAGCCAATGATAACAATATATTTTTACCTACAGCAATAATTGTTGTAAAAAACAAAAGTGGTGCCTTTGTGCCAGGGCGTGCAATTTTCGATTCAGCTTCACAATTGAATTTTATTTCTAGCCGTTTCGCAAAATAGCTGCAGTTAGAATTCAAAAAATCGTTTATTTCTATTTCCGGTATTGGAGATGGGAACTTTCTAGCTGATAAATCGACCAACGTGGTGATAAAATCACGCTGCAATGATTATTGTGTTTCGTTCGAGGCTGTTGTTATACCTACTATAACAGGCTATCAGCCAAATTCAAAACTTGATTTTAATCAGTTTAAAATACCCAAGACTATTAAATTAGCAGATCCAGATTTTAATAAATGCGGCCGCATAGATATTTTAATTGGCGCTGCGTTGTTTTTTGAGCTTATGGATATAGGTCAAGTGCGATTAGGAATTAACTTGCCAATATTACAAAAAACTCGATTAGGATGGGTGGTTTCAGGAGGAGGCGTATCCTTGACTAATTCCTTTTCGTTAGCAACAGTCCGTAATGACGTTCTAGAAACCGAAAGCGAATCTTTGCTTGATGTTATCAAAAGTTTCTGGGAAATTGAAAATAATTTCGAAATGAATTCTAAATCAAAAATACAAGATGAGTTTTGTGAGCAACATTTTAAACAAAATGCAATTCTACTTGAATCTGGGGAGTATTCTGTCAGTTTGCCGAAAAAACCAAACATAACCGAACTTGGGGACTCTTACGCTCTCGCCCGCAGGCGTTTTTTAAACCTAGAAAAAAATTGTGCAGCAATCCAGATATCAAACGGCAGTACATAGCCTTTATGAATGAGTATATCGATTTAAACCACATGTCTTTGGTTACAACTATATCCAAGGAAGTCAAAATAAATTTTCTTCCCCACCACTGTGTGCAAAAAGAAGAAAGTACAACAACAAAACTAAGGGTTGTATTCGACGGATCTGCCAAAACTTCAACAGCCAAAGCTATTTCAGATATTATTGCGATTCCGTTTTTTTTAAATTGCATTGAGTGGAGACATTTGCAAAATGTATCGCTGTGTTCGTATGTCGCACCCAGATAACTTTCTTCAGTGCATATTATGGAGAAATAATTCAGAAGAAGATATTCAAATTTATAAATTAGACACAGTAACCTATGGCACCAAATCCGCTGCTTTCCTAGCAATTCGTGCAATGCACCAACTTTCTATGGATTAAGAAACCTCATTTCCCATTGGCGCCAATATTGTGAGAAGAGATTTTTATGTTGACGATCTAATCACTGGTGGAAAGTCAGTATCAGAAGTAACTGAAATAAGACAACAGGTAACAAATTTGCTTAGAATGGGAAATTTTCATATCAGAAAATGGTGCTCCAGCGATGCATCAGTTTTAAATGAAATAACGCTCTCCGACCGTGAAGGATTTTTAAAATTTCAAGACTGTACAGATATCACAAAAACTTTAGGCCTTTTATGGGACCCAAATGCCGATGCCTTCATATTTACGTTTTCTCATGTCGACAACATTAAAATTATCTCAAAACGGTCTGTTTTATCAACAATCGCTCGTTTTTACGATCCATTAGGACTAATTGGTCCAGTTATTACCAAAGCAAAGGTTTTCATGCAAAATTTATGGAAGTTCAATTTAAACTGGGACGAAAGCCTGCCTCAAGCCTTGCACACCGCTTGGTTGCAATTTGTATCAACATTTTCTCTATTTCCCAAATTTATCTTTCCTAGATTTGTTTCCATTGCAGATTCTTCTGTTCAAATACATGCTTTTTGTGACGCAAGTCTATCTGCTTATGGTGGCTGCATATATGTGAGATCGGAATCAGAGGGAAATATTAAGGTTAATTTGCTGTGCTCCAAATCAAGGGTCGCACCTCTGAAGGCTCTAACGGTACCTAAACTTGAGTTGTCTGCTGCATTACTTCTGTCAGAAATGTTGAATGAAATTGCAGCAACTTTAGAAAACAAATATGAATGCCATTGCTGGTCAGATTCTATAGTAGTCTTATCGTGGTTGCGTCACGATGCATCAAACTACAACGTTTTTGTTGCAAACAGAGTAAGCCGTATACAAAATCTAACTAAAAATATGATTTGGCATCACGTTCCAACCGCACTAAACCCTGCGGATATCTTATCGAGAGGAGCTACTCCCGAAGAACTATTGAAGTCGAAACTTTGGAAAGAGGGACCAAATTTTTTACATAAAAATCCAAAACATTGGCCTGAGACAATAAATTTTATTACTGAGCTTCCCGAACGTCGCCGAATTGTTCTAATCGCTTCACCTGCTTATGACTTTTCAATAAAGTGTAAATACCACAATTCCTTTCCAAAGATACAACGAGCCTTTGCTTATGTTAGTAGATTCTTAAAGTACAAAAGAGAAATTAAATATGCTGAAGAATTATCTCCAAATGACATACTAATGGGTACTCATCTTCTGATTCGTAATATTCAATATGTGCATTTCGCTACTGAATATATGGCATTAAAAATAAATAAAGACGTACCCTCATCTAGTAAGCTATATTCTTTGTCGCCATTTATGGATGATGAAGGACTAATTCGAGTTGGCGGTCGCTTACAAAATTCTTCTTTAAACTTCGAAGCTCGGCATCCAATAATTCTTCCGAAAGGCCATCCTGTTACAAAAGCAGTAATTTTATACTTTCATCAACAACTATTGCACGCCGGACCACAGTGTTTGTTAGCAAATATTCGACAACAATACTGGCCTATTGGAGGCAGAAAAACAGTAAGCGCTATCATAGCTAAATGTATTAAATGTTTTCGAATAAAGCCTATTATTGCTAAGCATTTAATGGGAAGCTTACCAGAAGATCGTGTGCAACCAAATAGAACCTTCTATACAACAGGAATTGATTTTTGTGGTCCATTTTATTACAAATCTGAAATAAGAACTCGCCCGCCATTGAAATGTTATATATGTATCTTCATTTGTTTTTCAACAAAAGCGACGCATTTGGAATTGGTACAAGACTTATCTACCTCTTCATTTCTGTCATCACTTAAGCGTTTCATTTCAATACGTGGAAAAACGAAAACAATATGGTCGGACAACGCGACAAATTTTGTAGGGGCAAAAAACGAATTAGCAGAGCTACGTCAGCTATTCTTCGATCAGACAGACATAAAAAATACACCAACAGTGTATGGAAGATGGCATAAATTGGAAATTTATACCCCCAAGATCCCCACACTTTGGGGGCCTTTGCGAAGCAGCTGTGAAAGCTGCAAAGTATCATTTTTATAGAACAGTGGGATTATCAATTTTAACATTCGACGAATTGCGAACATTAGTGAGTCAAATATCAGCTATACGAAACTCTAGGCCTTTATGTCCAATAACAGAAAATCCTGATGATCTTGAAGTATTAACTCCAGCCCATTTTTTGGTGGGCTCATCGTTAACAGCAATTGCAGAACCGGATTTAACTGAACTAAACTTAAGTAATTTAAGCCGATGGCAAATGGTTTGCCATATGCAACAAAGTTTTTGGAAGAAGTGGACTAAATCCTACCTAACATTATTACAAGAGAGAACAAAGTGGCGATCAACAACAACCAAACTAAAGAAAGGAACGATGGTACTTGTAAAAGACGAAAATACTCCACCTTTAAAATGGCAGCTAGGACGCATAGTGGACGTGGTTCCTGGAAGTGACGAAGTTGTGCGTGTGGCTATAGTTAGAACCAGCAACAATATAATTCGGAGATCTATTGCCAAATTAGCAGTATTACCAATTGAAGATGATTCTGTTGAAAGTCGCAGCCTTCCAACGGGGGGAGAATGTTCATCGTAGCCACTGTGCATTCAACAGCCACAGATTTATAATCGTTTTCGACTGCGTTTTATATGTTTGTAGCTATGTATATTGTGTGCGTAATCTTTATTACGCACTTGTTTTTAAAGCAAGTAAAATCCATTATTTACAACAATAAAAAATATGCAAAATATGAATTTTAATAATTGTAACGGTGCAGAAATACAATGCAGCTTAATCTTAATAATGAAGTTGTTTTGTAGCTTTTGTTTTAAATTTCTATACTTAAAATATTTTAGCAATCTTGTCATTCGTATTGAAGAAATCAAATAAAACAGTTGAAATTTGGTATAATAAAACTTATACAATTTTGTTTGATTTTTGTTCAAAGTAATAGTTTGTAAAAAGGCTTACAAGCTCAAACAGACGACAATCGCCAAATGGTTCTGCAATATTCGAACTAAACTACAGCTAATTTTTTTAATAAACATAACTAGTTTTGTAATGTTGTAAATCTGTATATTATAAAACAATAAATGTACATACGAGTATGTGGTAATGTGAAATGAATCTCGATTATGTATTTATTTTTGCGCAAGCGTAGACTTGCATTTTATTCGCTTTATATATTTATTTTTCATTTTAAGACATGCGTAGGCTTGCATTTTAAGAAAAAGTATAGAACAATTCAAAATTAATTGAAAAGTTAAACATGCATGAGCTTCTTGCTCAAAGGTCAAAAAATATGCTGCATTATTTCCTATTTTATTTCATTTGTTGTTTTTAATCTTTCTATGAAAAGGTATTAAAATTTAAACATTTGTTTGTATGGAAAAACTCTTAAGAACGAAAGACATGCGTATGCTTGCTTTCACTTAGATTTGTCGTAGTGTGTGGGTGCATTAACTATTTTTATTGAAGGACACAGTTTCAGTAAAATTTCTTAAGAACGAAAGACATGCGTATGCTTGCTTTCACTTATTTTTGTCGTAGTGTGTGGGTGCATTAACTATGTATTTTTATTGAAGGACACACATTTTTGTACTTCAATATTTTAAAATACAATAATTTATGAGGCCATAAA
Source organism: Gymnocheta viridis (assembly GCA_956483585.1). Lineage (NCBI taxonomy): Eukaryota > Metazoa > Arthropoda > Insecta > Diptera > Tachinidae > Gymnocheta > Gymnocheta viridis. The sequence goes on along the minus strand of OY101440.1, from coordinate 63,843,351 downwards.
TCTGGTATGGTATGTTTGTTACTTAAGCAAAAAAAAGGGCATGGAAAGGCAATAAAATTTTAAAATCCGTTTCAGGAAAATTTCTTAAGAACGAAAGACATGCGTATGCTTGCTTTCACTTATTTTTGTCGTAGTGTGTGGGTGCATTAACTATTTTTATTGAAGGACACACATTTTTTTCTACTTCAATGTTTAAATGCAATATTTTATGAGCCCATAAATGTGTTATGATGCTTTTGTTACCTAAGAAAAAATTGTATGGAAATTTTTCAAACAAGGGTGATTAACAGTATATGTGTATGTAGTAGTGCCTCTAGAAAAGTATAAAATCAGCTATTTTTCGAACAAAATTCTAGTTATGTGAAATTATTACACGTAGTAAGATTTATGTGAAATTATTCGACGTAAAAAGATTTATAAAACTTTAAACATGGAATGTAAAAAATATATTTGCGAAATATGTAAATTAATTAGTTTTTCCACATGGTGGAACAAAAAAAGACACTATTTAAAACAACACAACGTTGTATTAAGAAAGCCTATATGGAACACTCCGCTGTACCATTATGTTATGAAGACTAATTTAAAAAAAGCAGAATCAGAAGCAGCAATAATAAAATTATCAGAAACAACAACTACATCACCAGAAGCAACACCAATAACATCATCTGAAGCAGCAACATCAGAAACAACAACGATATCAGCAGCAACAAGAACAGCAATATCATCAGCAGAAGCAGCAGCAACAACAACATCGACAGAAACAACAGAAACAATATCATCAGAAGCCACAACATCAGCAACATATCCTCATCTTCTCGGTGGAGATGATATCTTTCTAAATATTAAATTATCGAAAGAAATTATTCACATTAGTGAAATAATTATGCTGCCTCCATTTGATGTAGCATCATACTTGGCCCTATATGATGGCCAAGATGATGTATTAATGGAGGCAGTAAATAAAATTCCACTAGTCTAGAAAAATTTATAATTGAATAAATAAAAAAAATATATAAAAATTAAAATGTATGTCTTTCACTAAATTTTATTAATTCTCTTTTTTATTAATTAGATTTTTTGAAAATTACAATTTTTACATTTGCTAATATTATATATGTTGTAATAAAATTTCATAAGTGTGGTTGCTTCTTTCTCTATTTTAGTATTACGTATCCTATGTTGTACACATGAACAGGTATCTGGTCCACATGTCTCATTTTCATTAGACCAACAGCAATTGTAATAATGCTCTCCATGTTTATTTATCGTTGTTTTCAAATTATTTGTCCCTTCTAGATGTGATTGAATAGTCATGAGTTTATATTTATCCTCATCGGAAATAATATGGGTACACCGTTTTAAGAAATCGTACATATCTTTTAAAATCATCCATTACCATTTTTTAATTTATTGATATCTACAATAGTTTTCTTATGTCATTTGTGAGGGGGATATATTCAAACATTTTATCATGTATAATTAAGCAATAAGCAGACATATTAGCGGGGATATTTTTTAAGGTTTTTATTTCAATCCGTATGTCGATTGGTCCAGTTTTGATTGATTCATTTTGATGTGTTACATCCAATACAACTATTGGAGCCAAAGCTTTAAAATTTTCTCTTGTTAATAGTGGTTGAGGATCGCGTGAATAATAAGTTGATTGAAACTTTAAATACATATCATATAGTATGGCAAAACGATTTCTATCAAATATTAGGTTTAGATCATCATAGGGATATGTATCAGAGTTAAGATGTACTTTTATATCTGTCAAATCACAATGTTGAAATTTGTTGGCACTGTTTCGAAGACCCAAAAGTAGGAAACGTGGTCTTTCGTTTTCGCTAACTTAACATTCCATAAAACCGTTGTACTTTCTGGAAGTGACGGGTAGTAATACATATCCCAACTTCTGAAAGATATATTTAAAGGATGGCGATTGTTAATTGTTTTAAACATCTGCAATTTGTAAGCGTCAGCAAGTTGAATGTGTGGTATTTTCCAAGAAATTTTTAAAATAGACAACTTAGTTTTTTCGGTTGATACATTAGATTTTAAAACTTGTTTATCATCTTTAGATCGCAAAAGAATCAATTCATGTTTAGAATTAACTATTATTTTATTAAAATCTTCAGCAAATCCAAGTAAGAATTTTAGTGGTATACAGAAATTGAAATAACCGTCTACAAGTCTAAGATCATCTTTATTAAGTGGCGACCATCCTGCATTTACTAGGTTATCACTTTCTGACTTATTCAGCGACACAAAGTTTTTTAATTCTGTTGCAATACCCAAATGACGTGTACGATCAATTTCTACACCATTGATTTCATATCGAATTTCGTCAAACAGATGTGCAATACAATTGTTTAAGAGACGTATAGATGCGGAAGCTGTTGAATCTTCCTTTGCTGCAAGCCCTTCAATGTATAGAAGACTTTCGCTTGGTAAAACATATAAATCTTGATTTTGAATTGTTATACGAATTTCATCATTATTTTTGAATGACTGTAGATATGATTTGTAGCGGTTATACTCTTTTTTTATAATTGAACTATCCAAATGTGGTTTTTGTAAAATATTAATAATATTACTTATTTTATAGAATTTTTCAGGCTCGATAGCTATATGATTAGCTCTATTTTTTTAATATAAATCCCAAATTTATTAAAAACTTTTTATTAACTTCACTAAGAGTGTTACTTAGTTCAGGCTTAATACCTTTAATTTTTCTTTTATACTTTTCTGATTGACTTTTATAGCGCGATGACTTTCCTGATTTGTATTTCGTTGTTGTTGATGCTAGAATGTAGTCGGACTTATTTTGCAACTCACTTTTATTAAATATAATCATTCTCTCATAGGCTTTAAATGTAATCCTATTGTTATTTTTTCACCGCGAAAGTTAATTAAATTTCCGTTTTGATCGACGACTTTCAAAACAAAACTAATTTTGAATTCACGGGTAAATATATCACATTCGATGGCGCCTCTGTTATTTTATATCCAGGGCTAACGTTAAGTGAAAACTGATGTAAAATATGTGCAGACATGTTATTTATATATGATCCGCTTACAATATTACATTCAACGATTATTGTATTTATTTTTGTTATATCTATTGTTTTATCCGAGTAATGATCAATATCTGGTTCTAATACTCTTTCGCTAAAGCCCAATAAGGAGCCGATAGAGTTCTTTTTATTGAAATAACTGGTTGTTGTTGTGCTTTTGATGTATGTTTGTGATGTATTATAATTTGCTTGTATGTCAAGGGTTCCTTTCTCATTCAGATTATGATATTTCTTTCTTAGTAATTCAGCTATATCAGCTAATTCATATGATCCAACAGGAATTTCTATTTCATGATTACCAATATGAAATAAATTGTTTTCTACATCAACATTCGGAATTGAATGATATGTGTCAAAGCTTATTAAGCCACAAACATAATTTTCATTTAGTTCCATCGGTGGAAAATAGTTTGCAACAAGATATGAAGAGTTTCCGTTTAATGTGAGTGTTATTGACATTTTAAAGACTGATGAATGAATGAATTATTAATAACATCTGTTATGATTTTTATGATTCATTGCTTATATTAATCCAAGAGTTGTGTTCTGATGAAAATCCTAGCCATTTTACATAAACCTTATTCCTTTTTCGTTTTAAAACTTTTTCTACTAAATATGTGTCTGGAAATTTAGTTCTCATTAGCTCGGGCTCGTAAAAACCACCTTTAATTTCATGACCTTGATAGTCTTGTAATATATAAGTATTAGGGTTTGTATTTTTTATAGTTTTAATTTTAAATATTTCTGTAGTCCAATTTGGTGTATAACCTTTTTCAAATGTATGCTTATATTTACTTATTCGAACATTATCATTCACTTTAAACTTGGGTTTTTTAAATATTTTTAAATTGTTGTAAATGGTATCCAATAACAATTTTTCTTTTGAAGAATTCACTTCATTAGGTGACAATTTTTAGTGTCAATCATATTAAACGTATATTATATATAATTAAAAGAAAAAATGAGTATAAACTATAGCAAAGGAGTTAAAAATAATCAGTATAATTTTGGAAGTGTTTTTGTAAACAACTTAATAAATAAATTACCTGTTGAACTGCATTTACCTGGTTATCAGTTTTGCGGACCTGGAACAAAACTTGAAAAACGTTTAGCGAGGGGTAATAAAGGGATAAATTTGTTAGACGCAGCTTGTAGGGAACACGATATTGCATATTCACAAACAAACGATATTAACAAAAGACATAAAGCCGATCAAATATTAGTTGAAAAAGCTTGGAAACGAGCACACGCTTGGCTCGTAACAAACACTATGAAATCAAAAGTTAAGTTGGGGTTAGGTATGAATCATATCAAAACTCGTAAATCCAGAAAATCACAGAAGAAAAAATGTAAAAAGAGAAAAAAATGTGATAGAAAATTGTTTTCAACAACTGTTAAAAATACTCTAAAGCTCTTAAGAAACGAAAAACCAAACAATTTAAATGCCGCTGTTAAAATTGCACGAAAAGCCGTTACTTCAAACTTTAAAGGGAAGAAGAGAGCTAATATTGCTACACCGAGAGTTATACCTATGCCGAAAATTGGTGCATTTCTTCCAATTATTCCAATCCTAATAGCTTTGTCAGCACTTGGAGGTTTGGCTACAGGTGGGTCAGCTATTATTAAGGCTGTTAATGATATAAAAACTGAAAAAGAACAACTAGCAGAGGCTACTCGACATAATAAACACATGGAATCATTTGCTATGGGAAGAGGTCTATATCTTAAACCATATAGATCTGGATATGGTCTGTACTATAAGCCAGCTCCAAAAAACTTTTAGATAAGCTACCCAATCGACCATTAACTGATATAGATTTGATGAAATATGGTAAACAACTAAGTAAATTTAGAGGAGTTTTTGTGCGTGACCGTTTACCCAAAAAACCATTACTTCAAGAATGTGGTATTGTTAATTTAGATAATTTTCAGGGTCCTGGAACTCATTGGGTAGCTTATTATAAAAATCGCAACTATAAAGATTATTTTGATAGCTTTGGAAACTTACAACCTCCAATTGAAGTAGTTAATTATTTAAAGAGACCTATTGAATATAATTATGAGCGAAAACAAAACTTTAATACATTTAATTGTGGTCACCTATGTCTAAATTTTTTATTCAATAAATATAATTTGAAATAAATAAAACACAAATAGTTATATTTTTATATTTAAACATAAATACATAATTAAAATTTTATTAAATTTTTTCTTTTTGTTTCATACTATACTCGTTTGAATTCAGTTGTAAAATATATAAATATTAATAAATAAATATTATATTATTATATTGATAAATATATATAAAATATTACACATATGTGGGAGGGGTTGTTATCGAAGCAGTCCACAACTGTAACGGGACCCCTTTTCGATTCCCCTCCTTTCGTGTCACAGTAGTTGATTGTTCAGTCCACCATTGCGATAGATCTACCAATCCCTGAGACACGCGCTAATATCAGCGTTTGCTCTGGACTTTAGTGATTTCTGGGAGTCAAATTGTAATTATCGACTTCCATTTTCATCACCGGTGTCCATAGTAATTGCTAGCATATGACATAGACTGAGGTGTCCACCCATATAGACTCTACAACTAATATGTATCGACCCGGTGGTTCTGAGTCTAACTCATGTGCTAACCAAAGCTAAAAAAAAATAAAAAATATAAAAAATTAACATTTAATTTCCATTAACAAATTATCGTCAGCAGAATCATTTATAAATTGGTCTATACAATCAGGTGACCTTTGATTGTCTATATGATCGATTTCCATTAGAAAATCGTCATTGCTATCGTTTATAAATGATTCTTGATAATGCCCCCAAGCAAGGGTTTTTACACTATTATTGCACACGTATCTTTTGTTGTCTAAATAACTTAAAGATACCTTATTTATTAAAGACGTATATAAAACATGTAGTTTTGACTTAAAAGTATACATACTTCTATAATAGACTTTCTTATTATACAGACAGTTTTTGTAATCTAACAAACTTAAATTTCTAGATACATTACTTTTTATACCCTTTGCTTTCTTGACTTCATTCATATCTTCCATTTTGTATGAGTACATTTTCGCTCTCAACCCCACAAATTCCTTCATTACCCTACCATTATTTTCATCCTTCATCATACCTAATATTTTTTTATTTTTTTGTGAAATACCGTATTTATTATTCGCTTCATAATCTGATGTATCAAACTTTGCATCAATATCATTTATTATATCTTTATAAAAATCATCAGTTTCGATTGTGTATATGAACGAATCGGTATCCATATAATTCAGCTCTGCTTTGATATTATATTTTGGTAGTATATAACCATAATGAAAGTTGTACATCTTCCACTTTAAAAGTTCTAGTATTGTACTAAATAAATTGGTTTATTATAAAACGAATAACTTCTGTTTAGCTCCACAGCTATCATATTTTCCTTAAATATGTTGAATGAATGAAATTCTAGTTTGGCAATAAGGACATTAGCACCCATTTTCCTACCCACGCTTTCCCACTCATTAACAATTTTAACATTCTTACGCTTGTCAACGTTTTCCATTGTTTTACCGTATACGGCATTGTTTAATAATTTGAAGAAATTTTTTTCAAACGTTTTTGGGCGTTAGTTCTATGTAAATTATTTAATGAAATATATGGCTTTAACCAAGCTGATTGCTTAAATTTCAAAATTCGATGAATTTTGTACTAACTTTAAACCATGTTTTAAACATTGTTGTAAATTTTTATAATATATTACATATCCATATTTATTGTTTAAATCAACAATTAATTTATTTTCTTTAGAATTTGGAGGATTTTTATTTTCGCTACAAAAAGGTAAATTATTATGAATATTATGAATTTGTAATGGATACAACAAATCAACTTCTAATATATATCCAGTAGCTGAGTCTTCTGGTATACTATCCAGACAAAAGTTTTCAATATCTGTTTCCCACTCAAAATTACCTTCCTGTAGCGCTTCAGACATTGCCCAACCATACAAATTATTTGCATCTAAATACATTAAATACTTAGATGGTAGATTCTCATTGTAATCATTCATGTATTTGTTGTTTGCAATATAATGCCGTTGAAAGCACTGTACTATTCCTCCTCTTATCCCCTTTTGTATAAAATGAATCATTTCTATGTCTATCAACAACTCTAATTTAATATCTGTTATTATTAACATCGCGTCCCAAGAAAGTCCTGGGGCTGTATAGTAATGACAGGAGTCTAATTTATAAATATTTTTGGTAATAAATCTAAAGTTTTCAAAAACATCTGTTAAAAACAAAACATCAGTTTTCAAATACAATCTGAAATTTTTAGGTTTAAATCCACTCCTGTTATTTCAGATGCTGTTTCTGGATCAGAAAAGAATCTTCTTGCGCTATTGCCATCATTTGTATTGCCTGGCCCTTGTTTTGGCTGATCTATAATCAATCCAAATTTGCGATATTCATCTTGAACATGTTTCTTTTTTGAACTTCTTAAATCTTTGTTGGTTTCGTTGTTTCTTATTGATCCTGAAGACTCGAAATCCAAATCATAACTGATTTTTAGTATGTGTTCCATAAGTCGTATTCTTGTATGTAGTGGTGATAATCCAAATTCATATGCATCGGTATTATCTAATGATTTTGTCGGAATTTGGTTAAATTGGGTTGATGTTGCTTGGCATATAATGCAGTTGGATGCAACCTTCGTGTTAGTCAAAGCGTGACCTACTTTTCCATCTATCATTGTCAGCACTAATTGGTAGCTTACTTCAATTTGCTGCCCATCTAGCTATAATTTTAATGGCTGTAGTGTTGCAATTTGGGCCTTGATATCAATAACACTTATAATATAATATAATTAGAATCTAATTAGATCTGGCCTCCTTATGGAAAAAATACACGTATGGGCATTCGGGCACAGCAATTAGAATCTAATTAGATTTATCCTCCTTATGGAAAAAATACACGTATAGGGATTCTGGCACACCAATTAGAATCCCACTAGATTTGGCCTCCTTATGGAAAAAATACACGTATGGGCATTCTGGCACACCAATTAGAATCCCACTAGATTTGGCCTCCTTATGAAAAAAATACACGTATGGGTATTCTGGCACACCAATTAGAATCCCACTAGATTTGACCTCCTTATGGGAAAAATTCATGTATGGGAAAATTACACGTATAGAGATACTGAGTCATATAATGAGAAAAATATGATCATTCTGTTACACATGCATTCATATATTTTTCCATGTGTATGCTTTTACAATAAAGAGAAATTCAAATGAGATATTTTTTCGCACCATGTCAATGGTTTAGCTTTTTATTAAAACCTAAAATAAGAGTTTTACTATCCAGTACAAATTGATATAAAAGAACGTTTAGATTTTTTTTGTTTATTATTGTTCTTCACAGTTACTTGAAATCACATTAAACAAAAGTTAAAGCAGCTTTTCGCATTAAACAAAATGGTAAGTATACAGTTTTATAATATATAAAAAAAAAATTTATTTATTATATTGATGCTGTAGAAAAAATACACAAATATTTATACATATTATATGATTGTTTTTATTTGATTGCTTTTAGATCTATCAACACTTAATTAACATAGCCCAAGGAATAAAATCAAAGTACACGAAAATTTATGATATTCCCTTAAATGAACCATTAAAAATTTTAAATTTTGAGTGGAAGGTTACACAATATGGATCCAATGCCATAGCATATTTGGAGAACAATAAATGGTTTTATCTACCTCAAAGAATGGTTAAATATTTAAACAGAGAGGATCCTTACTTAGCCAATATGAATGAAAAAATTTGGACAATTATTTACAAAGGACGACAATCGCCAAATGGTTCTGCAATATTCGAACTAAACTACAGCTAATTTTTTTAATAAACATAAGTAGTTTTGTAATGTTGTAAATCTGTATATTATAAAACAATAAATGTACATACGAGTATGTGGTAATGTGAAATGAATCTCGATTATGTATTTATTTTTGCATATGCGTAGACTTGCATTTTATTCGCTTTATATATTTATTTTTCATTTTAAGACATGCGTAGGCTTGCATTTTAAGAAAAAGTATAGAACAATTCAAAATTAATTGAAAAGTTAAACATGCATGAGCAAGAAATAAGGTCAAAAAATATGCTGCATTATTTCCTATTTTATTTCAATTGTTGTTTTTAATCTTTCTATGAAAAGGTATTAAAATTTAAACATTTGTTTGTATGGAAAAACTCTTAAGAACGAAAGACATGCGTATGCTTGCTTTCACTTATTTTTGTCGTAGTGTGTGGGTGCATTAACTATTTTTATTGAAGGACACAGTTTCAGTAAAATTTCTTAAGAACGAAAGACATGCGTATGCTTGCTTTCACTTATTTTTGTCGTAGTGTGTGGGTGCATTAACTATGTATTTTTATTGAAGGACACACATTTTTCTACTTCAATATTTTAAAATGCAATAATTTATGAGGCCATAAATCTGGTATGGTATGTTTGTTACTTAAGCAAAAAAAAGGGTATGGAAAGGCAATAAAATTTTAAAATCCGTTTCAGGAAAATTTCTTAAGAACGAAAGACATGCGTATGCTTGCTTTCACTTATTTTTGTCCTAGTGTGTGGGTGCATTAACTATTTTTATTGAAGGACACACATTTTTTTTCTACTTCAATGTTTAAATGCAATATTTTATGAGCCCATAAATGTGTTATGATGCTTTTGTTACCTAAGAAAAAATTGTATGGAAATTTTTCAAACAAGGGTGATTAACAGTATATGTGTATGTAGTAGTGCCTCTAGAAAAGTATAAAATCAGCTATTTTTCGAACAAAATTCTAGTTATGTGAAATTATTACACGTAGTAAGATTTATGTGAAATTATTCGACGTAAAAAGATTTATAAAACTTTAAACATGGAATGTAAAAAATATATTTGCGAAATATGTAAATTAATTAGTTTTTCCACATGGTGGAACAAAAAGAGACACTATTTAAAACAACACAACGTTGTATTAAGAAAGCCTATATGGAACACTCCGCTGTACCATAATGTTATGAAGACTAATTTAAAAAAAGCAGAATCAGAAGCAGCAATAATAATATCATCAGAAACAACAACTACATCAGAAGAAGCAACACCAATAACATCATCTGAAGCAGCAACATCAGAAACAACAACGATATCAGCAGCAACAAGAACAGCAATATCATCAGCAGAAGCAGCAGCAACAACAACAATGACAGAAACAACAGAAACAATATCATCAGAAGCCACAACATCAGCAACATATCCTCATCTTCTCGATGGAGATGATGATATCTTTCTAAATATTAAATTATCGAAAGAAATTATTCACATTAGTGAAATAATTATGCTGCCTCCATTTGATGTAGCATCATACTTGGCCCTATATGATGGCCAAGATGATGTATTAATGGAGGCAGTAAATAAAATTCCACTAGTCTAGAAAAACTTATAATTGAATAAATAAAAAAATATATAAAAATTAAAATGTATGTCTTTCACTAAATTTTATTATTTCTCTTTTTTATTAATTAGATTTTTTGAAAATTACAATTTTTACATTTGTAATAAAATTTCATAAGTGTGGTTGCTTCTTTCTCTATTTTAGTATTACGTATCCTATGTTGTACACATGAACAGGTATCTGGTCCACATGTCTCATTTTCATTAGACCAACAGCAATTGTAATAATGCTCTCCATGTTTATTTATCGTTGTTTTCAAATTATTTGTCCCTTCTAGATGTGATTGAATAGTCATGAGTTTATATTTATCTTCATCGGAAATAATATGGGAACACCGTTTTAAGAAATCGTACATATCTTTTAAAATCATCCATTACCATTTTTTAATTTATTGATATCTACAATAGTTTTCTTATGTCATTTGTGAGGGGGATATATTCAAACATTTTATCATGTATAATTAAGCAATAAGCAGACATATTAGCGGGGATATTTTTTAAGGTTTTTATTTCAATCCGTATGTCGATTGGTCCAGTTTTGATTGATTCATTTTGATGTGTTACATCCAATACAACTATTGGAGCCAAAGCTTTAAAATTTTCTCTTGTTAATAGTGGTTGAGGATCGCGTGAATAATAAGTTGACTGAAACTTTAAATACATATCATATAGTATGGCAAAATGATTTCTATCAAATATTAGGTTTAGATCATCATAGGGATATGTATCAGAGTTAAGATGTACTTTTATATCTGTCAAATCACAATGTTGAAATTTGTTGGCACTGTTTCGAAGACCCAAAAGTAGGAAACGTGGTCTTTCGTTTTCGCTAACTTAACATTCCATAAAACCGTTGTACTTTCTGGAAGTGACGGGTAGTAATACATATCCCAACTTCTGAAAGATATATTTAAAGGATGGCGATTGTTAATTGTTTTAAACATCTGCAATTTGTAAGCGTCAGCAAGTTGAATGTGTGGTATTTTCCAAGAAATTTTTAAAATAGACAACTTGGTTTTTTCGGTTGATACATTAGATTTTAAAACTTGTTTATCATCTTTAGATCGCAAAAGAATCAATTCATGTTTAGAATTAACTATTATTTTATTAAAATCTTCAGCAAATCCAAGTAAGAATTTTAGTGGCATACAGAAATTGAAATAACCGTCTACAAGTGTAAGATCATCTTTATTAAGTGGCGGCCATCCTGCATTTACTAGATTATCACTTTCTGACTTATTCAGCTACACAAAGTTTTTTAATTCTGTTGCAATATTTTAAAATGCAATAATTTATGAGGCCATAAATCTGGTATGGTATGTTTGTTACTTAAGCAAAAAAAGGGTATGGAAAGGCAATAAAATTTTAAAATCCGTTTCAGGAAAATTTCTTAAGAACGAAAGACATGCGTATGCTTGCTTTCACTTATTTTTGTTCTAGTGTGTGGGTGCATTAACTATTTTTATTGAAGGACACACATTTTTTTTCTACTTCAATGTTTAAATGCAATATTTTATGAGCCCATAAATGTGTTATGATGCTTTTGTTACCTAAGAAAAAATTGTATGGAAATTTTTCAAACAAGGGTGATTAACAGTATATGTGTATGTAGTAGTGCCTCTAGAAAAGTATAAAATCAGCTATTTTTCGAACAAAATTCTAGTTATGTGAAATTATTACACGTAGTAAGATTTATGTGAAATTATTCGACGTAAAAAGATTTATAAAACTTTAAACATGGAATGTAAAAAATATATTTGCGAAATATGTAAATTAATTAGTTTTTCCACATGGTGGAACAAAAAGAGACACTATTTAAAACAACACAACGTTGTATTAAGAAAGCCTATATGGAACACTCCGCTGTACCATAATGTTATGAAGACTAATTTAAAAAAAGCAGAATCAGAAGCAGCAATAATAATATCATCAGAAACAACAACTACATCAGAAGAAGCAACACCAATAACATCATCTGAAGCAGCAACATCAGAAACAACAACGATATCAGCAGCAACAAGAACAGCAATATCATCAGCAGAAGCAGCAGCAACAACAACAATGACAGAAACAACAGAAACAATATCATCAGAAGCCACAACATCAGCAACATATCCTCATCTTCTCGATGGAGATGATGATATCTTTCTAAATATTAAATTATCGAAAGAAATTATTCACATTAGTGAAATAATTATGCTGCCTCCATTTGATGTAGCATCATACTTGGCCCTATATGATGGCCAAGATGATGTATTAATGGAGGCAGTAAATAAAATTCCACTAGTCTAGAAAAACTTATAATTGAATAAATAAAAAAATATATAAAAATTAAAATGTATGTCTTTCACTAAATTTTATTATTTCTCTTTTTTATTAATTAGATTTTTTGAAAATTACAATTTTTACATTTGTAATAAAATTTCATAAGTGTGGTTGCTTCTTTCTCTATTTTAGTATTACGTATCCTATGTTGTACACATGAACAGGTATCTGGTCCACATGTCTCATTTTCATTAGACCAACAGCAATGGTAATAATGCTCTCCATGTTTATTTATCGTTGTTTTCAAGTTATTTGTCCCTTCTAGATGTGATTGAATAGTCATGAGTTTATATTTATCTTCATCGGAAATAATATGGGAACACCGTTTTAAGAAATCGTACATATCTTTTAAAATCATCCATTACCATTTTTTAATTTATTGATATCTACAATAGTTTTTTTATGTCATTTGTGAGGGGGATATATTCAAACATTTTATCATGTATAATTAAGCAATAAGCAGACATATTAGCGGGGATATTTTTTAAGGTTTTTATTTCAATCCGTATGTCGATTGGTCCAGTTTTGATTGATTCATTTTGATGTGTTACATCCAATACAACTATTGGAGCCAAAGCTTTAAAATTTTCTCTTGTTAATAGTGGTTGAGGATCGCGTGAATAATAAGTTGACTGAAACTTTAAATACTTATCATATAGTATGGCAAAACGATTTCTATCAAATATTAGGTTTAGATCATCATAGGGATATGTATCAGAGTTAAGATGTACTTTTATATCTGTCAAATCACAATGTTGAAATTTGTTGGCACTGTTTCGAAGACCCAAAAGTAGGAAACGTGGTCTTTCGTTTTCGCTGGCTAACATTCCATAAAACCGTTGTACTTTCTGGAAGTGACGGGTAGTAATACATATCCCAACTTCTGAAAGATATATTTAAAGGATGGCGATTGTTAATTGTTTTAAACATCTGCAATTTGTAAGCGTCAGCAAGTTGAATGTGTGGTATTTTCCAAGAAATTTTTAAAATAGACAACTTAGTTTTTTCGGTTGATACATTAGATTTTAAAACTTGTTTATCATCTTTAGATCGCAAAAGAATCAATTCATGTTTAGAATTAACTATTATTTTATTAAAATCTTCAGCAAATCCAAGTAAGAATTTTAGTGGTATACAGAAATTGAAATAACCGTCTACAAGTGTAAGATCATCTTTATTAAGTGGCGACCATCCTGCATTTACTAGATTATCACTTTCTGACTTATTCAGCTACACAAAGTTTTTTAATTCTGTTGCAATACCCAAATGACGTGTACGATCAATTTCTACACCATTGATTTCATATCGAAGTTCGTCAAACAGATGTGGAATACAATTGTTTAAGAGACGTATAGATGTGGAAGCTGTTGAATCTTCCTTTGTTGCAAGCCCTTCAATGTATAGAAGACTTTCGCTTGGTAAAACATATAAATCTTGATTTTGAATTGTTATACGAATTTCATCATTATTTTTGAATGACTGTAGATATGATTTGTAGCTGTGATACTCTTTTTTTATAATTGAACTATCCAAATGTGGTTTTTGTAAAATATTAATAATATTACTCATTTTATAGAATTTTTCAGGCTCGATAGCTATATGATTAGCTCTATTTTTTTAATATAAATCCCAAATTTATTAAAAACTTTTTATTAACTTCACTAAGAGTGTTACTTAGTTCAGGCTTAATACCTTTAATTTTTCTTTTATACTTTTCTGATTGACTTTTATAGCGCGATGACTTTCCTGATTTGTATTTCGTTGTTGTTGATGCTAGAATGTAGTCGGACTTATTTTGCAACTCACTTTTATTAAATATAATCATTCTCTCATAGGCTTTAAATGTAATCCTATTGTTATTTTTTCACCGCGAAAGTTAATTAAATTTCCGTTTTGATCGACGACTTTCAAAACAAGACTAATTTTGAATTCACGGGTAAATATATCACATTCGATGGCGCCTCTGTTATTTTATATCCAGGGCTAACGTTAAGTGAAAACTGATGTAAAATATGTGCAGACATGTTATTTATATATGATCCGCTTACAATATTACATTCAACGATTATTGTATTTATTTTTGTTATATCTATTGTTTTATCCGAGTAATGATCAATATCTGGTTCTAATACTCTTTCGCTAAAGCCCAATAAGGAGCCGATAGAGTTCTTTTTATTGAAATAAATGGTTGTTGTTGTGCTTTTGATGTATGTTTGTAATGTATTATAATTTGCTTGTATGTCAAGGGTTCCTTTCTCATTCAGATTATGATATTTCTTTCTTAGTAATTCAGCTATATCAGCTAATTCATATGATCCAACAGGAATTTCTATTTCATGATTGCCAATATGAAATAAATTGTTTTCTACATCAACATTCGGAATTGAATGATATGTGTCAAAGCTTATTAAGCCACAAACATAATTTTCATTTAGTTCCATCGGTGGAAAATAGTTTGCAACAAGATATGAAGAGTTTCCGTTTAATGTGAGTGTTATTGACATTTTAAAGACTGATGAATGAATGAATTATTAATAACATCTGTTATGATTTTTATGATTCATTGCTTATATTAATCCAAGAGTTGTGTTCTGATGAAAATCCTAGCCATTTTACATAAACCTTATTCCTTTTTCGTTTTAAAACTTTTTCTACTAAATATGTGTCTGGAAATTTAGTTCTCATTAGCTCGGGCTCGTAAAAACCACCTTTAATTTCATGACCTTGATAGTCTTGTAATATATAAGTATTAGGGTTTGTATTTTTTATAGTTTTAATTTTAAATATTTCTGTAGTCCAATTTGGTGTATAACCTTTTTCAAATGTATGCTTATATTTACTTATTCGAACATTATCATTCACTTTAAACTTGGGTTTTTTAAATATTTTTAAATTGTTGTAAACGGTATCCAATAACAATTTTTCTTTTGAAGAATTCACTTCATTAGGTGACATTTTTATTGTTCTGTGATATGTGTTATTATATTTGTCAACAAGGTCTTGATATATGGTTATCCATTTATATGAACCCCGATAGCTAAACTCTTTCCACATCATTCCTTTTAAAGTTCTATTAAATCGTTCTACTATGGATGCCTTTAGAACACTATATGTTGAGTAGTGATTAATTTTGTTTGATTGCATTAGTTGATGAAACTGATTATTGAAAAATTCTTTACCATCATCTGTTTGTAAATTTCTTGGTTTTCGATTGTTATTAGTTAAATACTCCTCATAGCATACGCTACACTCAGTGCAGTTTTATTTTTTACTGCTGCAACCCAAGCTTTTTTTGAGAAGGTATCTATTACTGTTAGAAGATAACGATATCCATTATTGTATAACGCATAATTCCCCATTTCAACTAAATCAGCTTGCCATAAATCATCAATTCCTTTCATTATAACTCGTCTTCTTTTAAAATTTTTTCGCGCTTGTTTGTGAAGTTCATTAACTATTTCTCTTATCCTCGTTCATTTTGTATATGATTATTTTTTCTGTCATTCTCATATATATATATATATATATATATATATCTTATAAAGTTTTGTTTACTTAGCCGTCTTAATTTTAGGCCATTCAAGTTTTCGTTTTTTCACATGATCCACATTAGTGTTTTTATCAATCCGTTTAAAAATAAAATCCCCAATTTTATTAAATCTTTCTTCTATATTTTTTATAAAGTCTTTATTTGAAGAGTATATTTGACCCTTCACAGCTTTCTCAATAAGTGCAACATCTTTATCAATATTTTTTTATGTTTTCTTGTAATATTTTTATATCACTCCTAATAATATTTAATTGTGAGTCATATTCATTTTTAAGTTCTTCTATGCTAATCCATTTAAAAATATAGGCTTCAATCTCATTTAGTCTATTTTCGATTTTATTGGAGAGGTTCATATTTATATCATGGAACTGATCCTTTATAATCTTTATAGTAGTATATATCTTTTCTATATCTTTTGTTATGTTATTGATTTCTAAATTATGTTGGGATATCCTTTACTTTGAGTTATTTAGATTATGCTTAATTGAACTTTCACCAAATTTATTTATATAACTCATTTTTAATATATTATGTTAGCTTCTCTTAATTCTTCAATGATGGAAATTATTTCATTTCTGTGATTATTATGACCAGCACTTTCCGATGAAATAAATAAACGCATTCTGGCAACTAATTCATTTGGGTCATCCCAATATATATAGCTAGGCTTACGATTGTCTACAGATTTTAGCGATAATCCACTACCTTTCGTAAAAACATTTGTTTTAGTATTAAATAAATTGTTTATTATGCAAACATATTTGAACGCTCGTGTACCTTTAATTTGAGCTTTTGATTGATATTGTCGTTTATGTGCATTTGTACTTATTAAAATTTCTTTATATTTTTGTAAATCATTTTTATTGTAATGTAGGGGTTTTGAATGAAATAATAATTCAAATAATCCTGGAGTCATTTTCCACGTTAAATTCCCTATTTGAATTGAGTTATCCACATTAAAATTTAGCACATTATTTGCATAGCGCCATTTTCCACTTTCATCTATGTTGAAACCATAAACTTTATCTATCGTTTTGTTAGTCAGGAGCAATTCTATATTTTCCGCTAGTGACGATTTTTTACTACCATTTACCGCTTCTTGATCATAAGCTACAGCATCGTCATAATTATCAGGGCTATTATCGGATGGTAGTGATGGCAGTTGTGAATCTGTTATGTCATCATCATTTGACTGAAAATCATCTGATCGATAATCATAAAATTTTTCAATTTTCTTATTTGAAGGTTTTGTTATATCTTTGAATGACTCGTGCAATAAATCATCTGATTGGTAATCAGCAATTTTTTCATTTTTTGTATTTAAAGGTTTCGTTAGAGATTTTAATGTATCATCTAACAAATTGTCTGATTGATAATCATCAATTTTTCTAATAATCTTTTTCAAAGGTTTTGTTATAGGTGTAAATGTATCTTCCAATAAATTAAGTCTCTCTATTTCATTTAATTTAATATTTTATAGTTTTTCCTTTAAAATCGCCCTTGTATTAACAATATCTTTTAATATTTTATTATTACTCATATCGATCTGATTTATATCTGAAATCAGTCGGGCTTATATCTGATGTCGAACTGCTTTATATCTGATTGTGAACTGTTTTATATGAACTGCTTTCTATCTGCTATCGACCTGCTTTTTGATTATAAACTGTTATGTATATATTTGTTAACTACTCCATATATTATTGTGAACTGCTTCATATATCCGTAAATTTTTTAAATGACATATCTCCAATAATATGACCATTATATATATGACGCAAATTCATTTCGTCCTGTTTAAATATTATTATCATATTCGCATTATCCCGAATAAGATGTTTGGGAGTTTTCGTATATGTTTGACATAAATAAAAACAATCTATATTCTTATGTCTACCCATGCAAAAGTAATCTCTTACAGCCCCCTGTTTTCCACATATAACATCATCAAAAATTATTATTGAATGAGGGATGGCTTCAGTCGGGCTTAGAACTTGCTCATTTTCCGCAAATGTAAAAATATTTATTCCGTTTATTGGGTCTATCAATTTCTTTAGATAACAATATTTTGGTTGATACAAAGATTTTGAATATATGTAAATGTTTTTGAAACTAAGACCGTTGGGACTTTCTATTAAACTAATCATAACATTAGTTTTACCACAATTTGAGGGACCCACAATTAATGCTCGTATTGAATTTGGTAAAAGTGCACTATGTTTAATTTTAGATTTCTTGTCTTGAGCTTCATCAGCATTTCTTATTACAATTTGCTTAGCTTGCTTTACTAGTCTCATTTTGATAACTAAATGGGTTTTGATATAAATTTCATGATATATAACAAAACCTAATCATTTAAATTTTTAGTGTCAATCATATTAAACGTATATTATATATAATTAAAAGAAAAAATGAGTATAAACTATAGCAAAGGAGTTAAAAATAATCAGTATAATTTTGGAAGTGGTTTTGTAAACAACTTAATAAATAAATTACCTGTTGAACTGCATTTACCTGGTTATCAGTTTTGTGTGACCGTTTACCCAAAAAACCATTACTTCAAGAATGTGGTATTGTTAATTTAGATAATTTTCAGGGTCCTTTAACTCATTGGGTAGCTTATTATAAAAATCGCAACTATTATGATAGCTTTGGAAACTTACAACCTCCAATTGAAGTAGCTAATTATTTAAAGAGACCTATTGAATATAATTATGAGCGAAAACAAAAGTTTAATACATTTAATTGTGATCACCTATGTCTAAATTTTTTATTCAATAAATATAATTTGAAATAAATAAAACACAAATAGTTATATTTTTATATTTAAACATAAATACATAATTAAAATTTTATTAAATTTTTTCTTTTTGTTTCATACTATACTCGTTTGAATTCGGTTGTAAAATATATAAATATTAATAAATAAATATTATATTATTATATTGATAAATATATAATAAATATTATACATATGTGGGAGGGGTTGTTATCGAAGCAGTCGACAACTGTAACGGGACCCCTTTTCGATTCCCCTCCTTTCGTTTCACAGTAGTTGATTGTTCAGTCCACCATTGCGATAGATCTACCAATCCCTGAGACACGCGCTAATATCAGCGTTTGCTCTGGACTTTAGTGATTTCTGGGAGTCAAATTGTAATTATCGAATTCCATTTTCATCACCGGTGTCCATAGTAATTGCTAGCATATGACATAGACTGAGGTGTCCACCCATATAGACTCTACAACTAATATGTATCGACCCGGTGGTTCTGAGTCTAACTCATGTGCTAACCAAGGCTAATAAAAAATATATAAAAATTAACAATCAATTTCCATTAACAAATTATCGTCAGCAGAATCATTTATAAATTGGTCTATACAATAAAATGTCTATATGATCGATTTCCATTAGAAAATCGTCATTGCTATCGTTTATAAATGATTCTTGATAATGCCCCCAAGCAAGGGTTTTTACACTATTATTGCACACGTATCTTTTGTTGTCTAAATAACTTAAAGATACCTTATTTATTAAAGACGTATATAAAACATGTAGTTTTGACTTAAAAGTATACATACTTCTATAATAGACTTTCTTATTATACAGACAGTTTTTGTAATCTAATAAACTTAAATTTCTAGATACATTACTTTTTATACCCTTTGCTTTCTTGACTTCATTCATATCTTCCATTTTGTATGAGTACATTTTCGCTCTCAACCCCACAAATTCCTTCTTTACCCTACCATTATTTTCATCCTTCATCATACCTAATATTTTTTTATTTTTTTGTGAAATACCATATTTATTATTCGCTTCATAATCTGATGTATCAAACTTTGCATCAATATCGTTTATTATATCTTTATATAAATCATCAGTTTCGATTGTGTATATGAACGAATCGGTATCCATATAATTCAGCTCTGCTTTGATATTATATTTTGGTAGTATATAACCATAATGAAAGTTGTACATCTTCCACTTTGAAAGTTCTAGTATTGTAAATCCTAAATAAATTGGTTTATTATAAAACGAATAACTTCTGTTTAGCTCCACAGCTATCATATTTTCCTCAAATATGCAAAATGAATGAAATTCTGGTTTGGCAATAAGGACACGAGCACCCATTTTCCTACCAACGCTTTCCCACTCATTAACAATTTTAACATTCTTACGCTTGTCAACGTTTTCCATTGTTTTACCGTATACGGCATTATTTAATAATTTGAAGAAATTTTTTTCAAACGTTTTTGGGCATTAGTTCTATGTAAATTATTTAATGAAATATATGGCTTTAACCAAGCTGATTGCTTAAATTTCAAAATTCGATGAATTTTTACTAACTTTAAACCATGTTTTAAACATTGTTGTAAATTTTTATAATATATTACATATCCATATTTATTGTTTAAATCAACAATTAATTTCTTTTCTTTAGAATTTGGAGGATTTTTATTTTCGCTACAAAAAGGTAAATTATTATGAATATTATGAATTTGTAATGGATACAACAAATCAACTTCTAATATATATCCAGTAGCTGAGTCTTCTGGTATACTATCCAGACAAAAGTTTTCAATATCTGTTTCCCACTCAAAATTACCTTCTGGTAGCGCTTCAGACATTGCCCAACCATACAAATTATTTGCATCTAAATACATTAAATACTTAGATGGTAGATTCTCATTGTAATCATTCATGTATTTGTTGTTTGCAATATAATGCCGTTGAAAGCACTGTATCTCCTCTTATCCCCTTTTGTATAAAATGAATCATTTCTATGTCTATCAACAACTCTAATTTAATATCTGTTATTTTTAACATCGCGTCCCAAGAAAGTCCTGGGGCTGTATAGTAATGACAGGGGTCTAATTTATAAATATTTTTGCTAATAAATCTAAAGTTTTCAAAAACATCTGTTAAAAACAAAACATCAGTTTTCAAATACAATAATAAATAATCTTCTAAAGTTGCACACTCAAACGTACTCCATACTTCTTTAGCATGGGCGTAATCTTCTTAAGAACAGTCTTCATCAGTTAATTTATTATAAAAGCTCTCTATATTCGGCAAAGAAGTTTCTTTAAGTTTTTCTAAAGTATTTAAATTGCTGTATGGAAAGACACCTTTTCTAATAAGCAAATTAAATTTACTTTCGTTTTCTCCAATTATTGATTTTACTACTTTTAAATCTTGCTTAGCTAAATTTTCAACCAAGTCATTTAAGCTTGCTGGTAAAAATCTATAGGAATCTAAAAATCGAATTTCAATGTTAGCACTATTCTCATCAGTTATAGTTTTAGAGAGAGATATATAAAGCTCTTTATTGAGTGGAATAATATTTATAGGGCCATCATTTATATTGTTTAGCTCCTTCACAAATAAATGGCAGTCATAACCAGAAAAATTGTGGAAAATTACTGGAAAGAATTTGGGCACTTTGTAATTAAGAGTACACAAACTATGTGCAGCGCCTCTATATTTCCCACTCATATGACAATGATCCCTAACTTTTGAATCATCTAAAATAACTTTAGAACAAATGTGACATATATTGGTCGAATGGTAATCTAAATTTTCTTCTTCTGTTAGGGGTAGCATGGGTTTTACTATAGATAAATAATTATTACTTAAATATTTTACGTCTTTAATTAAACTCTCTATAAACAGTCTAGCTGAATCTAAACCTTTAAAGCTACATAACTTATTTAAATTGTCGTTGAAGGTACATTTAATGAAATATAATATAGCATAGGGGATATGTCTATCAACTAATGTTGTTGAAGAAATATCACCACACGGAATACAAGTTTGAATATTTTCAAATATGCATTCCGAATCTGCGTATATTACGAACAGTACATCTATACTATTACTATAATTACTAAATTGTATTGTAGACTTTTCTTCTTGTGGTGTATATGCAATTTGTTTTTTACAATGTTGCCTATGAATTGCTAATTGTTGTTCATGGTGAAAATTCTGTAGACAGTCATCACATAGGATAATGCTTCCATGATGAGCTGACTGTTGAGCTCTAATGAATCTGAAAAAAATACAAAATGGATGTATGAATAAATAAAAAATAGATGAGCTGACTGTTGAGCTCTAATGAATCTAAAAAAATTACAAAATGGATGTATGAATAAATAAAAAATAGTATAATAAAGAAAACTAAAAAGTAATTTATAATTTTATTCGTAATCATGATATATTTTTTATATAAACATAGTGTGAAACTATGTTTCCCTCAACTTTTTTCTGCATAAATAAAAGTTGGATATGTTTGGATTTTTTTCCTTTTGTTTTATAATAGGGTGCCACAATCAAGTCTTTTTCCATGTCATATCCAAAGACATTTACATTAATATTCGGATTATTAGTTTCAAAAATTTCTATATCTTTTATTTTTAGTGGGAAGCATAAGCCACTAAAATTTAAGCCAAAGCCGTTAAAAGAAATTAGTTTTTCATCAATGTTGACGCCATAACTGCTTGTTCTTTGAGAATTTCTATGGGTTGCTAAGGCTGATAGAATTGCCCATTGGAAGCAAAATTCATCATTGTTTTGTACATTTATGCATGCTTTTTTTAACTTTATTTTATTTGGGAGAGGAATGAAACTAGAACCTTTTAGTGGTTGGTATCTATCTAGGTTTATATGAAGTTTTAAAAGTTGAACTAGAGTCCAACCACTATCCCGCTCTTGAAAGTCTTCCATTTTTGTTAATATTCTTTGAATATTATAACAATATTCATCGGCAAACTCTTCTATATGGAAAATTTCCTTCATTTTCGTTTGAAAATGTTTCACCTCTATTGGGGTATTTTCTAAGTCATTTACATTGGGGCGAGCATATAATCCATATATCTCCATATTAAATTTAAGAGCATCATTAGCCTTTAAGAAATTGTCAACATAAGCATCTCCGGTAGAAGACATTCTTCATTACTATTTTCATATTCTAGTGTTATAAGCCTTTTTAAAAGAACTTTTTACTAGCTTTACAACACTTTTTTTGAGTTCGAAGCATGAGATCTTTCATGCTCCCTGAAATTTTCCTCACTTTGAAAAGCTCTTTGACATTCTGAGCATTCTAGTTGCTATTCTTTCCATAATATCACATTTTTTTTTTTGGAAATACACTAAAGATGTTTAAAAAATTAATTTTTTGTATAGTAAAATTATTTAACAGTCTATATCACAATGTCGATCGAATTCTTGTGTATTTGTAGTGATAAAAATTAATATTAAAATCATTTTTACTAACCTGTTATGAATTCGAATTATAAAACACAAATTAAAAGTTTTTTCTTTTTAAAAAGTCTTACTAAAACACAAATTTAAAATCTTACTAAAACACAAATATATATTTTTTTCTTTGGAAACAATCTTAATACATTGAATATTAAAAAAACAAAAATTTAAAGTTTTATAAATCTTTTTGCGTCGAATAATTTCAAAGAAATCTTACTATGTTGAATAATTTCACAGAACTAGAATTTTGTTCGAAAAAATAGCTGATTTTATACTTTTCTAGAGGCACTACTACATACACATATACTGTTAATCACCCTTGTTTGAAAAATTTCATTACAATTTTTTCTTAAGTAATAAAAGCATCATACCAGATTTGTGGCCTCATAAATTATTGCATTTTAAAACATTGAAGTAGAAAAAAATGTGTGTCCTTAAATAAAAATAGTTAATGCACCCACACACTACGACAAAAATAAGTGAAAGGAAACATACGCATGTCTTTCGTTCTTAAGAAATTTTCCTGAAACGGATTTTAAAATTTTATTGCCTCTCCATACCCTTTTTTTTTTGCTTAAGTAATAAACATACCATACCAGATTTATGGCCTCATAAATTATTGCATTTTAAAACATTGAAGTAGAAAAAAATGTGTGTCCTTAAATAAAAATAGTTAATGCACACACACACTACGACAAAAAATAAGTGAAAGCAAGCATACGCATGTCTTTCGTTCTTAAGAGTTTTTCCATACAAACAAATGTTTAAATTTTACTACCTTTTCATAGAAAGATTAAAAACAACAAATGAAATAAAATAGGAAATAATGCAGCATATTTTTTGACCTTATTTCTTGCTCATGCATGTTTAACTTTTCAATTAATTTTGAATTGTTCTA
Source organism: Gymnocheta viridis (assembly GCA_956483585.1). Taxonomy (NCBI): domain Eukaryota; kingdom Metazoa; phylum Arthropoda; class Insecta; order Diptera; family Tachinidae; genus Gymnocheta; species Gymnocheta viridis. Next base: position 63,818,722 of record OY101440.1, on the reverse strand, counting down.
TACTTCTTCTTAAAATGAAAAATAAATATATAAAGCGAATGAAATGCAAGTCTACGCATGTGCAAAAATAAATATATAATCGAGATTCATTTCACATTACCACATATATACATTTATTGTTTTATAATATACAGATTATCAACATTACAAAACTTGTTATGTTTATTAAAAAAATTAGCTGTAGTTTAGTTCGAATATTGCAGAACCATTTGGCGATTGTCGTCCTTTGTAAATAATTGTCCAAATTTTTTCATTCATATTGGCTAAGTAAGGATCCTCTCTGTTTAAATATTTAACCATTCTTTGAGGTAGATAAAACCATTTATTGTTCTCCAAATATGCTATGACTTTGGATCCATATTGTGTAACCTTCCACTCAAAATTTAAAATTTTGAATGTTTCATTTAAGGGAATATCATCAATTTTCGTGTACTCTGATTTTATTCCTTGGGCTATGTTAATTAACTATTGATAGATCTAAATAAAAAACAATCATATAATATGTATAAATAAAAAAATAAAAATTTTTTTTAAATATATTATAAAACTGTATACTTACCATTTTGTTTAATGCGAAAAGCTGCTTTAACTTTTGTTTAATGTGATTTCAAGTAACTGTGAAGAACAATAATAAAAAAAATCTGAACGTTCTTTTATATCAATTTGTGCTGGATAGTAAAACTCTTATTTTAGGTTTTAATAAAAACTACTCAAATAAGAATCTCATTGACATGGTGCGAAAAAATATCTCATTTGAATTGCTCTTTATTGTAAAAGCATACACATGGAAAAATATATGAATGCATGTGTAACAGAATGATCATATTTTTCTCATTATATGACTCAGTATCTCTATACGTGTATTTTCTCCATACGTGAAAATTTCTCATAAGGAGGTCAAATCTAGTGGGATTCTAATTGGCGTGCCAGCATGCCCATACGTGTATTTTTTTCAATAAGGAGGCCAAATCTAGTGGGATTCTAATTGGTGTGCCAGAATGCACATACGTGTATTTTTTTCATAAGGATGCCAAATCTAATTAGATTCTAATTGGTGTACCAGAATGCTCATACGTGTATTTTTTCATAAGGATGCCAAATCTAATTAGATTCTAATTGGTGTACCAGAATGCCAAAACGTGTATTTTTTCCATAAGGAGGCCAAATCTAATTAAATTCTAATTGGTGTGCTAGAATGCACATACGTGTTTTTTTCCATAAGAAGGCCAAATCTAATTAGATTCTAATTCGCCAGAATGCCCACAAAAATACTACTAACTGATAACACATTTTGTAATGAATCTATTATCAATTTCAAAACTTTTTCTTTTACTTCATTTAAAAAGATCTCTGGTATTATATTAGCTTTGTTATTATTTTCAAATAAATATGATGCTAATCGATTTTTAAAAGATGAACTTATCCGTTTCATATTGCCATTATTCATTAGCTCAGCACTATTAATTTTATGTGCGTTTATTCGCAAATGATATGGCCATGTTGTTTTTTTAATTTCTTTTTTACATGCACTACAATACACATAAACCTCATTTACATTTTCAACGTGTTCTATTAAATGAGAATATGTTACGAACTCTTTATGGTTCGTAAATTGGATGTCACATGTTGCACATTTTAATGATGATGATAAAGGACCATCGTGATGTAATCTGACATGGCGTTTTAGAGATGAATTTAAATTGTAGACTTTTCCGCAGAATGTGCAAATAAAACCGGCCATTTTTAAATATATTTTTTTGTTGTTGAATAATGTTAGTTAGCTTTAATTTCCTTTTCAAGAATGATAAACATTTATTTTTTGAACGTTTTATTTATATTAAATTTTAACGTTAGCTGTTGTTGTGAAATTTAAACACATGTTTTTTTCATGTTAAAACATGATAATTTACACGTTGGCTGTGGTTGTGAAATTCAATCACATTTTTTAAATATCATTAAATATATTCTTATCAGTTGTTTTGTTTTAACGCATAAAAACATGTTTTCACACCGGATGTGGTTTTAAAATGTGTTATCAGTTGTTTATAATTCTAAATATTAAAATATGTAAATTCATACATCAGATGTGATTTATACACCAGATGCTGATTTAAGGTCATTAATATGTTATCAGATATTTTATCTCTACTCCTCTAGTTATGTACATATCTCTTCATTTATAATTTTTAGTATAAATAGCGGTGTAGATAATGAAATTCATCATTCTTATTATAAAATTTGTTAAATAAATATCTATTCTTTGATCTATTCTTCAAAAATAAAACAAATATAAAATGCAGAATACTTTAGAAATACTTAATGGATTGGGAGAAAAAAAATTTCAAAAAACAATTATATCTCTAAGAGCTTTTCCTTTTAATGAATCAATGAGAATAGTAAGATGTGATATAAAGCTAACACCATATGGAGTAAAAGTTATGATGGGGTTGGAAAATCAAATTGTATTTTTACCTGAGAAATATAACTATATATCAGATGAAATAATCAATGATATTTCGTTGGGAGAATATTATATAAGAAAAGTTCCAGGTGGATTCTATTATAAGCTTGTTTTTGAAATGAAACAAAAAAAATTTAATAAATTATAATAAAATAATATAAAAGATATGTAATATTTATTAAAATTATTAGTTGTATTATAACACTGAATCAAAAGAGGTTTATAGTAATAGATGTGCAAGGATTTTACATTGATAATAAATTATTTGGAAAAGAAATTACCGTTTCTGGGGTTGATTCAAAAATCAAGACGTTTCTCATCCAACCTCCTTTTAAATATTCAGAACTTTCATGCAAGGAATAGATTACAAATAAATGGTTATATAATCATTTACATGGACTATGCTGGGATAATGGTAACTCTATACTTGATGAATTTAGAGCGTATATAACAACAAAACTTAAAGATGAAGGGAATATCAATATTTACGTTAAAGGATTTGAAAAAGCTAGATGGATAAAACAACAGATTGCGAAAGAAGAAATATGTATATTTAATTTAGATGAATATAATTGCCCAAATATAAGAACTTTATATAAAAATAATGAAAACATAAATATTGTAATTATCATCATCATAGATACAATTCATATCAAATGTGTGCTGAAAAAACTGTAATTGTATTGAGAAATTTTATTAATCTGTATATGTATAAATTAAGAAAACCTTGAAAAATTTTAGAGTTTAAATAATTTTTTTATTTGAGAAAAAAATTTGTATAATAAATAGTCTTAAAATTATATTATTTTATTTGGTTTAGTTTCTATCATCATCTTAATTTCATCAGCTAAATTGGAGAATCTACTAAATATGTATAATAAGGAAATTAATCAAACACATAATTTTTTTTTTATAAAAATGATAAATGAAATAAGAATGTATGATAATAGCGATAATAATGATGAAATTCATAAATGTGATTGTGAAAACATTTTAACGAATAATTTAAAAGAATGTGGATGTATATTTTTTATAATAGATATAAGTTTATAGAAAAACTTATTAAATTTTATAACTGAAACCTGAAAAAATATATTAAATAAAAACACAATGTTAAAAACTTTTTTTTGAAATAAATATTGTTTTTATTATTTAAAATATTTCTTTTAATTTTTTTTTTTTTTTTTTTTTTTTATCTTGGACCAGCACTCAGGGGATGACCCCTACACATGCAATGCATTGTGCTGGAACTAGTGGAAAGGGATAGTGATAGATATGAAAGGAGGTTGAAGCTTCATTCGTTCTTTACAACTCTGCCTTTTTTTTGCACGTTTATTCGTAGAGCAGTGTTGCAGCGCCTCTGGTGGCGAGGAGGACATTACGAGTTTTGAAGCTGTGTTTTGTTTAGTAGCCACTTCTTTTTTTATTAATTTTATTTTACTTCGCCGTTGATTGTGCTACTCAGTACCAACGAAGGAGGGCGCTCTGATGTTACATTGGAATTAGTATCAGCTGAAGTTGGTACTGTTCAGTGACCAGTGACCATGCCTTCGCCACTGAAACCTTCCACCAACAACTGACACAAAGGCACACCAATGCACATCAGAGAAATGCGTGGTGTTTTTATTTCATGACTGTCTGACACTGGGTTTGAACCCAGGTCCTTCGGTTTGTAGTCAACGTGCTTACTACCTGAGCCAACGCCACCCTCAATTTTAATAAAAAAAATGGATTTGAATGTGGTTTCAAACCAAATCTATTTCCAATTTTTTAATCTATTTCTAATTTGTTTTATATAAGTTTATAAAAACACTTATTAAATTTTATAACTGAAACCTGAACAAATAATATATTAAATAAAAACACAATGTTAAAAACTTTTTTTTTAATAAATATTGTTTTATTATTTAAAATATTTCTTTTAATTAAAAGAATAGATTTGAATATGGTTTCAAACCAAATCTATTTCCAATTTTTTAATCTATTTCTAATTTTTTTATATAAGCTTATAAAAAAACTTATTAAATTTTATAACTGAAACCGAAAAAATAATATATTAAATAAAAACACAATATTGTTTTATTATAAAATAACTTTTTTTAATAAATATTTATTTTAATTAATAAAAGGGATTTGGGTATGGTCTTAGGCTAAACCAATTGCCATTAACCACAGGTATTTGAATGTAATTTACCAGTGTTCTACACATGGCACAAACTCTGCTTCTACATCGTATGAAGCACTGTATAACACATATTGTTTGCAGTATGCTTATCGAAGCATATATTACATTTAAATTTTTTTGGTATAATTTTTTAAAGAGGTTGTTTTCCTAATTTTTTAATATTTTTTTAAAATAATTTTTTCAAAGTAGTAATTTTTTGATCGGTTTTGATATTTCGCCGCCTTCTTGACATCATCTACTTTTACTTTTTCCAAAGTTTTCAGTTCATTTAGATGTCTCTGATAGATGTCTTCTACATCGACATCATCATCATCATCAACATCTTCATCTTGTGATATTTGTTGCGGAAGAGGAGGTGAATTGGTTCCCTCATCGTCCTATTCATCTTCGGGTAGATGTGGCGGAGGAGGAGGTGAGCTTGTTTCCTCATCGTCTACTATTATAATTACCGCTTCCATGGCTTGGGTTGACTAACTTAGAATGATTTTAATAATTAAAAATTGATGGTTTATATAGCCACGCAAAAAATATTAAACTCTATCACCAAAATTTTGATAAAGTACACATTTCTAATTTTGACGCAATATTTACGGACCGGACATAATAAAAATTAAAAATTGTTTTTACTTAAAATTGATAAGTGTTGTGGTACAAAAATACGTTCAAATTTCTAATTCGCACGCATAAATGTACTGATAAGCAAGCTGTGATGTAAAAAAATATTTTTACTTTAAAACTATTTTTTTGATAACTCAACACCGAAAAAAATACATTTGTAATTCTTACACAATTTATGCTTATCACAAAAAAAAAATTTTTTTAAATTCATATTTCTAATTCTTTTATCAAGAATTAAATTAAAAATTGTTTTTACTTAAAATTGATAAGCGCTGTGGTAAAAAATAAGTTCAAATTTCTAATTCGTACGCATAATTCATATAATCAGTTGTTTTTAATTTTTTTAGTTTAAGACTATTTATATACTCAACCTAAAAACCTTTACGTTAATAAACATCCTGATGACCACATTTCTAAATAAAAATATAAAAAACAGAAAGCGAATATTTTTATTTCAAATTATATTTATTAAATAAAAATTTTAAACATAAATGTCCACAATTAGTTGTATTAAATTTTTGTTTTGTTTATAATTGTATTGAATGGGTGGCTTTAAGTAATTAATAATTTCAAGTGGCGGTTGCAAGTTTCCAAAACTATCAAAATATTCCTTGTTATTATGTTTTTTATAATATGCTACCCAATGAGTTCCAGGACCATTAAATTCATCAAGATTAACAATACCACATTCTTCCGCGAATGGTTTTTTAGGTAAACGATCACGCATAAAAACTCCTCTGAAATATTTGAGTTGTCTACCATATTTATTTATATCCAATACTGTTAGTTTTTGGAGCTAGGTTGTAATAAAGACCTTATCCAGATTTCTATGGTTTAAGATATAAACCTTTTCGCACGGCAATTGATTCCATATATCTATTGTGACGGGTAGCTGCAGCTAGTTGTTCCTTTCCATTTTTAATACTATTAATAGCTTTAGCAATAGCTGCTCCGCCTGTAGTCAAACCTCCAAGTGCGGATAGTACTGTTAAAATTGGAATTTAAGGAAGAAATCCGCCAATTTTAGGTAGAGGTATAACTCTTGTTGCGCTAATATTAGCTCTCTTCTTCCTTTTAAAATTTAAATTAACGGTTTTTTTGCAATTTTAACAGCATCACTTATATTATCAGGTTTCTCATTTCTTAAAAGTTTTAATGTATTTTTCACAGTGGATGAAAATAGTTTTCTATCAGTTACTTTTTTCTTATGTTTTTTCGATTTGCGAGATTTATTTCTCTTCATACCTAGTCCAAATTTTACTTTAGCTTTCATTGCATTCGTCTGCTCGTTCTTTTAAATTATTATCTTTAGATTTTACTCGTTGCCAAGCCTTTTCAGCTAGTATTTGATCAGCTTGACGTCTTTTATTAATATCTTTTGACTGTGAGTATGCAATATCATGTTCTTTGCAAGCCGCATCCAATAAATTTATTCCTCTATCTCCTCTTTTCAGTCGTTTTTATAGCTTTGTACTAGGACCACAAAACTGATATCCAGGTAAATGTAGTTCTACTGGTAATTTATTTATTAAGTTGTTGATGAATCCTCTTCCAGTCTTATACTGATCTCGTTTATAACTTTTACTATAATTTATAACCATTTTTATTACAAGTGCGTCTCATTTAAACAATTAATTAAAAATGATGCAATTTTCTTATATAAGGGTTAATTTATAGCATTAACATTTTAGTCATCAATCAATCAATATGCGATTAATTAAACAAGCAAAACAAATTATTGTAAGAAATGCAGATGAAACGCAAGAAAATAAACAAAAGACTGTACATAGTACATTGTTACCAAATTCTATACGAACATTAATTGTAGGACCATGAAATTGCGGAAAAACTAATGTGATGATTAGTTTAATAGAAAGTCCTAATGGTCTTACCTTTAAAAATATTTATATTTATTCCAAATCATTATATCAACAAAAGTATTGCTATCTAGAGACATTAAATAATCCAATAAAGGAGGTAAATCTGTTTACGTTTTCGGAAAATGAAAAAGTTCTAAGTCCGATTGAGGCAAAACCACATTCTATAATTATATTCGATGACGTTATTTGTGAAAAGCAAAATACTATAAGAGATTACTTTTGTATGGGCAGACATAAGCATATTGATTGTTTTTATCCATGTCAAACATAAACAAAAATTCCTAAACATCTAATACGTAACAATGCAAATATGATTATAATATTTTAACAAGAAATGAACTTAAGACATATATATATAATGATCATGTTATTGGTGATATGTCGCTTAAAGAGTTTACAAAGATTTGTGGAGAGAATTGGAAAGATAAATATGGATTTGTAGTTGTAAGCAAGGATGATCCTAAAAATAAAGGCAGATATAGAAAAGGTTTTAAAGAATTTATACAGATATAAAGTAGATCGTAACCAGATATAAAACAGATCGTAAGCAGATATACAGATCAGATACAGACCAGATACAGATCAGATATAAAGCAGGTTGTAACCAGATACAGATCAGATATAAAACATGTTGTAACTAGATACAGGAGAGATATAAAGCAGATTAAAATGAATAATAAATTGTTAAAAGATATTGTTCAGACAAGAAAAGTATTAAAGGAAAAATTAAAAAAACAAAATCATTTAAACCCATAACTAAACCTTTGAATATGATAAGTGAAAAAATTGCTGATTATCAACCAAAAATTTTGTTGAATGATGAGATGAAATCTAAAAAAACGGTTAAACGTAAGTTAAAAATCAGCAAAAATAATGATGATGATGATCGATTAGATAATTATAAATCAGAATACAATCAACCTAATGAAGATAAAACAGATACAACACTTACACCACTATCAGATGATAATAGTTTCGATGAAAGTTCTGATAATTATGATGATGCTGAAGACTATAATCAAGTTATAGAAAATGATAATAATAATAAAACTAAATCTACACTTGAAGAAAATATTAAATTGCTTCTAAATAATAATCAAATAGATAAAGTTTATGGCTTCAACATAGACGAAAGAGGAAATTGGCGATATGCAAAGAACGAACTAAAATTTAATGATGACAACTATTTTCAATTGGAAAGTACAAAGTGGAATATGACACCAGGATTACTTCAATTATTATTTCATGCAAAACCTTTACATTACACTGAAAAAGATTTAGTGATTTATAGAGAAATCTTAATGATTACAAATGTATACAAACGGCAGTTTCAAACAGAAGCTCAAATAAAAGGTTCAAATTCATATAAATATCAACATGTAATTAAACCGTTAATTAATAAGGTATTAACAAAAGGCAGTTGACTCTTGTTAAAATCTGTAGTTAATAGTAAACCCAACTATATATATTGGGAGATCCTAATGAATTAGTTGACAGATTACGTTTATTTCTTTCATCAGAGAGTGCTGGTCATAATAATCATAAAAACGATATAATATCCATAATTTACTAAATGATTTTTAAATATGTTTATACGATTAGAATAATACTAATAATAATAATAATATGTAATATGAATATTGATAAAAGAGAAGTAGTTACATAAACAAGCGAGAAAAAATTTTAAAAGAAGACGATTTGTTGTTAAAGGAATTGATGATTTATGGCAAGCGGATCTAGTTGAGATGGGGAGTTATGAAACAAAGAATAACGGATATCGATATCTATTAACTGTAATATATACATTTTCAAAAAAAGCATGGGCTGTAGCGGTAAAAAACAAAACTGCCTTAAATGTAACGAATTTTCATATTTTTAATAATAGTAATCGTCATCCAAAAAACTTGCAAACAGATAATGGTAAAGAGTTCTATACTAATCAATTCCAACCATTAATGGAACCATATCCAATTAAACATTATTCAACATACATATAGTGTTTTGAAAGCATCAATAGTAGAACGATATAATAGAATATTAAAAACCATGATGTGGAAAGAGTTTAGCTATCAAGGATCATATAAATCAATAAATATATATAAAGAGCTCGTTGATAAATATAATAATACATTTCATAGAACAATAAAAATGACGCCTAATGAAGTGAATTCTTCTAATGAAAAATCTCTTTTAGATACGGTCTATAATAATTTGAAAATTTTTAAAAAAAAGCAAAGTTTAGAGTTGATGATGATGTTCGAATAAATGGTTAGGCTTTTCATCAAAACACAATTCTTGGATTAAGACCAACGATATATCACTATAAAAGAAATCGTATTAATTTAAAACTGATTTATTCATTCATCGAACGTTTAGATGTTGTTAACATTACCGTTAAACGGATATTCTTCAGTACTTGTGGCAAACTATTTTCCTGCCATTGTATTTGATAAGAATTATGTTTGTGGATTAATAAGCTTCGATACTTATCACACAATACCAAATGTTGATGTTGAAAACAATTTATTTCATATTGGTGATTATATAATAGAGATTCCTGTGGGATCTTATGAGTTTTCTGATGTAGTTGTTTTAATTAAAGATAAATATCATGATTTGACTAATGAAGGTGATCTTTATATTAATGGAAATTTTAATACGTTTGCAACATCTATAAAAAGTACAAAAGACCCCATCTATTTCAATAAAGAACGATCAATTGGATCTTTGCTTGGTTTTAGTAAGAGAGTATTATGACAACAATTGGAACATTTTTCAGATAAAACAATTGATATAACAAATATTAATACAGTAATCATTGAATGTAATATTGTGAATGGATCATATATAAATAACGTGTCCGCACATACTATTCATCAGTTTTCACTTGACGTTAGTCCAGGATATAAAATAACAGAAAGACCGGCTAATCCAATATATTTACATGTAAATTCGAGAGTAATATCTACACTGGTTTTAAGAGTTGTCGATCAGGACGGAAACTTAATAAATTTTCGTGGAGAAAAAATATCTATTACATTACATTTGAAACCTATTAAAGAATGATTATATTCAACAAAAATAGTTTGTATAAGGATTCACCAATCACTCTATCATCATCTGCAACACAACACACATCAAGTAGAGTTTCTTCTGGTAAACGAAAGTTATATAATAAAAAGCTAATATATCAAACAAGCAAACATCAACGAAATGTTTAAATAAAACTAATCGAAATTTTTTACGATATTTAGGATTTCAAGTAAAAACGATTAAAGGTTCTGTGTTGAAAAAAAAAGAAAAAAACTTAAAGATGAATAGTTTAATTAATGTATTAGACAAACCGCAATTTGATAATTCAATTATTAAAAAAGAGTATCACAGCTATAATTCATACTTACAATCTTTAAAAAACAATGATGAAATCCGAATATCAATACAAAACCAAGATTTATACGTTTTACCAAGTGAAAGCATGCTTTATATTGAAGGTTATGTAACAAAAGAAGACTCAACAATCTCTGCAAATATATATACAACTACTGAACAATTGTATGTCACACCTCTTTGATGAGATTCGATATGAATTAAATGGAATAGAAATTGATCGTACACGACATTTAGGAATTGCATCAGAAATTAAAAACTATGTTTCGTTAAATACTTCTGAAAGCAATAACTTTATTAATGCTGGATGGGCTCCAACCAATAGTGAAAAAATCTGGCGCTTATTAGCAGTTATTTCAATTTTTGTGTACCATTGAAAAGTTTGCTAGGATTTGCTGAAGATTTTAATAAAATAATAGTTAACTCGAAACATGAATTAATGTTATTAAGGGTAAAAGATGATAAAAAAGTTTTTAAATCTAAGGTATTAACTTCAAAAGCTAAGTTAACCATTCTGAATATCACATGTAAAGTGCCGCATGTTCAACTTGATAATGTTCACAAACTGGAAATGTTTAAAACAATTAATAGCCGCCGGGCACTAAATATATCTTTTAGAAGTTGGGATATGTATTACTATCCTTCACTTCCAGAAACCACTACTGTATTATGGGATGTTAAGTTAGCCAGCGAAAACGAAAGACCACGTTTCCTGCTTTTAGCATTTCGTAACAATAATAATAATACATTTCAACACTGTGATTTAACAAATATAAAAGTACATCTAAGCTCTGACGTATATCCGTATGATGATCTAAACTTGAAATTTGATCGAAATAGATTTGCATTACTATATGATATGTATCAAAAGTTTCAACAAAGCTACTATTCACGAGATTCACAACCCCTACTATCACGAGAAGAGTTTAAATCAATAGCACCAATAATTGTCTTAGATGTAACACATCAAAATGAGACTGGACTGGAATATTGGGAAAAAGTGCGAATAAAAATTCAAAATACTAAAAATTTTGCGATTCCCATAAAAAGCACCAATTATTAACTTGACAAGCAGCTGGTCACAAAAATTTTGTTTGGCATCACTCTATACAAATGTATAGCAGTTGTTGTTTTTACATTTTCTACAAAACTCTTACAACTACAATTAGAGTTGAAAAAAGTCAGCCTAGGTAGTAATGGTAAAGTAAGAAAACAAAAACAATTGGTTGATTATTGACTTCTTGTTACAACTTTGATATTGTTTAAACTTTTCATTTGCTTTAATGAAGGTTTAATATAATATCTCCAGTTGTTCTAAGAAATATTTGGGTAAAGTTCCCTGATGATCTGCATTAGCAACAGTGAAATGAACATAGGAACAAGCTATACCCCTCAATAATCAATTGCAATTTGTTTTTTAACAAAATTGTTAATGTTTTACTGAATAAGTAAAATATTAATATTTGGAAAAAGTGCGAATAAAAATTCAAAATACTAAAAATTTTGCGATTCCCATAAAAAGCACCAATTATTAACTTGACAAGCAGCTGGTCACAAAAATTTTGTTTGGCAACACTCTATACAAATGTATAGCAGTTGTTGTTTTTACATTTTCTACAAAACTCTTACAACTACAATTAGAGTTGAAAAAAAGTCAGCCTAGGTAGTAATGGTAAAGTAAGAAAACAAAAACAATTGGTTGATTATTGAGTTCTTGTTACAACTTTGATATTGTTTAAACTTTTCATTTGCTTTAATGAAGGTTTAATATAATATCTCCAGTTGTTCTAAGAAATATTTGGGTAAAGTTCCCTGATGATCTGCATTAGCAACAGTGAAATGAACATAGGAACAAGCTATACCCCTCAATAATCAATTGCAATTTGTTTTTTAACAAAATTGTTAATGTTTTACTGAATACGTAAAATATTAATATTGGGAAAAAGTGCGAATAAAAATTCAAAATACTAAAAATTTTGCGATTCCCATAAAAAGCACCAATTAAGGACCAATAGATATTCGTATTGAATTGAAGACGCTTAAGAATATACCAACCGAAACATCTGCATATTGTTTAATTACAAATGAAATAAAAAAACTAATGTAAAATAATATTAAAATAAGTAAGATTTAAATAAATAAATATATAAATATTTTTTTTACTAAAATTGATTTGTTTTATTTCGTTATATTATAGTAACTATGCTTATCGCAAACTCAATATTTATTGTTTTGAATATAACGATGAAAGCGATTATCAAGAGAAATCAAGTCGTATAGTTAGTCGGGGTATAAATGATATAAATACAAGAACAATTAACGTTAAAGATTATTCGCAAACATTACATATGAGTATTCAGTAATTAACAATATGCATCTAAAAGAAATATATAATTTCTTAAAAAATTTCTTCAACATCATTTCCAACGACCATAAACAAGAACTTGTTAACATTCAATCATATTTAGAGCATACAAACAACATGAAAATAAATAAAAATAAATTTGGTGAACATTATGAGGATTGTGTTTTGTCTAATGAAACTACTAGATGTGGACCTGATACCTGTCGCTGTATGAATTATAAAAGGAAAAATTTCGAATTGCAAGAAAAAGCAAGAAAAACAATAAATTTCTATAGTTTATCTAAATGTAAAAATTGTATCTTTTATAAAGTTTAATAATACATAATACACATATTTTTATTTGCTTCAGAATCAATTGTAAAATAAAATTTTGAATAAGAATTATATAAATATACTATACATTTTTTACTAAAAATTGAAATGTGTTTATTTCATTGACAAAGATAAATATTTTTAATTACACTCATGTATCCAGCATTTCGATATCGAACTTTATAGAAAACACAGCGCCAGAATTAATATGGTTTTATGGTTTGTTTGATTTTTGCATGAGCATACATAATGTAGGATGGCGGCAATGACATGTTTGAAAATTTCCAGCTTCCTGACAAACATTCAAGAGAGTTGTTCAATATATGTGTCCGGGTAGGGGTTTTTGGATATAAGTTTCAGGGCTGATATTCAATAGAGAATCCCTGACTGACATTCAAATCAGGCATGTGAAAGCAACAAAAAAATTTACATATACAATTTTTTTTGAAACCCCTTAATACAAAACACAAATTTTATGAAACCTCCTGATACGAGAATATTGTTTTAATATGAAGCATTATAAAAATTGATAAGAATATATTTAATGCTCTTTAAAAAAATGTGTTCTTATCAATTAAAAAAATGTGTTTGAATTTCACAACCACATTTCAAATTCCCATCCAGGGCTGGAAAACTCATATTATAAATAATTGCTCATAAAATATATGAAGCAAGAAACATATTTTTAACGATCACGTCTCCCAGCCAGGCATGAACAGACTTTTGTACTGAAAACCTGTTCCCGGACATACGGAAACATACTACTGAGATCGAACGTCTAATTGTTATTGAAGTGCAAACATGTCGTCAAGTGAAAGTGAAGTAGAAGTAAAATCAAATAATAATAATAAAATAGAAACTGACGACATTTAAAAATTTTTGGTAGAAAAAATAAAGAAAAATAATTATTTACTAAAAAAGGGTCAATTACGTGCGGCGCTAACTCTGTCGATACACCAATTTTGTGTTGAAGTATCGAAAATCTTTGCTTCAATTGCCCAGAACACCGTTTAATAATGACAGGTTCCCCTTTAAACATTTTGTTGAATGTTTTTTCTATGTTAGTTGTTGGATTCCGGAATGGTGTCATTAGCCATGGGTATATTCCATAGCCCTCATCCCCGAGAAGTAATGCATCGTTCGCTGCATTTTGCATTATTCTGCATACCTCGCTGTTTCGTAAGTTGCTTGAGTCATGAACTGAACCAGGCCAGAATATGTCAACGCTTGTAAAAAGTTCTTTTCCATCACAAGTTGCCTGCACATTTATAGAGTGCAAGCCTTTTCTACAAATATACTCATAGCTTTTATTTGTGGGTTTTTTAATTTTTATATGAGTAAAATCAATCACTTGCTTGCTATTTCATTTGAGCATCTTTTATTTCATCTGCATCTTTCGGGAATTTTATCCACTCGCTTGCTTTGGCAGATATAAGTTTCGCAACTTCCGCAATAGTTCGCGACACATTTGATTGATGGACTCCAATATCTGTGGCTATACGATTTTGGAATCCAGGATCTGCACAAAATCTTAAATAGAGTCGAATTTTATCAATGTTGCTGAGGGCACCACCACGTGCTACGTCTGACGCCTCAAAAAAATAATTAGCCAACCAGCAGGTGCTACTATCTCAAACCTGTGTATTTATCATTTTATTATTAATTATATAAAAAAAATTAATAATTAAGAATACAAACCTGTATAATTTTTTATCCTCACTTGCTAAATTTGTTTTATGCTGTTGATAACATTTTGTATTTCTTTGTGGCATAAAATATTCAGCCATGATTCCTTTTTAGTGTACTATGTATAAGGCAGGCTCAACAAAATTTGAGGAAGAGCTCACAAAAGAAAGCAAAAGCTTATTTTTATGCATATGAAAATATGCATATGAAGGTCATCTAAGTTAGTTCAAACTGAGCAAGACGAGATCAAACATGATCAGCAAATACATCAAATTTTATTATGCATACGACAAGCACCTTTTACTAAAAAAATCGAGTCCGAGCTCAATGTCACGTTTTATGCATGAGACCCATTGTTTTCAAAAAAGACTTAAATTAAAATATTAATGGCTATGGTTTTATTAATAATGAACTTTAGCTGAGTGATAGATTTTGAAGAAGAGAATAAGAACACTTACGTCAACTTAAGCCATTATTATTTATTGCCACAGATATGTAATGCATAATCTTTAGATTTACGTGAATTGTTTTTAGAAATTTCATTGATGTTTTTTGCTAATAGGAATTTTGAGAATCTTTTTTTTAATGATATTAACACCGCTAGAAATTACTTTTATTTATATATGTACATACATACGTGCAGTACTTGTTGGTGTTAGAAACTTACATACGGAATACTAGAACAAAATAGTGTTTGGCTTGTGCAAAGAATACTCATATGTAAATTATATAGAAGGAGCATCAGTTACACTCAAAATTTCTTATGACGGATCTTTTGTCGAAACACATTGTATATTTATTTCATAGCTATGCAGTATGAATATTCTTATTTAAGATATATAAAAATAAATTAAAATACAAACATATTATTCCTTCTTAAGGAATTTTGTTTGGTTTTTATTTAGTCATGTTGCTTAGAAATGAAATAAATTTAGTTCTCATACATTTGTATATTTATTCGGAATAAATTTGTTTTATTTCTAATATTATTTCTATTCATAAACGTAAAAAATTATGCTTTAAGATATTTAAATAAAATTATTTCAAATTAAATTTTCAATCAATCAAAGCGATACAAATATTTTAAATTTGTGTTCTTTCATATGTAAGTCAATTTTTCAACAAAGAAAAACTGTATTCATTCTAAAGGAAATAAGTTGCATTTTCATTTTTGTTATGTTAAGAATATATAATTTTTTTTTATATTTTTAAGAAAATTAAAAAATTTTCTAGCAACAAAAAGTATTTAATGAGAATATCAATCACCCTAGTAAAATAAGCAAAGTTATTATATTTTAATAAACTAAATCATTCGTTTGATAAAATTTTTATTTTCCTTGAACTTCCTATTTCTACAGACCAAGACCAATGCTTTCGAAGGAGTTGAGAACAAACGTCCGCAAGCCACTCTATCAAGCGTTTACACGACTCAATAATAAAAGATTTTATACCAATTTTTTGGGGCTCAGATTTAAAGATTTTATGAATTATTGATATACATATGTCTTTTACTTGCGGTTATTAGTTTATCTGATGGAGCAGATAAATTTCAGTTCTGCCGTGTAAGTTGAAATTAATTCGTGTTAAAAATTATCCCTTGTTCCTTTGGAATATTGTCTCATGTCCAATTCTTTCTGACTAAAAACATTACGAGCATTAGCCAAAAAATAATAATCACTTTGGATTAAAAACTACTAACAACCAATTTGTTCGAAAATTAATCACTTTAAAATCAAAAACTTGTGTTGAAGTTTCATTATTAGAATAAACTGTTTTTTCCAGTCAATTCCAGTTTTCTAAATACTTTGCAATTTAAAAATAAATTATATATTGTGCTCGTTTTTTTACATATTTTATTGCCTTCTCAAAAAACTCACATGCATTAACCTTCAAAAAACCATGACATATAGGAAAAAACCTAAACTCATAAAAAACCCACAGATGTTAATTGGAAAATCTACGTGCACATAAAAACTAATTGCTTACAAAAAAGGGCACGTGCCACAATATAACAATTGTTTTGTCCTACTTACATACATAGTATTACACACATATGTTGGTATGTACATACATACCATACATTTACATAATTTACGAACTCCCGTTGTACCACAAAAAAAATTAAAAAATCAAAAAACAGACTACCTAAGAACTCTACATGCAATTTGCCAAACATAATCGTCAAAAAAAAATTACTGCACAAAATACTACTAGTAATTTAAAAAAAACTCAAATAAGTAGTAACCATTCAAATAATTGAAAACACACAGGAATATTGAGCATATTTTACTCTGTTGGGATTATTTAAATATAGTAGTATTTTTTTCGGTTCAACTTGTTTTTGATTGTTTTTCGTTTTGTGTATTCATTCATTCTGTTTGTCTATCACAGAATGAACAAGTAAGAGAGATATATTCGGCTGTGCCGAATCTTATATACCCTTCACCATAGTATGGAGTGACGAAAGAATTCACAATCACAAAAATTCGCGCCCACGAAATACGAAAAAAAATAATTTAAATGGAAAAAATTACATTAAAGCAAAAAAGATTGCCACTCACCGTCTCACGGACGCAGCCCCACGTGATAGAAACAAAAACTTAATCACGATCACGCATTATTGGTTCTAATCTCTATTTCTTAGTATAGGGTGAATTCATAAACACAGCTTGCAAAGCAACACTGGAAGCATGAGTTTACAAGGCATTCTAGTGTTGCTTTGCAAACTGCGTTTATGAAGTCAGCCATAAATTATGAATTTCGTAACAAATTTGTAACACTTTCTTGCCTGGGGTGCAATATAAAAATATTAACATCCCCTTATTAGCACTTACATATATAATTTTTCACACATCCAAGAAGTGTTTCAACGTCTTTATCAAAAAGCCAGTGGTCTTCGACTAAACAAAGAAATGATTTGAAACGTAAGAAAAGATTTAACCTTTATGTCAACAGCAGAAATGCTTTACGCACGTCCACAGCAGCATACCTGGGTATGTACATACGTTTTGTATGGGGAATGGTACGTCGTTAGCATAAAAATGCTAATTACGTATCTACCTGTTTTGTTGGAATTTCCGAATTATTTTTTTAGTTTGTTAGAAATGGACAAAAGGCTAAAAAATTTTATGATAACCAATTTCATCCTCACAGTCATTGTTTGTGGAAAAAAGTGGTTGTATAGGTAGATGACATACGTATATAACAAATATATAATATAGGCAGGTAGAAACGCTTATTGTTGCGGAAATTTCATTCTTTGTAGTATAGTCAGAAAATTTAGTTTACATTTGTGATTCGAAGTGAAAAGACGTTTCTGTTTATTTTGTGGAAATAAAAAAATATTAAAAGTGAAATGGCTGATGGTGAATGGCTTACTCCGCGACAACTAAGCGCACTTTCGTACGAAGAACAACAAGCATATATTCGGCAAGCGCTTGAAGAGAGCCAAGAAGAAACAAGTGACCACGATTCAATAGTTGGTGACGAGGCTTTAGGTGATATTGGTGGAGATGACTCAGACGTTGAAGAACACATGTTACCAGAATATGACCCAGAGGGCGACAGTGATTCTGATGAAGATCTTGAAGATGCACCAATTGAAACTGGCGAAGTTTTTACTGCCAGAGATGGTAATGTTTGGTCCTCGATACAACCACAACCTGTAAGATTCCGTACGCACAACATTCTAAGAAGTGCAGAATCTGGACCAGTACGGGCAACGCAGGGTTTGACCATTGCAGAAACGTTCCAATTGATAATGTCAAACGAAATATGCGACATAATTATTCGTGAATCAAATCGAAAGGCAAGGCAATTTTATGATATTGACAACGCAAAACATCCAACAAGAGAACCGACATCATGGATTCCCATAACAAAAAATGAATCTGATGCATATTTGGGCCTACTTTTGCTAAGTGGCGTTACACATTCTGGTTACGTGCATACGAAAGATTTGTGGAAAACTACTTCACATCCACTATATCGTGCCGCAATGAGTGTACGACGATTTTGGGAAATAAGCCGCTTCATACGTTTTGATAATGGAAACACACGCCAGCAACGAAAACAAACTGACAAAGCAGCAGCAATATCGGACGTTTTTTTGATGCTTAACAGCTGTCTTCGTAGATATTACGTGGCTGGAGCCAACGTCACCGTAGATGAACAATTGTATGCTTATCGTGGTGGAACTGGCTTCACGCAATACATACCATCAAAACCTGCCAAATATGGAATAAAAGTGTGGTGGGTGTGCGACTCCATTTCTTCCTATCCATTGCAGGTACAATGAATATTGTTGAAAATTGTAGAAAATCTAAGTAACTAAATTGAATATAATTTTTCAATGCAGGGACAAATCTATACAGGAATGGCACCGTCTGGTGAACGTGAAAGAAACGTTGGCGAAAGAGTAGTAAAGGATTTATGTGTCAACCTTTTTGCTGGAAGTGGAAGAAATATTGTATGTGACAACTTTTTCACTAGCTACAACTTGGCAAAAACTTTGATGTTAGACAACAATTTATCTATATTGGGTACTTGCAACAAAAGGTGTACATTCGTGCCAGCAGCATTTGCCAAACCGAAACGACGTGAGGCTGAATCATCAATGTTTGGGTTCTGTAATCACGTTACGATGTGCTCGTACGTTCCCAAGAAAAACAAGGCAGTTGTAATGTTGTCCACTACTCATTATACAACAGAAACGACCGGTCCTAAGAAGAAGCCATTGCTTATATTGGACTACAACAAAACCAAAGGTGGCGTTGATAACATGGACAAGTGCTTGTCCGAATTTAGTACGAAGCGGCGCACAAATAGATGGCCTCTGGCTTTCTTTTATAATATTGTGGACGTTGCTGCGTTTGCTGCATACGTAATATACATTGACAACAACACTCACCTGAAGACATCTACAAACCGCCGTAGGATGTTTCTCCATCAGCTTAGCGAGCAATTGTGCAAGCCAGAAATGGAAAGAAGGGCGAATAACAGCAGAATATCCAGAGTTTTTTCAACGCGCAACGCCATCGAAGCCATGAAAGGTGGGCCCATCGGAGTTGTGGATGCTGAGGCACATGCATCGGAGGAACGTGATAGTACGGGCCGGCTAAAAGTAAAGGGGAATTGCTACATCTGCTCGAAACGACGCCCTACTCGTAAAGCATGCACATTATGCAACAAACCAGTGTGCGCAGAGCATTCCAAAGACTTACCTCAATGCGATAGATGTATTTGAATTTCAATAATTTTAAGCAAAAAAATTAAAACTGACATTATATAATAATAATAAAAAAATAATTACAAAACTTAGCTCAAAATAAACTATACTTTTATATTATATTATCATATTTGCATGCGTTTTACTATACAAATTAATTTTTTATTTTACTTAATTTTAAAAAAAATATTTTTTTGGAGCTAAAAGCTCCTTCTTTATTTAACGTTCAACTTAAAACTAAACTTTTACAAAATTGTTTTCTTCAATACGATTAGCAACGTTACAATCAAACTGCTCACTCAACATTTTCCCACAGTTATAGAAATTATTTTCTGTGCGCGTGTGCACTGTCATCAAAACAGAATATTTTTTATAAATATTTTAATGTTGCCAAATAGCGAGAGTATCGGGTTTCCGTCTGGCTTGTTCTCATGAATTTTATGAATTATGAATTTTAAACGTTGAATGTATTAACTCCTCCCCGCCTTAATTTCAAACGTCCTCGTTTGAACCATTTGATTTTTGTTCAAAAATTTTATTCAATCCTTGGATTGCTGAATTAGATAAATTTATCTGATCTTTTAATCTCGGCTTTCGATATTTTCGTACTGCCAAACCTATCATAATCATCAGCACTATCACAAATGCTATTATACCACTTATTGATAGGCTTATTCTATTGCTGGTTTCGATAAAGTTGATGTGTTTCATATTTTTTGTATTGATTTCTTTCATCATTTGCAGGGATAGGATCTCTTCTGTTCTGTTGTCTATGGATTTTTGCTGGAGTATGGTGGGTAGTGGTTTGTTGCTACTAACTTCTTTAGTCTCGTAGGATCTGCCTTCTATTATAATTGTTGAGTTGTGGTGGCGAATAATGAATGTTCCATTTAATGTTGTTTCTTCGTCGTCTATTATGGCAATTCCCTTGTAATTGTTAACAAATAGCAAATCTTTGGAAATTTCTTCCGTCTGTGGCAAATGTTGGTTGTTAATTTGAGTGCAATTGGTTGGCTTACTTTTTAACAAATTAGCTATACAATGGTCTTCACTTACATCTACTATCTGTTTATTAGTACAAATTAACAGATTATTATAATTTTTGCATGTATTTTGTATTCCAAATATTTTATTTTTATTCTTTAACAAAGTCTTAAAGTTAATTTTATTAATTTTGTCTCTTTTTTTCACTGATCTAATTTCTAGTACATTAAAGGATTCTAATTCGGTAGTTGGCAAACTTATTATGTAGATAATTGATTTGTCGTCTGCCGCTACTTTTACTTCGGCAAATTCTAGTGCTTCGTCTATATTAATGAAAGGAAACTTGTCTTGAATCAATATTTGTTTTGCTACATCGAGTTCTCTGTCCGAAAGAATAAAAGAGTTTATTATGTCCGCCTTGGCCCAATGAATAGCATAAGCTATATTTGTTAATTCCTCCTTGAGTATTTCTAATTTGTATTTTATATTGAGAGCTAATTCATCGGCCATGATCTGGTCTGTTTTTATTATCTTAACTATTTCGTTTGTTCTGTTAGTAAGTTCGTTTATTTTGTCTGCAGTCAGTTTGTTAATTATTAATTGGTCGTTGTTGTTTTCTAACAGTCCATTTATGCGATCAACCACAATTTCATGATCGCGGTGGTCTGGATTTCCAGCTATCCACTTCCAAGCACTACCTATAAAGTCAAGAGAACGTTTTGAGATACGTTTATTGAGCTTTAGCCTTGTTAATGAACTTTCGATTCCTAATACTAAGTTTGATAAAATAGGATAAAATGCGTTCTTGCTCGAAAGTTGTTTCTGTATGGTACTGTTGATAGTCGTCAGTAAGTCTTCGTACAACTCGATATCAATTAGATGTATTATCTTGAAAGTGCCCTTCTGAATTTTCGCTGTTCCAGTATGGACGGTAACAAATTCCGAGTGAGAGTAATCATAAATCTGCACTTCGGCAGCAGTAGTTGCCAATAACCTGTGTAATCAATGGATAAAAAATATTGTTAATTTCGAATAAGACTTTTATGGATGATTTGACCTTTCCCTGTTAATATTGTACTGTGCCTATCTTCTTTTACTATTTCTTTTGTATAACGCTTTGTTAGTTTAGTTCCTAATCTTTTGTTCTTTTTTACATAAACTATTTGCCCTGGGAGGTACGTTATAAAATCTTCCTTATTTTTATTATGAAATTCTAGATCCTTTTTCTGTTTAGCCTGCAATTTCTCGATATTATTATGTCTTGTCCTTTCTATGTCATGTGGTGAAAATGATACTGTTCTTCCAAAAAATAGGTCGACGGGTTTTCTTTTTGTAACCGAATGTATGGAGTGGTTATATTCAGCTACGGCTCTTTCAAGCAGCTCTTCGAAGTTTCTATGTTCCCCGTTTTCCTTCAAGCATCTAATAATTTCAGTAAGAGTACTGTGGAATCTTTCCACCTGTCCGTTAGCTTTGCTATAATATGGTGGTACTGTGTAAGTGTCTATTTTTAATTCGTCTTTTAACATAAATTTTATTGAATTTGAATTTAGGGATGGTTCGTTATCCATTACTATTGTTTTTGGTACGCCGAATGAAAAAACTATTTCTCTAAGTGGTTTTCTTATATCTTCTATGGCCCTACTTTTCAATAACTTTGTTTGTGCGTATTTACTAAATTTGTCTAAAGCAGTTAAGACAGTCTTTCCTTCAGTCAAATATATGTCAACATGAACGATTTCTCCTGGGTGACTTGGTAATGGTGTTTCAGATATTCGTAGTTTTTGCGGCTGTCTTTCGTATTTGTTTTCTTTACAGGTTGAACATATTTTTGTTATGCGCTTAATCTTTTGTGCCATTCCTGGGAAGTAGTACTTTTCAATTATCTGAGCCTTGTTTTCTATTGCGTTTCTATGTGCTCGGTTGTGCGTAGCAATGATTATATCTTCTTGATCCTGCTCGTTTGTTATATCTTCAACAATTTTTTGTGTGTATCTGACCTTATAATCTCTGAGGTGAAGAGGGAAAATATTTTGTATCAGTCCCACTATACCCTCTTCCGTGCAAATGCCATTAATAACAGATGGGTTAAGTCGTCTTTTTAAATGCGAGAGTAAATTTTCTTCTGTGAATTGTGGTTCTATTATGGTGTGTCTGTGTATCAAAGGAAAAATAATCTGGAATTGGTACGATGCTGTTTCGCCAATTTTAAAAAATATTTGGTTTCTGAAAACATTGATAGGTGCTTCGACGCAAGGTATCAAATCTTCTCCAGAACTGTCATCACTATGTGTTGTATCACTAAGAGTGTTTATCTGATTTGGAATTCTTGAGAGAGAATCCGCCACGACATTCGTTTTTCCGGGTCTATATTCCAGTTCGTAGTTGTACTCCTCTAATATCGATTTCCATCTCTTCATCTTATTATTAGTATTTCTATTACTTAAAGCATATGTCAATGGCTGGTGGTCAGTTACAATCTTTACCTCTTCGTGTGGGTATTCGTCTTCGTAAGATTGGGGTGGACTTTGATAAGTCTCAGCATAAAAATTCCTTTGAATTTTGTTGGGAGCATTTGATGTATCCAAGTTTGGTCTTTTTTGTGCGAATTGGTAGCTATTTCTTGGAATATTTTGATAGTTTACTTGCCTAGAATAATGTGATCTATCCACTTCCATTGGTTGTGGAGGTTTTGGATGAAACTCTTGTCTGTTGTTGAATCCGGTGAACCTTTGTTGGAAATTATTAGAGAATTGACGTGGTTGCTGTTGTGGGAATTGAGGAAATATTCTTTGTTGCTGCTGTGGTTGGTAATTTGGTCTGAACTGATTGTAATTATTTCTTGGTAGGTAAGCTAATTCAGGATAAAATGTTTTCAGTTGTGGTCTTGGAGGTAAAGGAAAATGTTTCGAGCGGCCTCCATGATTGTGGTCGAAACTTCCGAAAGTCAATGGCTTAGTACCTTGTGCATATTGTCTTCTGAAATGCATGTTGTCTAATTTTAAGCACATTTGCAGTGCCTCTGGTAAGCTTTTGGGTTCACTAACGCTTAGCAATCTTGGCAAATCTCCATTCAGTCCACGAACGAACGTGTCCAGTGCCTTGTTTCGGTATGAATGTGTCATAACATTCATCGCATCATTTGATAACTCGAGGCAAGAAACTTTGTCTAATATAAGTGACAACAACGAATACACCCTTTGATAATAGTCTGCGATACCCTGATTTCCTTGAGAAAGTGAATTGAGTTGATACTCTAATGTTCCTAGGTCTCGCCCATCTGAGTAATGCATCATTAGACATTTTTTAATTTTTGTCCAGTGAAGTGGAGTTCTATAAGACTCCAGTGCAGCATCTGCGTCTCCAATTATTTTGTGTCTGATAACGTGTAATATGGCGTAGTACTTTGGGGTTCCTTTGATACTATCGTAAACATTGAGGATTCTGTCCACAGTCTTTCGCCACGAATTAAACTCGCCTGCTTTACCACTAAATTCTCTTAAGCACTTTACAATATCAGGAATATTGTCGGCTTCCTTGAGTTGTGTTGCGTTAGCAATGTTAAAGGATACGTCTGCTGTTTCATTTTCGTCCGGTGTCGTGTTTAGTTCCCTAAGTGTCTCATGTATTATGGTTTGTATTTGTTCCCTAAGTGTCGGTAGTATAGTCGATGAGGTGTTCGTGCGGCTAGTGGATGTCGAACTTCCTGTCAAGGATAGGCTACTCAATTGATTTGCTAAGTCAGATGGTGTGTTGGTAGTCATTTTTAGGACAAGCAACTTTTCCCACTATAGACAAGCACTGATTTCCTTTTCTATTATTCTGAATTTACTCGTATTTAATGCAAAATTTGAGACAATCACTTTTAATAAAATTTACAAAAATTATTTATTTCTATCAGTAATAAATTTGTTTGCTGTATTTCTTATTATCCCCGCTATTGGAGGGTCTCGTGAGAATCGCAATAGCTTCCCCCTCTTAAAAAGTTTTGTTAATATTTTAGCAATTATTTCTGATTACAATTTTGGGAATTCTTAAATTTATTATTATTTAATTTTTTTTTAATTATTCCTTTCAATTTATTTTCTTTAAATTAAGCATCAATATTTTCCCTTTTTTATTTTTCTTTATCAATTTAACAGTTTCTTTAACACAAAACAATTTTCCTCAAAAATTTAAATTTTTGTTTTATTACTTACATATAACTTAAGATTAAAGTCTTCATTTTCAACGTTGGGGCTCTGGGTTGGTAGACGTTCAGGATTAGCCCTTTTCCCTTTGTACTCTGGTCCTTCTTCGTTATAAAGTCGCCAAGCCTCCTGTTGTTGAATTGATGGTTGTTTGGTTGGTTACCCTACTTTTGGATTTTCGGGCTTTAGTTGTAATTTATATCCTGACTTCCTTTTTTATATTTATTGTTAGCTTCTATTGTTATCGTTTTCTTGATTCGTTATTTTAACAGTACATATTTTTGTAACAACAATTTTTTGTTCTTATTATATTTTTCCTTAAGATAGTATTTTTCAAAGTCTAATTTTCATTATAATGTTCTTTTAGATTTATCTTGTTAATTTTGTTTAAGTTTTTATTTCATTTATTTTATACTTTTATTAATTTTTTTTTTTAAAACAATATTTTTCAAAGTTTAAATTTCACTATAATTTATTTTTTTGACTTATTTTATTTTAAAATATTTTAGTTTTTTTTATTTCTTTTGCTTTATACTTTAAGTCTTTATTATTTATTTCTGTTACATTTGTTTCGTTTAAGTTTCAGTTGCTTACTTAAAATTAGTTTTTTAAAATTTAATTTTTTTTCCTTGAACCTTACTTTTTTCTTTTCAGGTTTTTATTTTTTTGGTTTCACACGATCCTTACTTTTTTTTGTTCAGGATTTTTTCATGTTGCCACACGCGATCCTTACTTTTTTATTTTTCAGGAGTCTATTCACGTGGGTCCCTGCTCGGGCGCCAATTAATTTTTTATTTTACTTAATTTTAAAAAAAATATTTTTTTGGAGCTAAAAGCTCCTTCTTTATTTAACGTTCAACTTAAAACTAAACTTTTACAAAATTGTTTTCTTCAATACGATTAGCAACGTTACAATCAAACTGCTCACTCAACATTTTCCCACAGTTATAGAAATTATTTTCTGTGCGCGTGTGCACTGTCATCAAAACAGAATATTTTTTATAAATATTTTAATGTTGCCAAATAGCGAGAGTATCGGGTTTCCGTCTGGCTTGTTCTCATGAATTTTATGAATTATGAATTTTAAACGTTGAATGTATTAACTTACATACCCAGGTATGTATTCTGTTGACTTAAGGGTGCAACTTTGTAAATGGGCTTTATCTTCCGAACGGATGATCTAATCCTAACCAAACTTGGAACTATTGCGTAAAACAGTTTTGACTAGGATATCAAGAAATTTCAAGTCGATCCGGTTGTCCAGTTTAGAGCTACAGCGTTTTCAAAACTAAAAACATACCCAGGTATGTTGCCGTTGACATAAAGGTTAATAATGAAGAAATTCTCCCAAAATTGATTAAAAATGTCGACACCTATTACATAAATCTGCTAGTCTAATGATTAAAATGTTCCAATATTATCTTCATATTGAAAATAATTTAAAGCTATCAAAAATTCTTTAAAAAAAACGAACTTTTTCAAATGAAAAGTAAAAGTAATAAAAATAACTAAAATCTATCAAAAATTAAAAAAAAAAATAATAAATGGTTGTTCAGGATTTGAAACCGTATCCTACCCGGTGGCACGGTTTCGAATCCTGAACACAACAAAATGCAATTTTTTTTTTAGAATTTTTAACACATTTTAGTTGTTTTTATTACTTTTACTTTTTATTTGAAAAAGTTTGTTCCACAATTTATTTAAAAAACCAGGCACAATCTCATTTATAATATATTTTTTTTAATTTTTGCGTTTTTTCCAATTTTATGAACGATAAAATGTTTATTTTTCAAAAATATCCAATATGTTATCTGATAGGATTTTGTACAGTGATAAAATAATTATATAATGAATTCAGTAAGTTGTTGACGTTTTTATTTGATATAATAATAACACCAAAAATAAAAATAACTTGACGGTGTAACAAAAAATTTTAAATTATAAAATATAACAACATATTTTAAATCATTATATTAATTTAATTTTTTCTTTAAACTCGTATGATGTACGTATGTATGTAAACTAGTGGTATTCTGATAGTTGTCTTTTTAAAATTTTGTTAACTTTTCCACTTACTTATCTGTATT
The DNA here is from genome assembly GCA_956483585.1 of Gymnocheta viridis. Taxonomy (NCBI): domain Eukaryota; kingdom Metazoa; phylum Arthropoda; class Insecta; order Diptera; family Tachinidae; genus Gymnocheta; species Gymnocheta viridis. The sequence continues at coordinate 63,791,340 of OY101440.1, read as the reverse complement.
GCGGCTGGACCAGACGCTAAAGGTTTTGGTTCAATATAACCTTTATATTTCTGATATAGAAACACAATCGAATTTCAACCTCAATTGATTTAAAAAATACGAATTCGGTCATTTATATTCAGCCTGCCAAGAAAACAGATGGATTTAATTAAAAACATTTTTAATTAAATCTTCTTCTACGTTTACTAAGTAAGACAGAGATCTTAATATGAAAAATTACGATAAAATCGCAGAAAGCTTTTTGCTCTCAAATCCAACCCATAATTCGGCTTATTTTCGTCATATTTTACCATTAATCCGCGTCCAATTCTGTGGTGCGTGCTATCGACAATGCGATATTCCGCAAAACTATGATTTCTTAGGTGTTTTTAATGAATGTAAGACCAGTTAATTTTATATGAATATGAAGAAGTGAATTTTTTATCTCCTAAGATCTTAACTTATAATTTCGTATATGTTGAATTGGGGAAAATATGCACAAAAAAAATATGTATGCATATACTATTTTTCAATTGATTTAAAAAATATGAATTCGGTCATTTGTATTCAGCCTGCTAAGAAAACAGATGAATTTAATTAAAAACATTTTTTATTTAAATCTTCTTCTGCGCTTACTGTGTAAGACAGAGAAATAAATATGAAAAATTACGATAAATCGCAAACAGAAAGATTTTTGCTCTCAAATCCAACCCAAAATTCGGCTTATTTTCGTAATATTTTACCATTAATCCGCGTCCAATTCCGTAGTGCGTGCTATCGACAATGCGATATTCCGCAAAACTATGATTTCTTAGGAGTTTTTAATGAATGTAAGACCAGTTAATTTTATATGAAGTGAATTTTTTATCTCCTAAGATCTTAACTTATCATTTTGTATATGTTGAATTGGGGAAACTACGAAAATATAAAAAAAATACAAATATGTATGCATATACTATTTTTAGACGCGGTACAGCTCGCGAGCTATTATCGCTACGCTTTACAAATGTTTTGAAAGTTTTCCTCAAATATTCCGATCTAAAATTCAGGCAAATTTGAAAATATTTTTTTTCGGTCAGTCGTTCCAAAGTTCATATGTATGTATATGATAGGAACTGACTGTTTGAAAAATATTTGATGAATTGCGAACGATTCTTAAAATCCATTTTAAGCCCACATTAAATTATTAAATTTGTGGCAAATAGGTATTTGCAATACTTTTATTCAAAATACAAATGCATTTTAATTTTTCTATTCCAAATACAAAATACTAAACTAAAAGATGATTTGAAACGTAAGAAAAGGTTTAATAATGAAGAAATTCTCACAAAATAGATAAAAAATATCGACACCTATTACATAAATCTGCTAGTCTAATGATTAAAATGTTCCAATATTATCTTCATATTGAAAATAATTTAAAGCTATCAAAAATTCTTTAAAAAAAACGAACTTTTTCAAATGAAAAGTAAAAGTAATAAAAATAACTAAAATCTATCAAAAATTAAAAAAAAAAATAATAAATGGTTGTTCAGGATTTGAAACCGTATCCTACCCGGTGGCACGGTTTCGAATCCTGAACACAACAAAATGCAATTTTTTTTTTAGAATTTTTAACACATTTTAGTTGTTTTTATTACTTTTACTTTTTATTTGAAAAAGTTTGTTCCACAATTTATTTAAAAAACCAGGCACAATCTCATTTATAATATATTTTTTTTAATTTTTGCGTTTTTTCCAATTTTATGAACGATAAAATGTTTATTTTTCAAAAATATCCAATATGTTATCTGATAGGATTTTGTACAGTGATAAAATAATTATATAATGAATTCAGTAAGTTGTTGACGTTTTTATTTGATATAATAATAACACCAAAAATAAAAATAACTTGACGGTGTAACAAAAAATTTTAAATTATAAAATATAACAACATATTTTAATTCATTATATTAATTTAATTTTTTCTTTAAACTCGTATGATGTACGTATGTATGTAAACTAGTGGTATTCTGATAGTTGTCTTTTTAAAATTTTGTTAACTTTTCCACTTACTTATCTGTATTGCGGCTGGACCAGACGCTAAAGGTTTTGGTTCAATATAACCTTTATATTTCTGATATAGAAACACAATCGAATTTCAACCTCAATTGATTTAAAAAATACGAATTCGGTCATTTATATTCAGCCTGCCAAGAAAACAGATGGATTTAATTAAAAACATTTTTAATTAAATCTTCTTCTACGTTTACTAAGTAAGACAGAGATCTTAATATGAAAAATTACGATAAAATCGCAGAAAGCTTTTTGCTCTCAAATCCAACCCATAATTCGGCTTATTTTCGTCATATTTTACCATTAATCCGCGTCCAATTCTGTGGTGCGTGCTATCGACAATGCGATATTCCGCAAAACTATGATTTCTTAGGTGTTTTTAATGAATGTAAGACCAGTTAATTTTATATGAATATGAAGAAGTGAATTTTTTATCTCCTAAGATCTTAACTTATAATTTCGTATATGTTGAATTGGGGAAAATATGCACAAAAAAAATATGTATGCATATACTATTTTTCAATTGATTTAAAAAATATGAATTCGGTCATTTGTATTCAGCCTGCTAAGAAAACAGATGAATTTAATTAAAAACATTTTTTATTTAAATCTTCTTCTGCGCTTACTGTGTAAGACAGAGAAATAAATATGAAAAATTACGATAAATCGCAAACAGAAAGATTTTTGCTCTCAAATCCAACCCAAAATTCGGCTTATTTTCGTAATATTTTACCATTAATCCGCGTCCAATTCCGTAGTGCGTGCTATCGACAATGCGATATTCCGCAAAACTATGATTTCTTAGGAGTTTTTAATGAATGTAAGACCAGTTAATTTTATATGAAGTGAATTTTTTATCTCCTAAGATCTTAACTTATCATTTTGTATATGTTGAATTGGGGAAACTACGAAAATATAAAAAAAATACAAATATGTATGCATATACTATTTTTAGACGCGGTACAGCTCGCGAGCTATTATCGCTACGCTTTACAAATGTTTTGAAAGTTTTCCTCAAATATTCCGATCTAAAATTCAGGCAAATTTGAAAATATTTTTTTTCGGTCAGTCGTTCCAAAGTTCATATGTATGTATATGATAGGAACTGACTGTTTGAAAAATATTTGATGAATTGCGAACGATTCTTAAAATCCATTTTAAGCCCACATTAAATTATTAAATTTGTGGCAAATAGGTATTTGCAATACTTTTATTCAAAATACAAATGCATTTTAATTTTTCTATTCCAAATACAAAATACTAAACTAAAAGATGATTTGAAACGTAAGAAAAGGTTTAATAATGAAGAAATTCTCACAAAATAGATAAAAAATATCGACACCTATTACATAAATCTGCTAGTCTAATGATTAAAATGTTCCAATATTATCTTCATATTGAAAATAATTTAAAGCTATCAAAAATTCTTAAAAAAAGAACGAAATTTTTCAAATGAAAAGTAAAAGTAATAAAAATAACTATAATGTATCAAAAATTAAAAAAAAAAATAATAAATGGTAGGTCACGATTTGAAACCGTATCCTACCCGGTGTCACGGTTTCGAATCCTGAACACAACAAAATGCAATTTTTTTTAGAACTTTTGATACATTTTAGTTGATCGCTAACACAGTCAAAACTGAACGATTTTACGGGTGACTCGTCAAGTTTTAAGTCGTGATAATACGAGTGATCGGCAGGTGGTGTAGGTATTGTGAGAAAGTTTGCGTTTAACGTGTTTGGATCCAAGATTGGAATCCTGGTAGTGCTGTTTCGTCGAACTATACCAATTTCTCTTATGGTTTTCCATGTCTTTCTTGAATCAACTGAATTTGCAAGTTTATCCGCGTAGTAAGTTGCCTTTGCTTGCCTGATTACTTTAGTCGTGATTTTTCTGGCTAGGCTATAGGTTTTATACAGGTGATTAGTTCTGTAGTTCTTCCAACGCGCAAAAGCTATATCGCGGTCTGCTAACAAACATTTAATACGTGAAGTAAACCAAGGTTTTTGTGTTATACATTTCTTTGTTTCTAATGGAATGATTGTATTATACAAAGCCACTATATGGTGTTCGAGGAACGCCAATTGTTCGTCAACTGTTGGTAGGTAATACATGCAGCTCCAATCGATTTTAAATATCTCTTCCTCTATCAAACTTTGTCTCGCCCGTTTAAAGTTACGAAAAGTCACTCTGTTATTGATATATGTTGTACGGTAGAAAAATAAGGTCATGTTTAGAAAAACATGGTGCGGATAGCTGGTCATATATTAAAACATTGGATTGGTCGGATACAAAAAACAAATCAAGTAGTGTGCTGGCAGTCGACGAAAAATGAGTTGGCATAATTATGTTTGTAGGGCTGAGGGCGAGAAATTTCATGTTGTCGACTAGACTTGAATCTGAAAGAAGATTGCAATTAAAATCACCAGCTATAATAACGTCTGTATAGAGCGGAGTGAATCTTTCCATAATTTCATAAAATGGGGAGATATCAATTCTCTTATTTGACCTATAAACGCTACAAACCAAAAATTTCCTACCCACACAGAATATCTCCAAAGCCAGATATTGTAACATATCGCCGGTGATTGCACGGTTTGTGCTTTTGATTCTACACGTCAGTTCACGTTTTACGTAAATTGCTACACCTCCATATCCATCCTCCCTGTCATTCCTGTATAGTACATACCCATTCGCCGATGCCATGGTATCTGTTATGGGATCGCTAAACCACGTCTCTGAAACGCAGATAATATGTAAGCCTGAGTTTTCAAAAACGTAACGGAATTCGTCTATTTTTCCGAGCAGGTTTTGCGCATTTATATGGCAAATTTTTAGCTCCTTTCTTTGCGCGCAAAGAACTTTTACCATATTTGCAGTAACGTCTCTGGAATGTGCCCTACTATCTCTTATTGAGGTCATATGTATGGTATATAAATTCTAAATTACTGTCGGCAACGCGGATATTAAGGGGGAAATTTTTATATTTTATCCTCATCATAGAATATGTATTTAGATGAAAAATTATATAACAGGATAATAAAAGTTCGCAAGGAAAGTTAATGGTCGCTAAGATATAAGTATAGATAATATAAGACGTGTATATGAACAGAAGTATAAAACAGTAGAAAGCGGTGTTATATATGGCTATTAATATTTTGATTTTGAAAAATCTACTGGAGTACTTCAAAAAAATCCATGTAAATTGGATCATCAGAGTCGGGTTTTTTTACATAGACCAGACCACGAAGTGTATAAACTGATTTTATGGAACGAGTTCTCTTCATTTTCAGAGCTTCTTTAAAAATTTTATGGTTGTGTGGCGTGAGGTTCTCATTGACATAGATGGGCACATTGCTGTCAAAACCAGCTTGCCTAAGACACAACTCAGCCTTATGTTCTCGTTTGTGTTTGGAGATTGTTTTTAATAAAAAGTTCTTATCATAAGGCGACATTTTTACGATGATTTCATCATCACTTGGCAAATATGTTTTGCTGTCTTTGTACACTCTTTTGAGTCTATAGATTTTATTGACTTGAAGCGTAGAAATGTTTAGACTATTGAAAATTTCACTGAAAATATTGACTAAGTTTTCACCATCATAGTAGGGTATGGCTCGTATTCGCACACTACCAGCTACAACCGAGTTATCTTGTTTGTTAAACTTTCTTTTTATTTCTATTATCTCGTTTTTAAAGCTTTTAAACTCTGAAGTATCGGATTCTAAGCTCTTTACACTCTCTTTAAGTTGACATATTGTTGTATTTTCTATCAATGATACTCTTTCATTTATTGCATTTAAGTCAGCTTGTAACGCATTAAATCTCATCGATTTCATTTAGTAGTTCTGTTTTGTGTTCTTTAAATTTATTTTCAATCATAATATGTATTTGTGCTGTTAATTTTTCAAAACGATTGTCTAACATTGTCACTAATTTAAAAGGTGATTCACTAGTGTAGGAGTTTTGTATTATTTTATTTGTACACTTTTGGACAGGACTGTTTATAGTTATATCATTACTAGGTTTCTTGCATATTTGTGCTTTTGTTGGTTTTGTTTATTTCTAAAGATGTGTTTCTCTTTTTTTTATTAAAGGTTTACTGCTTCTTGTATACATTTGTTGTTTTTTGCACTGAGCTTAAGAAGGTTTGGTGTAGTTTAGTTTTTGTATTTTTGTTAAATTTGTTTTGACGTTATTATTTGTTTGTTTGATTGTAATTTGTTTATTTGTTTGCTTTTTTCTTTTTTTGGTGTTTTATCTTGATGTTTTAGTTAAACTCGTAATGTCAAAAGAGATATTTCGCGCGTATTTATTGAGTTAGAGTTGTTTGAATATATAAAGTACTTTTGATGTATATAAATAATTTGTAAAGCGGGGTAAAAGTGTATTTTTGACCCCTGAGATATGCAGTAATTTTCTTACTGATTTGTTTTATTTATTTCTTTTAGGATATTTGTTTTTGTAAAAAATGCACTAGAAACCGGTTTTATTTTTAATATATGTTGTTGGATTCAATTTATAATTCTTGTTTTGTAGTTTTGTTTTTGCCAAAAACTTTTTAATGTGTTTTATTTTATTTTATTTGGTTTATTGTTGAGTTTATTAACTATTGTATATTTATTTTTTTTTTTTAAGAGAAGTAACACTCAGGCAATTAGTATGCCTACCAACCCGTAGGTGTGTTACCTTCTTTGGGAAAGGGATAGTGAGAGAGGACAGATGGTGAAAGAGAGAGAAAGCTTAATTTTTGCAACTCTGATATTGCGCGCTGTGTTAGTTTTTAGATCAGTGTTGCAGCGCCTTTGATGTCAAGTAGGCGCATTAAATGTGTTTTTAAGCTTTTGTAGCCATTTTATTCATTATTTTACTTCGCCGGCGATTTTGCTACAATACCGACGAAGGAGGGCGCTGTGATGTCCGCTAGCATACACCAGTATCAATTGCTGCCAGAAATGTTCAGTGACCAGTGTGCTATGCCTTCATCACTTAAACACTCCGACAACAACAAATACAATGGCATACTCTAATGCACATCTGAAAAATGCTGGATGTTATGACTTGTCTGAAGCTGGGCTCGAACCCACGTTCTTAGACATTATTTGCTTTGCAGTCAACGCGCTAACTACTTCAGCCAACAGCACCCTCAGTTTTTAACCAAAATCCAACTGATGATAGTGCACAAGGATTTGCTTAAAAGTTATCGCGAAAAATAATAAATTATTTCGTGTGATAAAAAATATAAGCTGCGGAGCTCTCAAAAAACACGTCTGATCTCTCTCACGACTTTAATTTTTTTTATAATCCGCAAAATTCAACGCTTGCTAGAGAAGTCACAGAAGAAAAATTAAATCGAGGACGATTTTTGTCGAAAGGATGGCCGACTGTAAACATTCATAGTTGAAACACTAATAATTATTTATACACAACTTGTAAACCCTGTTGTTATTTCCCATTATTTAATAGCCGTCTCTTCTTATAAAAATATATATTATGCTGTCACTTTTATTCCTTTTGGTATTTTTTTTTTTGTATATCATTGATTTAACATTGAAATGATCTTGTTTTGACACTTAACTTTGAACCATAATGAGATTATTCTAGAGCATTCGATTGAAAAGAGTCAATAACTAGTGTTGAAAACAATTAATTTAATAAACGCGTTTAATATAAACGAGATTTCCACATATGTACATACATACATACATACATATAGACTTATTTTAAATGGGTTTTAGTTGTGTTCTAAAAAAGTAAGGTGATTATTTTTTGTGCTAAAGCATATTAAATAAATAATTTGTGTCCTTTGATTAAAAAAATAAATATACTCCGACGTAAGTCAAATATATAATTAAACTAAAATAAATTCATCCGTTTTCCGCTGTTATGTCTGTTATAAGGAATACAAGTGTCAGAAGTCCTATTTGGAGCATTGCGAAAGTCATGCCCAACCACAGCAGGAGTAAATGTTGGCGCAATATTTTATACAACCTCCAATACTTTCCTACAATTCTATGATTTGGAACAATCTACAACATCAATATACAGTGCCCATTCAAGAACTTCCAGCTACTTCATATTATCCCACGGTTTCGAGCAATCATTTCTCAGAACCCACGCAATTCGCACAGTATCCCTTCCTATATGCTGTACCAATGCAGTGGCAGAAATATAATATCTCAAACTATTACCCTACAGATTATAATATCGAAGTTGCCTTGACGATGGGGAATCATAGACAACAACAACAAGAGGATAATTATGACTATATATATATATAGTGATATGGATATAAGTCAAATAACTCCACACGATGATAACAATAATACTGTAGTTAAACCAATAGATACTTCCAATCCTTCCGGTGGTCAAATGAATCCTTCTTTGAATGAACAACAGGCAGAAGCTTCTACTAAAGAGAATGAACCGGAATATTATCAAATAAATTGTGCTTTTAAGAATAATATTGTGATGTACGGAAGTAGTAGGGAATTGTGTGTCTGGCAACCATTAAAATTCTTAAATTTCAGCAATTAAAATTTTAATTGCAAATTGTGTGTTAATGGGTTTGGCGGCATGCTTTGATTAGTGTGTGTGAATGTGCGGGCGAAATATTTTTTGTTTATATTTTGTGTGTGTTTATTTAAGGGATATTGATTTCAGTTGTTGTGAATTTGTTGTGTCTGTCCGTTAGAATTGATTTGAGTTGTTGGTTTGGTTTACTTGTTGTGTCTGTTCGTGGGATCTTTTGTCTGTCCGTGAGAATTGATTTCAGCTGGTATGCTGTTTAGTTGTTTGTGTCCGTCCGTGGGAATTTCTGTCTGTCTCTCCGTTGAATTTATGGGTAATTAAAATTTAAAAATTTTGGTAATTAACACTATGTTTAATGGGGTAATAAGAAATAATGATTTTTTTGTCTGTCCATTCCGTCCGTCCTTTTGTGTGGGTGTGTTGATTCCATCCGATCATATGGTCATAATTTTGTTGATGGTGGGGAAGAGGATGGTTAAGTTTTTTGTTTGCATTTATTTAGTGTATGTGTGTGTGTTGTTCTTTATACATACATTTTATTTTTAAGCATATTAGTCTTTTCGACCGTCCGTTCTTCCCACTGGTCGTCTTTTTTCAACTGTATGTCTTTTCAAGCGTCCGTCGTTTGGTGGACAGTGTTTATACATACATACATACATTCGGTATAAGTAGTATATTTGTGGGCATTCTGGCACACCAATTAGAATCTAATTAGATTTGGCCTCCTTATGGATAAAATACACGTATAGGCATTCTGGCACACCAATTAGAATCTAATTAGATTTGGCCTCCTTATGGATAAAATACACATATGGGCATTCTGGCACACCAATTAGAATCTAATTAGATTTGGCCTCCTTATGGATAAAATACACGTATGGGCATTCTGGCACACCAATTAGAATCCCACTAGATTTGGCCTCCTTATGGAAAAAATACGCGTATGGGCATTCTGGCACACCAATTAGAATCCCACTAGATTTGGCCTCCTTATGGAAAAAATACACGTATGGGGAAAATACACGTATAGAGATACTGAGTCATATAATGAGAAAAATATGATCATTCTGTTACACATGCATTCATATATTTTTCCATGTGTATGCTTTTACAATAAAGAGAAATTCAAATGAGATATTTTTTTGCACCATGTCAATGAGATTCTCATTTGAGTAGTTTTTATTAAAACCTAAAATAAGAGTTTTACTATCCAGCACAAATCGATATAAAAGAACGTTCAGATTTTTTTGTTTATTATTGTTCTTCACAGTTACTTGAAATCACATTAAACAAAAGTTAAAGCAGCTTTTCGCATCAAACAAAATGGTAAGTATACAGTTTTATAATATATAAAAAATTTTTTATTTATTATATAGATGCTGTAGAAAAAATATACAAATATTTATACATATTATATGATTGTTTTTATTTGATTGCTTTTAGATCTATCAACAGTTAATTAACATAGCCCAAGGAATAAAATCAGAGTACACGAAAATTGATGATATTCCCTTAAATAAACCATTAAAAATTTTAAATTTTGAGTGGAAGGTTACACAATATGGATCCAAAGTCATAGCATATTTGGAGAACAATAAATGGTTTTATCTACCTCAAAGAATGGTTAAATATTTAAACAGAGAGGATCCTTACTTAGCCAATATGAATGAAAAAATTTGGACAATTATTTACAAAGGACGACAATCGCCAAATGGTTCTGCAATATTCGAACTAAACTACAGCTAATTTTTTTAATAAACAAAACTAGTTTTGTAATGTTGTAAATCTGTATATTATAAAACAATAAATGTACATATGTGGTAATGTGAAATGAATCTCGATTATGTATATATTTTTGCACATGCGTAGACTTGCATTTTATTCGCTTTATATATTTATTTTTCATTTTAAGACATGCGTAGGCTTGCATTTTAAGAAAAAGTAAAGAACAATTCAAAATTAATTGAAAAGTTAAACATGCATGAGCAAGAAATAAGGTCAAAAATATGCTGCATTATTTCCTATTTTATTTCATTTGTTGTTTTTAATCTTTCTATGACAAGGTAGTAAAATTTAAACATTTGTTTGTATGGTAAAACTCTTAAGAACGAAAGACATGCGTATGCTTGCTTTCACTTATTTTTTGTCGTAGTGTGTGGGTGCATTAACTATTTTTATTGAAGGACACAGTTTCAGTAAAATTTCTTAAGAACGAAAGACATGCGTATGCTTGCTTTCACTTATTTTTTGTCGTAGTGTGTGGGTACATTAACTATTTTTATTGAAGGACACAGTTTCAGTGAAATTTCTTAAGAACGAAAGACATGCGTATGCTTGCTTTCACTTATTTGTTGTCGTAGTGTGTGGGTACATTAACTATTTTTATTGAAGGACACACATTTTTTTCTACTTCAATGTTTTAAAATGCAATAATTTATGAGGCTATAAATCTGGTATGGTATGTTTGTTACTTAAGCAAAAAAAGGGTATGGAAAGGCAATAAAATTTTAAAATCCGTTTCAGGAAAATTTCTTAAGAACGAAAGACATGCGTATGCTTGCTTTCACTTATTTTTGTTGTAGTGTGTGGGTGCATTAACTATTTTATTGAAGGACACACATTTTTTTCTACTTCAATGTTTAAATGCAATATTTTATGAGCGCAGAAATGTGTTATGATGCTTTTGTTACCTAAGAAAAATTTTTAAACAAGGGTGATTAACAGTATATGTGTATGTAGTAGTGCCTCTAGAAAAGTATAAAATCAGCTATTTTTTCGAACAAAATTCTAGTTCTGTGAAATTATTCAACATAGTAAGATTTCTGTGAAATTATTCGACGTGAAAAGATTTATAAAATTTAAATTTTTTGTTTTTTTTTATTATTCAATGTATTAAGATTGTTTCCAATGAAAAAAAAAATATTTGTGTTTTAGTAAGATTTTAAATTTTTGTTTTAGTAAGACTTTTTAAAAAAGAAAAAACTTTTAATTTGTGTTTTATAATTCGAATTCATAACAGGTTAGTAAAAATGATTTTAATATTAATTTTTATCACTACAAATACACAAGAATTCGATCGACATTGTGATATAGACCGTTAAATAATTTTACTATACAAAAAATTAATTTTTTAAACATCTTTAGTGTATTTCCAAAAAAAATTGTGATATTATGGAAAGAATAGCAACCAAGCTAGAATGCTCAGAATGTCAAAGAGCTTTTCAAAGTGAGGAAAATTTCAGGGAGCATGAAAGATCTCATGCTTCGAACTCAAAAAAAAGTGTTGTAAAGCTAGTAAAAAGTGCTTTTAAAAAGAGGCTTATAACACTAGAATATGAAAATAGTAATAAAGAATGTCTTCTACCGGAGATGCTTATGAAGGAAGCTGAGGAACCGTTAAAGAGAGAAGTTGACAATTTCTTAAAGGCTAATGATGCTCTTAAATTTAATATGGAGATATATGGATTATATGCTCGCCCCAATGTAAATGACTTAGAAAATACCCCAATAGAGGTGAAACATTTTCAAACGAAAATGAAGGAAATTTTCCATATAGAAGAGTTTGCCGATGAATATTGTTATAATATTCAAAGAATATTAACAAAAATGGAAGATTTTCAAGAGCGGGATAGTGGTTGGACTCTAGTTCAACTTTTAAAACTTCATATAAACCTAAATAGATACCAACCACTAAAAGGTTCCAGTTTCATTCCTCTCCCAAATAAAATAAAGTTAAAAAAAGCATGCATAAATGTACAAAACAATGATGAATTTTGCTTCAAATGGGCAATACTATCAGCCTTAGCAACCCATAGAAATTCTCAAAGAACAAGCAGTTATGGCGTCAACATTGATGAACAACTAATTTCCTTTAACGGCTTTGGCTTAAATTTTAGTGGCTTATGCTTCCCACTAAAAATAAAAGATATAGAAATTTTTGAAACTAATAATCCGAATATTAGTGTAAATGTCTTTGGATATGACATGGAAAAAGACTTGATTGTGGGACCCTATTATAAAACAAAAGGAAAAAAATCTAAACATATCCAACTTTTATTTATGCAGAAAAAAGTTGAGGGAAACATAGTTTCACACTATGTTTATATAAAAAATATATCAAGGTAAGTGTTATGATTACGAATAAAATTATAAATTTCTTTTTAGTTTTCTTTATTATACTATTTTTTATTTATTCATACATCCATTTTGTAATTTTTTCAGATTCATTAGAGCTCAACAGACAGCTCATTATGGAAGCATTATCCTATGTGATGATTGTCTACAGAATTTTCACCATGAACAACAATTAGAAATTCATAGGCAACATTGTAAAAAACAAATTGCATATACACCACAAGCAGATAAGTCTACAATACAATTTAGTAATTATAGTAATAGTATAGATGTACCGTTCGTAATATACGCAGATTCGGAATGCATATTTGAAAATATTCAAACTTGCATTCCGTGTGGTGATATTTCTTCAACAACATTAGTTGATAGACATGTGCCCTATGCTATATCATATTTAATTAAATGTACTTTTAACGACAATTTAAATAAGCTATGTAGCTTTAAAGGTTTAGATTCACCTACACTGTTTATAGAGAGTTTAATTAAAGACGTAAAATATTTAAGTAATAATTATTTATCTATAGTAAAACCCATGCTACCCCTAACAGAAGAAGAAAATTTAGACTACCATTCGACCAATATATGTCACATTTGTTCTAAAGTTATTTTAGATGATTCAAAAGTTAGGGATCATTGTCATATGAGTGGGAAATATAGAGGCGCTGCACATAGTTTGTGTAATCTTAATTACAAAGTGCCAAAATTCTTTCCAGTAATTTTCCACAATTTTTCTGGTTTTGACTGCCATTTATTTGTGAAGGAGCTAAATAATATAAATGATGGCCCTATAAATATTATTCCACTCAATAAAGAGCTTTATATATCTCTCTCTAAAACTATAACTGATGAGAATAGTGCTAACATTGAAATTCGATTTTTAGATTCCTATAGATTTTTACCAGCAAGCTTAAATGATTTGGTTGAAAATTTAGCTAAGCAAGATTTAAAAGTAGTAAAATCAATATTTGGAGAAAACGAAAGTAAATTTAATTTGCTTATTAGAAAAGGTGTCTTTCCATACAGCTATTTAAATACTATAGAAAAACTTAAAGAAACTTCTTTGCCGAATATAGAGAGCTTTTATAATAAATTAACTGATGAAGACTGTTCTCAAGAAGATTACGCCCATGCTAAAGAAGTATGGAGCACGTTTGATTGTTCAACTTTAGAAGATTATTTATTATTGTATTTGAAAACTGATGTTTTGTTGTTAACAGATGTTTTTGAAAACTTTAGATTTATTAGCAAAAATATTTATAAATTAGACCCCTGTCATTACTATACAGCCCCAGGACTTTCTTGGGACGCGATGTTAAAAATAACAGATATTAAATTAGAGTTGTTGATAGACATAGAAATGATTCATTTTATACAAAAGGGGATAAGAGGAGGAATAGTACAGTGCTCTCAACGGCATTCTATTGCAAACAACAAATACATGAATGATTATAATGAGAATCTACCATCTAAGTATTTAATGTATTTAGATGCAAATAATTTGTATGGTTGGGCAATGTCTGAAGCGCTACCAGAAGGTAATTTTGAGTGGGAAACAGATATTGAAAACTTTTGTCTGGATAGTATACCAGAAGACTCAGCTACTGGATATATATTAGAAGTTGATTTGTTGTATCCATTACAAATTCATGATATTCATAATAATTTACCTTTTTGTAGTGAAAATAAAAATCCTCCAAATTCTAAAGAAAAGAAATTAATTGTTGATTTAAACAATAAATATGGATATGTAATATATTATAAAAATTTACAACAATGTTTAAAACATGGTTTAAAGTTAGTAAAAATTCATCGAATTTTGAAATTTAAGCAATCAGCTTGGTTAAAGCCATATATTTCATTAAATAATTTACATAGAACTAACGCCCAAAACACGTTTGAAAAAAATTTCTTCAAATTATTAAATAATGCCGTATACGGTAAAACAATGGAAAACGTTGACAAGCGTAAGAATGTTAAAATTGTTAATGAGTGGGAAAGCATGGGTAGGAAAATGGGTGCTCGTGTCCTTATTGCCAAACCAGAATTTCATTCATTCAGCATATTTGAGGAAAATATGATAGCTGTGGAGCTAAACAGAAGTTATTCGTTTTATAATAAACCAATTTATTTAGGATTTACAATACTAGAACTTTCAAAGTGGAAGATGTACAACTTTCATTATGGTTATATACTACCAAAATATAATATCAAAGCAGAGCTGAATTATATGGATACCGATTCGTTCATATACACAATCGAAACTGATGATTTTTATAAAGATATAATAAACGATATTGATGGAAAGTTTGATACATCAGATTATGAAGCGAATAATAAATTTGGTATTCCACAAAAAAATAAAAAAATATTAGGCATGATGAAGGATGAAAATAATGGTAGGGTAATGAAGGAATTTGTGGGGTTGAGAGCGAAAATGTACTCATACAAAATGGAAGATATGAATGAAGTCAAGAAAGCAAAGGGTATAAAAAGTAATGTATCTAGAAATTTAAGTTTATTAGATTACAAAAACTGTCTGTATAATAAGAAAGTATATTATAGAAGTATGTATACTTTTAAGTCAAAACTACATGTTTTATATACGTCTTTAATCAATAAGGTATCTTTAAGTTATTTAGACAACAAAAGATACGTGTGCAATAATAGTGTAAAAACCCTTGCTTGGGGGCATTATCAAGAATCATTTATAAACGATAGCAATGACGATTTTCTAATGGAAATCGATCATATAGACAATCAAAGGTCACCTGATTGTATAGACCAATTTATAAATGATTCTGCTGACGATAATTTGTTAATGGAAATTGATTGTTAATTTTTTTATATTTTTATTTTTTTTAGCTTTGGTTAGCACATGAGTTAGACTCAGAACCACCGGGTCGATACATATTAGTTGTCGATTCTATATGGGTGGACACCTAAGTCTATGTCATATGCTAGCAATTACTATGGACACCGGTGATGAAAATGGAAGTCGATAATTACAATCTGACTCCCAGAAATCACTAAAGTCCAGAGCAAACACTGATATTAGCGCGTGTCTCAGGGATTGGTAGATCTATCCCAATGGTGGACTGAACAATCAACTACTGAGACACGAAAGGAGGGGAATCGAAAAGGGGTCCCGTTACACTTGTGGACTGCTTCGATAACAACCCCTCCCACATATTTATAATATTTATTATATATTTATCAATATAATAATATAATATTTATTTATTAATATTTATATATTTTACAACTGAATTCAAACGATTATAGTATGAAACAAAAAGAAAAAATTTAATAAAATTTTAATTATGTATTTATGTTTAAATATAAAAATATAACTATTTGTGTTTTATTTATTTCAAATTATATTTATTGAATAAAAAATTTAGACATAGGTGACCACAATTAAATGTATTAAAGTTTTGTTTTCGCTCATAATTATATTCAATAGGTCTCTTTAAATAATTAACTACTTCAATTGGAGGTTGTAAGTTTCCAAAGCTATCAAAATACTCTTTATAGTTGCGATTTTTATAATAAGCTACCCAATGAGTTCCAGGACCCTGAAAATTATCTAAATTAACAATACCACATTCTTGAAGTAATGGTTTTTTAGGTAAACGGTCACGCATAAAAACTCCTCTAAATTTACTTAGTTGTTTACCATATTTCATCAAATCTATATCAGTTAATGGTCGATTGGGTAGCTTATCTAAAAGTTTTTTGGAGCTGGCTTATAGTACAGACCATATCCAGATCTATATGGTTTTAGATATAGACCTCTTCCCATAGCAATTGATTCCATGTGTTTATTATGTCGAGTAGCCTCTGCTAGTTGTTCTTTTCCATTTTTTATATCATTAACAGCCTTAATAATAGCTGACCCACCTGTAGCCAAACCTCCAAGTGCTGACAAAGCTGTTAGGATTGGAATAATTGGAAGAAATCCACCAATTTTCGGCATTGGTATAACCCTCGGTATAGCAATATTAGCTCTCTTCTTCCCTTTAAAGTTTGAAGTAACGGCTTTTCGCGCAATTTTAACAGCGGCATTTAAATTGTTTGGTTTTTCGTTTCTCAAGAGCTTTAGAGTATTTTTAACAGTTGTTGAAAACAATTTTCTATCACATGCTTTTCTCTTTTTACATTTTTTCTTCTGTGATTTTCTGGATTTACGAGTTTTGATATGATTCATACCTAACCCCAACTTAACTTTTGATTTCATAGTGTTTGTTACGAGCCAAGCGTGTGCTCGTTCTTTGAAATCACTATCTTTAGATTGTACTCGTTTCCAAGCTTTTTCAACTAATATTTGATCGGCTTTATGTCTTTTGTTAATATCGTTTGTTTGTGAATATGCAATATCGTGTTCCCTACAAGCTGCGTCTAACAAATTTATCCCTTTATCACCCCTCGCTAAACGTTTTTCAAGTTTTGTTCCAGGTCCACAAAACTGATAACCAGGTAAATGCAGTTCAACAGGTAATTTATTTATTAAGTTGTTTACAAAACCACTTCCAAAATTATACTGATTATTTTTAACTCCTTTGCTATAGTTTATACTCATTTTTTCTTTTAATTATATATAATATACGTTTAATATGATTGACACTAAAAATTTAAATGATTAGGTTTTGTTATATAAGAGGAAATTTATATCAAAACCCATTTAGTTATCAAAATGAGACTAGTAAAGCAAGCTAAGCAAATTGTAATAAGAAATGCTGATGAAGCTCAAGACAAGAAATCTAAAATTAAACATAGTACACTTTTACCAAATTCAATACGAGCATTAATTGTGGGTCCCTCAAATTGTGGTAAAACTAATGTTATGATTAGTTTAATAGAAAGTCCCAACGGTCTTAGTTTCAAAAACATTTACATATATTCAAAATCTTTGTATCAACCAAAATATTGTTATCTAAAGAAATTGATAGACCCAATAAACGGAATAAATATTTTTACATTTGCGGAAAATGAGGAAGTTCTAAGCCCGACTGAAGCCATCCCTCATTCAATAATAATCTTTGATGATGTTATATGTGGGAAACAGGGGGCTATAAGAGATTACTTTTGCATGGGTAGACATAAGAATATAGATTGTTTTTATTTATGTCAAACATATACGAAAATTCCCAAACATCTTATTCGGGATAATGCGAATATGATAATAATATTTAAACAGGACGAAATGAATTTGCGTCATATATATAATGATCATGTTATTGGAGATATGTCATTTAAAGAATTTACGGATATATGTAGTGAGTGTTGGAAAGATAAATATGGATTCATGGTTGTCAATAAGGACGATTTGATTAATAAAGGGCGATATAGGAAAGGTTTTGATGAATTCATACAACTGTAAGCAGATATATAAATCACTTCATGAATAGTTAGAAAAGCAGTTCACAATAATATATGGAGTAGTTAACAAATATATACATAACAGTTTATAATCAGATAAAAAGCAGGTCGATAGCAGATAGAAAGCAGTTCATATAAAACAGTTCACAATCAGATATAAAGCAGTTCGACATCAGATATAAGCCCGATTGATTTCAGATATAAATCAGATCGATATGAGTAATAATAAAATATTAAAAGATATTGTTAATACAAGGGCGATTTTAAAGGAAAAACTAAAAAATATTAAATTAAATGAAGTAGAGAGACTTAATTTATTGGAAGATACATTTACACCTATAACAAAACCTTTGAAAAAGATTATTAGAAAAATTGATGATTATCAATCAGACAATTTATTAGATGATACATTTAAATCTCTAACGAAACCTTTAAATACAAAAAATGAAAAAAATGCTGATTACCAATCAGATGATTTATTGCACGAGTCATTCAAAGATATAACAAAACCTTCAAATAAGAAAATTGAAAAAATTTATGATTATCAATCAGATGATTTTCAGTCAAATGATGATGACATAACAGATTCACAACTTCCATCACTACCATCCGATAATAGCTCTGATAATTATGACGATGCTGTAGCTTATGATCAAGAAGCGTTAAATGGTAGTAAAAAATCGTCACTAGCGGAAAATATAGAATTGCTCCTGACTAACAAAACGATAGATAAAGTTTATGGTTTCAACATAGATGAAAGTGGAAAATGGCGCTATGCAAATAATGTGTTAAATTTTAATGTGGATAACTCAATTCAAATAGGGAATTTAACGTGGAAAATGACTCCAGGATTATTTGAATTATTATTTCATTCAAAACCCCTACATTACAATAAAAATGATTTAAAAAAATATAAAGAAATTTTAATAAGTACAAATGCACATAAACGACAATATCAATCAAAAGCTCAAATTAAAGGTACACGAGCGTTCAAATATGTTCGCATAATAAAAAATTTATTTAATACTAAAACAAATGTTTTTACGAAAGGTAGTGGATTATCGCTAAAATCTGTAGACAATCGTAAGCCTAGCTATATATATTGTTATGACCCGAATGAATTAGTTGACAGAATGCGTTTACTTATTTCATCGGAAAGTGCTGGTCATAATAATCACAGAAATGAAATAATTTCCATCATTGAAGAATTAAGAGAAGCTAACATAATATATTAAAAATGAGTTATATAAATAAATTTGGTGAAAGTTCAATTAAGCATAATCTAAATAACTCGAAGTTAAGGATATCCCAATACAATTTAGAAATCAATAACATAACAAAAGATATAGAAAAGATATATACTACTATAAAGATTATAAAGGATCAGTTCCATGATATAAATATGAACCTCTCCAATAAAGTCGAAAATAGACTAAATGAGATTGAACCCTATATTTTTAAATGGATTAGCATAGAAGAACTTAAAAATGAATATGACTCACAATTAAATATTATTAGGAGTGATATAAAAATATTACAAGAAAACATAAAAAAAAATATTGATGAAGATGTTGCACTTATTGAAAAAGCTGTGAAGGGTCAAATATACTCTTCAAATAAAGACTTTATAAAAAATATAGAAGAAAGATTTAATAAAATTGATGATTTTATTTTTAAACGGATTGATAAAAACACTAATGTGGATGATGTGAAAAAACGAAAACTTGAATGGCCTAAAATTAAGACGGCTAAGTAAACAAAACTTTATAAGATATATATATATATGAGAATGACATAGAAAAAATAATCATATACAAAATGAACGAGGATAAAAGAGAAATAGTTAATGAACTACACAAACAAGCGCGAAAAAATTTTAAAAGAAGACGAGTTATAATGAAAGGAATTGATGATTTATGGCAAGCTGATTTGGTTGAAATGGGGAATTATGCGTTATATAATAATGGATATCGTTATCTTCTAACAGTAATAGATACCTTCTCAAAAAAAGCTTGGGTTGCAGCAGTAAAAAATAAAACTGCACTGAGTGTAGCGTATGCTATGAGGAGTATTTTCACTAATAACAATCGAAAACCAAGAAATTTACAAACAGATGATGGTAAAGAATTTTTCAATAATCAGTTTCATCAACTAATGCAATCAAACAAAATTAATCACTACTCAACATATAGTGTTCTGAAGGCATCCATAGTAGAACGATTTAATAGAACTTTAAAAGGAATGATGTGGAAAGAGTTTAGCTATCGGGGTTCATATAAATGGATAACCATATATCAAGACCTTGTTGACAAATATAATAACACATATCACAGAACAATAAAAATGTCACCTAATGAAGTGAATTCTTCAAAAGAAAAATTGTTATTGGATACCGTTTACAACAATTTAAAAATATTTAAAAAACCAAAATTTAAAGTGAATGATAATGTTCGAATAAGTAAATATAAGCATACATTTGAAAAAGGTTACACACCAAATTGGACTACAGAAATATTTAAAATTAAAACTATAAAAAATACAAACCCTAATACTTATATATTACAAGACTATCAAGGTCATGAAATTAAAGGTGGTTTTTACGAGCCCGAGCTAATGAGAACTAAATTTCCAGACACATATTTAGTAGAAAAAGTTTTAAAACGAAAAAGGATTAAGGTTTATGTAAAATGGCTAGGATTTTCATCAGAACACAACTCTTGGATTAATATAAGCAATGAATCATAAAAATCATAACAGATGTTATTAATAATTCATTCATTCATCAGTCTTTAAAATGTCAATAACACTCACATTAAACGGAAACTCTTCATATCTTGTTGCAAACTATTTTCCACCGATGGAACTAAATGAAAATTATGTTTGTGGCTTAATAAGCTTTGACACATATCATTCAATTCCGAATGTTGATGTAGAAAACAATTTATTTCATATTGGCAATCATGAAATAGAAATTCCTGTTGGATCATATGAATTAGCTGATATAGCTGAATTACTAAGAAAGAAATATCATAATCTGAATGAGAAAGGAACCCTTGACATACAAGCAAATTATAATACATTACAAACATTCATCAAAAGCACAACTGATTCCATTTATTTCAATAAAAAGAACTCTATCGGCTCCTTATTGGGCTTTAGCGAAAGAGTATTAGAACCAGATATTGATCATTAGTCGGATAAAACAATAGATATAACAAAAATAAATATAATAATCGTTGAATGTAATATTGTAAGCGGATCATATATAAATAACATGTCTGCACATATTTTACATCAGTTTTCACTTAACGTTAGCCCAGGATATAAAATAACAGAGGCGCCATCGAATGTGATATATTTACCCGTGAATTCAAAATCAGTTAATAGTCTTGTTTTGAAAGTCGTCGATCAAAACGGAAATTTAATTAACTTTCGCGGTGAAAAAATAACAATAAGATTACATTTAAAGCCAATGAGAGAATGATTATATTTAATAAAAGTGAGTTGCAAAATAAGTCCGACTTCATTCTAGCATCAACAACAACGAAATACAAATCAGAAAAGTCATCGCGCTGTGAAAGTCAATCAGAAAAGTATAAAAGAAAAATTGAAGGTATTAAGCCTGAACTAAGTAACACTCTTAGTGAAGTTAATAAAAAGTTTTTAATAAATTTGGGATTTATATTAAAAAAATAGAGCTAATCATATAGCTATCGAGCCTGAAAAATTCTATAAAATGAGTAATATTATTAATATTTTAAAAAACCACATTTGGATAGTTCAATTATAAAAAAGGAGTATCACAGCTACACATCATATCTACAGTCATTCAAAAATAATGATGAAATTCGTATAACAATTCAAAATCAAGATTTATATGTTTTACCAAGCGAAAGTCTTCTATACATTGAAGGGCTTGCAACAAAGGAAGATTCAACAGCTTCCACATCTATACGTCTCTTAAACAATTGTATTGCACATCTGTTTGACGAAATTCGATATGAAATCAATGGTGTAGAAATTGATCGTACACGCCATTTGGGTATTGCAACAGAATTAAAAAACTTTGTGTCGCTGAATAAGTCAGAAAGTGATAATCTAGTAAATGCAGGATGGTCGCCACTTAATAATGATGATCTTACACTTGTAGACGGTTATTTCAATTTCTGTATGCCACTAAAATTCTTACTTGGATTTGCTGAAGATTTTAATAAAATAATAGTTAATTCTAAACATGAATTGATTCTTTTGCGATCTAAAGATGATAAACAAGTTTTAAAATCTAATATATCAACCGAAAAAACTAAGTTGTCTATTTTAAACATTTCTTGGAAAATACCACACATTCAACTTGCTGACGCTTACAAATTGCAGATGTTTAAAACAATTAACAATCGCCATCCTTTAAATATATCTTTCAGAAGTTGGGATATGTATTACTACCCGTCACTTCCAGAAAGTACGACGGTTTTATGGAATGTTAAGTTAGCCAGCGAAAACGAAAGACCACGTTTCCTACTTTTGGGTCTTCGAAACAGTGCCAACAAATTTCAACATTGTGATTTGACAGATATAAAAGTACATCTTAACTCTGATACATATCCCTATGATGATCTAAACCTAAAATTTGATAGAAATCGTTTTGCCATACTATATGATATGTATTTAAAGTTTCAATCAACTTATTATTTACGCGATCCTCAACCACTATTAACAAGAGAAAATTTTAAAGCTTTAGCTCCAATAGTTGTATTGGATGTAACACATCAAAATGAATCAATCAAAACTGGACCAATCGACATACGGATTGAAATAAAAACCTTAAAAAATATCCCCGCTAATATGTCTGCTTATTGCTTAATTATACATGATAAAATATTTGAATATATCCCCCTGACAAATGAAATAAGAAAACTATTGTA
Organism: Gymnocheta viridis; assembly: GCA_956483585.1. Lineage (NCBI taxonomy): Eukaryota > Metazoa > Arthropoda > Insecta > Diptera > Tachinidae > Gymnocheta > Gymnocheta viridis. The sequence continues at coordinate 63,768,340 of OY101440.1, read as the reverse complement.
GATATAAATAAATTAAAATATGGTATAAATATCTAATCTAACACCATTAAGGTTTATTCACAAACACTTTGTCTACATATGTAGTCATTCTCATTAACAAGGATGATTCTAAAAGATATGTACGATTTCTTAAAACGGTGTTCCCATATTATTTCCGATGAAGATAAAAATAAACTCATGACTATTCAATCACATCTAGAAGGGACAAATAATTTGAAAACAACGATAAATAAACATGGAGAGCATTATGACAATTGCTGTTGGTCTAATGAAAATGAGACATGTGGACCAGATACCTGTTCATGTGTACAACATAGGATACGTAATACTGAAATAGAGAAAGAAGCAACCACACTTATGAAATTTTATTACAACATATATAATATTAGCAAATGTAAAAATTGTAATTTTCAAAAAATCTAATTAATAAAAAAGAGAAATAATAAAATTTAGTGAAAGACATACATTTTAATTTTTATATATTTTTTTATTTATTCAATTATAAGTTTTTCTAGACTAGTGGAATTTTATTTACTGCCTCCATTAATACATCATCTTGGCCATCATATAGGGCCAAGTATGATGCTACATCAAATGGAGGTAGCATAATTATTTCACTAATGTGAATAATTTCTTTCGATAATTTAATATTTAGAAAGATATCATCATCTCCATCGAGAAGATGATGATATGTTTCTGATGTTGTGGCTTCTGATGATATTGTTGCTGTTGTTTCTGTTGATGTTGTTGTTGTTGCTGCTGCTGCTTCTGCTGATGATATTGCTGTTCTTGTTGCTGCTGATATCGTTGTTGTTTCTGATGTTGCTGCTTCAGATGATGTTATTGGTGTTGCTTCTGCTGATGTAGTTGTTGTTTCTGATATTGCTGTTTCAGATGATGTTATTGGTGTTGCTTCTGCTGATGTAGTTGTTGTTTCTGATATTGCTGTTTCAGATGATGTTATTGGTGTTGCTTTTGCTGTTGTAGTTCTTGCTTCTGATGATATTATTATTGCTGCTTCTGATTCTGCTTTTTTTAAATTAGCCTTCATAACTTTATGGTACAGCGGAGTGTTCCATATAGGCTTTCTTAATACAACGTTGTGTTGTTTTAAATAGTGTCTTTTTTTGTTCCACCATGTGGAAAAACTAATTAATTTACATATTTCGCAAATATATTTTTTACATTCCATGTCTAAAGTTTTATAAATCTTTTTACGTCGAATAATTTCACAGAAATCTTACTATGTTGAATAATTTCACAGAACTAGAATTTTGTTCGAAAAAATAGCTGATTTTATACTTTTCTAGATGCACTACTACATACACATATACTGTTAATCACCCTTGTTTAAAAATTTTTCTTAGGTAACAAAAGCATCATAACACATTTCTGCGCTCATAAAATATTGCATTTAAACATTGAAGTAGAAAAAAATGTGTGTCCTTCAATAAAATAGTTAATGCACCCACACACTACAACAAAAATAAGTGAAAGCAAGCATACGCATGTCTTTCGTTCTTAAGAAATTTTCCTGAAACGGATTTTAAAATTTTATTGCCTTTCCATACCCTTTTTTTGCTTAAGTAACAAACATACCATACCAGATTTATAGCCTCATAAATTATTGCATTTTAAAACATTGAAGTAGAAAAAAATGTGTGTCCTTCAATAAAAATAGTTAATGTACCCACACACTACGACAACAAATAAGTGAAAGCAAGCATACGCATGTCTTTCGTTCTTAAGAAATTTTACTGAAACTGTGTCCTTCAATAAAAATAGTTAATGTACCCACACACTACGACAAAAAATAAGTGAAAGCAAGCATACGCATGTCTTTCGTTCTTAAGAAATTTTACTGAAACTGTGTCCTTCAATAAAAATAGTTAATGCACCCACACACTACGACAAAAATAAGTGAAAGCAAGCATACGCATGTCTTTCGTTCTTAAGAGTTTTACCATACAAACAAATGTTTAAATTTTACTACCTTGTCATAGAAAGATTAAAAACAACAAATGAAATAAAATAGGAAATAATGCAGCATATTTTTGACCTTATTTCTTGCTCATGCATGTTTAACTTTTCAATTAATTTTGAATTGTTCTTTACTTTTTCTTAAAATGCAAGCCTACGCATGTCTTAAAATGAAAAATAAATATATAAAGCGAATAAAATGCAAGTCTACGCATGTGCAAAAATAAATACATAATGGAGATTCATTTCACATTACCACATATGTACATTTATTGTTTTATAATATACAGATTTACAACATTACAAAACTAGTTTTGTTTATTAAAAAAATTAGCTGTAGTTTAGTTCGAATATTGCAGAACCATTTGGCGATGGTCGTCCTTTGTAAATAATTGTCCAAATTTTTTCATTCATATTGGCTAAGTAAGGATCCTCTCTGTTTAAATATTTAACCATTCTTTGAGGTAGATAAAACCATTTATTGTTCTCCAAATATGCTATGACTTTGGATCCATATTGTGTAACCTTCCACTCAAAATTTAAAATTTTTAATGGTTTATTTAAGGGAATATCATCAATTTTCGTGTACTCTGATTTTATTCCTTGGGCTATGTTAATTAACTGTTGATAGATCTAAAAGCAATCAAATAAAAACAATCATATAATATGTATAAATATTTGTATATTTTTTCTACAGCATCTATATAATAAATAAAAAATTTTTTATATATTATAAAACTGTATACTTACCATTTTGTTTGATGCGAAAAGCTGCTTTAACTTTTGTTTAATGTGATTTCAAGTAACTGTGAAGAACAATAATAAACAAAAAAATCTGAACGTTCTTTTATATCGATTTGTGCTGGATAGTAAAACTCTTATTTTAGGTTTTAATAAAAACTACTCAAATGAGAATCTCATTGACATGGTGCAAAAAAAAAAAATATCTCATTTGAATTTCTCTTTATTGTAAAAGCATACACATGGAAAAATATATGAATGCATGTGTAACAGAATGATCATATTTTTCTCATTATATGACTCAGTATCTCTATACGTGTATTTTCCCCATACGTGTATTTTTTCCATAAGGAGGCCAAATCTAGTGGGATTCTAATTGGTGTGCCAGAATGCCCATACGCGTATTTTTTCCATAAGGAGGCCAAATCTAGTGGGATTCTAATTGGTGTGCCAGAATGCCCATACGTGTATTTTATCCATAAGGAGGCCAAATCTAATTAGATTCTAATTGGTGTGCCAGAATGCCCATACGTGTATTTTATCCATAAGGAGGCCAAATCTAATTAGATTCTAATTGGTGTGCCAGAATGCCCACAAATATACTACTGGTATATGGATATATGAGTATGCGTAGGGAGATGTTAAATTTTTTTAGATATTTGCGTGCGCAATCGTATTCATATTTTGTTAGCTTTTTTGTTTACATTAGTTTTTTGTCAAGTACAGGATACTAAACAAAAAAATTGTGTGGATATATAATTTTAGAAATTATATACATATTTGTTTTGTGTATGCTTCTGCTTGACATCACAATTTTTTCTTGAAGTTTTGCTTGATATACTTACATAAATTTTTTGTCAACTAGAAACTTTTTTGTGGAAAATATTCGCATAATCGTTTGAATTTCTGGTTGTTTTGCTAAGTACAAAAGATGTGGTTTGTATTTGAAATAAAAAACACTTGTATAATTTTTTATGCTTGTATTTATTTATTGTTTAATATATGATAGAATTTTATAATAATTCATGTATTTTTAAATGAAAATATTGTAAAAAGGGATAGTTCATTTTAGGCAAGATTTTTCTTTTGTTAGTAAAAGAGCATTTCTTAATGCGCAAACACCAAATGTGAGATAATTACAATAGAAACATCCCGAGTGTTTAATTTCCATTTGCTTAAAGTTGATGCAGCCAAAGTCCTCTATGTTAAAAACTCGTTCGGAGTATTTTTTCTAGCCATTGTCTCTTTTCTTCTCCTTTAACATATATTTTAGAATAGCTTTTAAAAATGTGTAAACACTTTTAAATGAAAGTGATTTTTTGTTAGCCAATTTGCTTCTCTCTGCTTTTTTTCTGACAAACATTGGAAATCGTATGGAGGTTTCATGATGAAATTAATGTTATCATTATTGTTGAAAACAACTGCCGCTTCCTTTGGAATGAAATGATTCGAATTACTTTTGAAACCTTGCAAGTCTATGAAAACAATATTGTCATCCATAAGATTAAATTTATAAGACTATTCGAACTTGTCCTTTTATTGGAATATATTCAATTATGCGATCATGAATAAGAATACAGTAAGCTGATGTCTTTGATGGAATATTTGTTGCTGTTTCAAATTCAATTTTTATATCAATTGGTCCGCTGTTGAGTGATTCGTTTTGATGGGTTACATCTACTACAATAATCGGTGCATTATTTTTTAACTCTTGAGCAGTTAGAAGCGGTTGAGGTTCTCTCATGTAGTAGCTCTGTTGAAATCTTATATACATATCGTATAGAATTGCATAGCGCTCATTCTTAAATTTTATATTTAGATCATCATATGGGTATGATACTGAATTTAAATGTACTTTTAAATTACTGAGGTCACAATGAACAAATTTTTTTGAAAAGCAACCAATACAAAACGAGGTCGTTCTCTATTTGCAGCCAGTTTAACGTTCCATATATGGCTAGTTCCTGTATTTAGTTAGGGATTAATATGACAATCCCAACAACGAAATGCCATCGGTATAGAAGCACTTCTATTAATAACTTTAATCATATTAAATTTGCTAAGATCATATAATTGTACATGTGGAATTCTCCATGGGATGAGTGAAATTTTAAGTTTTGCTTTTTCAGTAGAAACACTAGAGTGTACTAGATCTTCATCGCTCTTATTACGTAAGAGTATCAATTCATGTTTACTATTTAGGATAATTTTATTGTAGTCTTCAGCGTATTCTAAAAACATTTGTAATGGTACATAGAAATTGAAATATCCATTTACAAGTTTCACATCGTCAATTTTATTCCATCCAGCATTCTGCATCCCATTGCTTTCCGTCGGTGTTAAGGAAACTACATTTTTGATAGTGCTTGTGGCTCCTAAATATCTTGTATGATCAATCTCAATACCGTTAAGTTCATAACGAATTTCATCAAAGAGATATGCGACAAATTTGTTTTTTAATTTAAAATTTTCTGTAGATTTGGAGGTTTTCTCATCTACAACAGATCCTTCCACATATATATAACTTTAACTAGGTAAAACATACAAATCTTGATTTTGTATTGAAATGCGTATTTCATTATTATTGTTGTAAGATTGTAGGTATGGCACATATGTATGACAGTCCTTTTTGATTATATTTTCATCACATAATGGCTTATCCAATACATTTATTATTGAACTCATTTTGTCTTCAGTTTAAAATTAAGAGACTTTAGAAAATTTTTATTTGTTGTTGTCAACGTTTTTTGATGAACTGATCTTTTTATTTGTGGTTTAGGCTGTGATAATGTTTTAGGGTTGTATGTTGTCGCTGTTGCTATATTTTTCGATATACTTGAGTTGTATATCAACATTATTTAGTTGGTCTTAAATGAATTCTTATTGTTATTTCCTCTCCTCAAAAATTAATTAAATCGCCGTACTGATCAACTACTCGTAGCGTTAGTGAACCTACCTCTCTGGGGTTCACAGGTAAATAAATGAGGTTTCTAGGAATCTCAGCTATTTTATAGCCTGGAGGCACATTAAATTTTTTTGTTAAATTTTTTGCCGAGTCCATTTTTAGAGATCGTTTCACAGTGAATCTTTGATGAAAAGTGATCCTGAAAGCAACGATGATGATTGCAAGAAGCCTAACTGAAAATTAGTTAAATTATGTGCATATATGCTCATCGCTCTCCCACCAAAAAGAATGAGTAGATCAATCCTTTACTCCTACATAAATAAATATGTATTACGATATATGTTTGTATGTATATAGTATAAAAAACTGGTGCGATGAAGCTACCTAAGGCTTAGGAATTTCCAGACAATTGTTAGTAACAAAAAAGTACTTGAACAAAATGAGTGAAATCAGAAATATTATACAAAATTTTTTACTAAACTGAAAATTTAATGCTCTATGAGCATAAAAATGCAATACAATGCTTCATGTCCATGCTGGACGAGAATACGGACTATGGAGTAGTCGACGGGGAGGATGGGGATGAAGAAACCCACTTTAGAAGCTGTCCCTGGTATGATCCAGAATATGAGGAGGGGCCTGACACGTGCCGATGCACAATTTTTCATTTGAGAAAAAAGTTGTTTTAAAAATAATAGAATTCTCTTATAAACTATATTTTTATTGAATTGAAATAAATAATAAAATAAAAAAAATAATATACAGACATATGTAAATAAGCAAAAAACTTGGCAAGATTTTTTTTATCCAGCTAAGTACAGCCAATAGGGAAACAAAGTGCAAATTTTTCTGGTTCCTGTTTAACAACAGATAATAATAAAAAAGATTGTATTAGTTTTTAGTTATTAATAACATTTTTTACTATTATTTAATTTTAAATAACAAACCAATTTTTCTTAAAACCAAACATTCAGTTATTATCCTTACATAGATAGAAACAACTTACATTTATATACATATGTATAAATCAATTTCATTATTATTTTTCTTCTTCCTTTTCTAATTTAGCTATTTCCAACAATAGCATGTCAAGTTCATAATCAGGATTGGTTTCCTCGATTTGAAAATGATACCATGCATATGTATTTTTCTTTTATCATTTTGATAACTTAAGACAACCTTATTTAGTATGTTGGTATAAATTTGATGAATCTTTGACTTAAATGTTAACACATCATCATAAACAATAGACTTATTAAATAAACAATTTCTATAAGAAGCCAAGCCATATTTAACAAGAACGCATTTCTTTAACCCCTTCGATTTTTTAACATCGTTTTCATATTGCACCCTAAAAGAATACATTTTAGATCGAAGTCCCACAAATTCTTTCATCACTTTTCCACAATTCTAATCTTTCATCATACCCAACACCTTTTTGTTTAAAAGAGGAATACCATATACGTTATCTTCTTTGTAATCGGAAGTGTCAAGTTCTTGTTCTATGTCAGATTTTATGTCAGCATAAAAGTCATCAGTTTGTATTGTATAAATAAAGGAGTCAGTATCCATATAATTTAAAGATAACTTTGCTTTAAGCTTTGGTAGCATGTATCCATAATGGAAATTATACATTTTCCATTTAGAAAGCTCCAGCACGCAAAATCCCAAGTATATGGGCTTATTATAATATGTCTTGACTCTATTCATTTGAATTGCAACCATATCATCCGAAAATATAGACAAGCTGTGAAAATTTGATTTAGATATCCAGTCTTGAGCTCCGAAATGATTTCGATTCATTCTATTTCAGTTCGTTACAATTCTTACATCTTTTCTTTTGTCTACATTCTCCATTGTTTTACCGTATACGGCATTATTGAGCAATTTAAAGAAATTTTTCTCAAAAGCATTTTTTGCTGTAGCTCTATGTTTAGTATTTAAATCTATATAGCCGTTTTGCCATGGAGATTGTTTAAAAGTGAGAATGCGATTGTTTAAGAACTCTATAATGTATTATATAGGAATTTTTTGATGAAAAATCAACAATTAATTTTTTATGGTTTGATTAAAAAACTTTTTTTTTCAACACAGAAGGGAAGGTAATTGTGTGATTCATTCAGATAAGAAGGATATTCTAAAGTAACCTCATACACATAGCCATCTTGTGAGTTATTATCTATGCTTTTTGGATCCAGATTCAACTCATCAGTTGCTAGCCATCTGAATCCTCCATAAGGAAGATACTCAGACATCGCCCAACCGTAAAGGTTATTTGAATCTAAATATACTAGAAATTCTGAAGGCTTTTCTTTATCGAAATCATCTAAATATTTGTTATTTGCTCTGGAATATCTTTTACTACACTGTACCATTCCACGACGTATTCCTTTTTAAAAAAAATTATATATGTCTACGTCTGTCAGCAACTCTAATTCTATACTTGTATGCTTTAACATGGCATCCCATGATAGTCCTGGAGCAGTGTAGTACTGACACGGATCTAAATTACAAATTCCCTTGCAAACTTTTCGAATATATCTGTTAGCAGAAGAACATCCGTTTTTAGATACAATTCCATATAATCTCGCAGGGTTTTGCAATTAAAGGTATGCCAGACTTTTGTTGCATGTTCGTAGTCTTCAAGTGAGCACTCCTTGTTATTCAGTGTGCTAAAGGAATATTCCCTTGGCGGAAGCTGACTATCATCCAATTTTTGGAAAGAATCAAGATAGTCATAAGTGAACACACCCTTTCTTCTTACAAGGTCAAATTCTGTCTTTGTTTAGAAGTCATTGTCCGTAAGGTTATTTGCTAAGGATTCTAAGCTATCGGCCATAAAGCGTATAGTGTCTATAAATCTGAGCTCAAGATTAAAATTGTCAGTCATTTTTGTAAATCTAGATAGAGAAATGTACAGTTCTTTGTTTAGCGGAAGGACTTTTATATTGTCAGACTTTTTACCCAGTCATAAGATGAATAATTATGAAAATATATTGGAATGAATTTGGGAATTTAGAACTTTAAATTGCAAACATTGTGAGCTGCACCTCGATATTTACCACTTATATGGCAATGATCTCTTACGCGGTCATTACCGAGAAATTTTCCACATATGTGACAATTTATTGCGTCTTGAAAACTATATACTTCCGAAGGGGATAAACTATCCATTCCTTCCTTACTTGTAAGAAAATCATTGTAAATATCCTCAAAATCTCCAATTATGCAATCAACAACTTTCTCTGACGCGTCCTTACCAATATATATCTTAAATTTATCTAACCTATCATTACCTATACACTTGATGTAATAACTAAAGGCACAGGGAATGTGCCTCTTAATAATTTTAGTTTTGTGACTTACATTTGTTTGCATATCCTCAAGTATGCATTCGAAGTCAGCATAAGCCACGAATGGCACATCCATCTGCCGCTGATGATCCTTAAATTTCAATAGACAATTTTCAGCAGAAGGCAACGTTGCGACAATTTTTCCGCATTCAGCTTTGTGTTGCTCCATAGTCCTTTCACTGTGCGTATATTATAGGGAGCTATTACAAAATAAAAGTTCGCTACAGTGCTTCGCTGTCTGTGCTTTCAGAAGTCTGGAAAATGAATAAATTAATATATATGTAAATATGTGGTTATTCATACATATATATTTACTTACCTTGTTATGCTTTCTATAAATATATAATGGTGTTTGTCTCCATCTTCCAACAGCAATAAATTAACATGCTTTGTTTTTTCTTTTTGCGTAATATAAAATGGTCCAATTATTTCATCAGTCTCACTATCATACTCAAACACATTCACACTAACATCATCATTCCTGCCCTCAAATTCTTGAATATTTTTAAGACAGTGGAAATTTTAGATTTATGAAATCTATTTTAACCCCATTTTTGATATTGCTGATTGTTCCAAGCCATAGGGTTATATAAAGATATTGGAGGCTGTGGAGCACATTGCACTGGCATTTGAATGTCTTGTAGTTGAGCATGACTTTTGCAATGCTCCAAATGCGACTTTTGGTATTTGTATTCCTTAGCACACACTACACAACGGAAAATGGATGAACTTATTTTATTTGATATTTTCAAAACAGTTACTTTAATCGAATTAAAACACAACAAACAATTTTTTTTATAAACTTTTATATACACAAATACTATTATAACAATATTTTAGTTTTCAATAGTTATTTTTTATCAAAACTAATTTAATAAGAATTAACAACTTGTTACTTTTAGATTCAAAACTGCACTAATTTAAGATAGAAAAGTTTATGATTTATATAATAATATTTTCAGTATGGTGTGGTATACATAACTTCAATGAGTAGTTTCCAGTGCCAAAGCTACTATTTGTGGTAATAGAAACCCATAGCTTGAAAAAATAAAAAAAATTGTAGCAAAACAAATCTCTAAGCTACAAAAAATTAATGTAAACAAACATTTTTTGCATGTGTATCAACGACAAAAAGCAGAAGCATGCATAAAAAACCCCTACGTTGCAAAAATTTAGCCTCGAAAGAATTTGTCCGTTACAAAAGTTTTATTGCAAACAAATATTGAGGTCAAGTAGAAGCATGCATAAAAAATCCCTACGTTGCAAAATTTAGTTGCGATAGAATTGGTCCGTTACAGAAAATTTGATTGCTCTCAAATATTGAGGTCAAGTAGAAGCATGCTAAAGCATGCATAAAAAATCCTTACGTTGCACAATTTTGTAGCCCAACAAATTTCTATGTCCTATATGATTTTGTGGTAAATGAAATCCCTACGTTGCAAAAACTTTGAAGCAAAAGAAATGTTCAAAAAATCGAATTCTTAAATTCTAATATCAGAAAATGAGTTTCGCGAAGAGAACACCATTATATAGGAGACTCATGCGCCACTACCGGAAAGTGCGTGCTAAAGCCTACATACTGGAGCAATACGAACAACTTCTAGAGGGTGATGAGGAACTGTTCCTAAGTATAGATTCCCAACCAACATATCAAGCAGAAATAACAACAGATGGAGCAGAACAACCATCATATGTAAGCCTTCTCGAAGGTGCTGATGATGAATAATGGGAAGGAATAATGCAGTCATCAATCGAACCACCCATTGAAATAATTGACGTTCAAATCCTTCCACCAATTGATGTTCCCATATTTCTGGCGTTGTTTGAAAATTCAGACGATACCTGTCGGCTTCCAAATTGGCTGACTTACGCAAAATGTTGGCTTTTAATCTGCTGACCTGTAGAACCTCAAGCTTCTTTAAAGGATGCACACAAATTCGGGTTTTTCCTCTTTGGTTATATTTATTTTACACAATTTACTTTAACTTTCAAAAATTTTAAAAACGTAACAAAATTATGGTTAATCAAAGTTTCAATTCAATAAAAATGTTAATAGGTGAAGCGATGTACGACGAAATAATATTTTGCCTCACGAAATCCCAATCTGCCAAAAATCGAAAACGACACGTCATCAAAACCAAGGTAATTAAATCCAACAACAAGACGTACTAAGAAAGTGCCACCCGAAAGCACGTTAGCGCACCCTTGACGTCAAATCCCCTTCCAAAGATCGCCCTGGAGTAAACATCCCGGCCGCCTTGCAGTACTGCAATCTGAATATAGATAGTTCCGGTACCTACTAATAAAGGAAAAAAAGAACAAAATACACAAGAGGGATAGCTATACATTAGCAGCCTTCAAATCCATTTGGCCATCAGTCATCTAAATGTCGAAAATAAAATGATAAATTAGTATATACATATGTACATAACTAAATATAAAAATTATTAGTTAAGTATCATCGGTGCTCATGTAGTAAACGAGCCGGATATGATAAATCCAAAAAATGGAGAATTGAGCCAAATGTTTTCCTAAGCTTCCAACGAATAAGCCATTTCTATTCCATTTGGGTACACGTCGCAACCCACGTTCTAAGCTGGGGTAAATAAGTGCCCGTTCAAAAAATGTATTTGCAACGATTTTTATGATTAGTGTCGGTTTCAATAGTATTGTTTCTTAGAGTTGATAGCTTGGCACTAGGGCAGCAATGGGCTTGAGACGAACTAGGTCTCTCGCTGTCATGACCATCGGACGAACGAGGTCCCCTGGCTGAGATATGGGACGAACGAGATCCTCTTCTCTTAGGGCGGGTAGGCAAAGTGCGTTCCCGTGTGGAGCACTTCAAATCTTTGCGTTTCTTCGAGCTTGACGAACGAGGTCTTTGTGCTCGGCTTATGAATTAGCGATTGATGTGTGTTACCGAACCGCTTGTATTTCCCCGTACTCTCGCAAGTACGCCAGGTATGGTCATGACTTAGGCAACTAGCAATATTTGTATATCGAAACCAACATTCATTCCAACATGCATTCTTTCTTTGACCATAAGCGTTGATTTAAAGCTTTGACCGGCTGCCATCAATTACTTATCGAAAGTGGCGATTCGACGATTTCCGCCTCCGGTTGCGCTACGAGTGGTCCTCCAATCAAAAATTGGCCCGACGTAAAAATATCTATTATCAATTGAGATCAAAGTGTATCGAAAGTAACACCAAAAATCAAAATAGAAAAAAACTTTAAAAAGAATTAAAACAAAAACAAAAAACATCAATAAGATTGCTTAGAAGTAGAAAGCGCAATAAATTCAAGAAGCATTGAAATACAAAAACAAAACCGGGCTCGCCGGTTAACCAAAAACTAAAAATAGGAAAAATCAATTTAACTTGACATGTAAAAGAAAATACAAGTAATTATTTTTAATTGGGTAGAAATTTTCTTCGGTGTCATTATCACTCGCGGTAGCGAATGTCTCATATGAAAACCTAACACGTTTCCATTATTCCTTCCAACTCAGTAGTAAATGTTGTCTGGTTCCCTCTATTTTTCTCATCACAATCGCTCTCAAATTCGAGGAATAATCGAGCATATTTCTCAAATTGTTGCAATTTATCTGATGTCATCATCTTTGAAAGCAACAAGTACTATATTCGAATAATATAGATATGCCATACGAAACCAAAATAGAAAATCCCTATCCAAACAAGAGAAAATCAAATCGATGATGTTACAGATAATTGCAGTTGTCGCACTAACAACGACGACGAGAGGGTTCAAAATGTCGATTGCAAACAATCATGAGGCCAGGGTTCGAAACAAAAATAAAAAAGATCAACTATGTAATCCTGGTAATAGGATAATTGCAAAAATGTTGTCTGATTCCCTCTATTCTAATTACTAAAAGCAAAGAAGTAAAAACAAAACGAACAAAATTGGTATACAGCTGGTTGTTTTTGGCCGGTTGGCTTGTTGGTCTGAATTAAATTGTTGATTTATTGACTCACCTAACTTGTTGGAGGTTTTTCGTTGTTTAGTTGCCCGTTTCATACGTGTTGTTTTATCCAGCCCAATGTCATTTGTTGATTTTAATAATCAATTGCGTTCTGTCACCCAAGGAGCGATGGACTTGACAGGAACTCTTTGTGTCTTTAAGTTTGTATACCTTTTGAGGCACTTGGTGATGATGACGATGAGGAAATCAATTCAAAATATTCCTGGTGTTTGATGATCCTCATTTGAAACGAAACTAGAAAAGTTTTCTTGCTTTTTGGTTTTCATACAAGTTCTTGTGTTATTTATTGAAGCTGCTAAATAAGATTTATTTACCTTTATATATGAAATTTCAAGTATAGAAACACAGGTGACAGGGCAGTGTTCAGCCGCTTTTTACTTCCTTTTTAAAAAACATTCATTAAATAAAATTTTACTCTTGTAATTTTTCACTTTTGCAGCCACTTTTTTTTGCATGATAAATAAATGAAATTTAGTGTGACAATTCTGGCAGCAGCTGTAATAAATTTTGACAGTCACGAGAAGACAGAGTTGTGCAAAACAGCTGGGTGATCCGTCGTGCTAAAAACCACTGAAGGTTTAAGTCTCTGCTAGATAATGCAGTGTCTTAATGTTCAATATGGGAACAGTTTCCCAGTATTGTGCCAAATTTTTTGATTTCGGTGTGTGACTTGACTATTTTGCAATGAAAATATTAAGTCAGTGCAAATATCTTATTGCACACAAATTCCACACCAGATAAATTATATGATAATAATAATAAAGTCAAAAAAAGAAACACGAATAGTGTTTGTTACCTTTATTCTGCTTGAAGCTATTCAAAAAAATCCAGGGTTTTTCCAAATTCGGGTTTTTCCTCTTTGGTTATATTTATTTTACACAATTTACTTTAACTTTCAAAAATTTTAAAAACGTAACAAAATTATGGTTAATCAAAGTTTAAATTCAATAAAAATTTTAATAGGTGAAGCGATGTACGACGAAAGAATATTTTGCCTCACGAAATCCCAATCTGCCAAAAATCGAAAACGACACGTCATCAAAACCAAGGCAATTAAATCCAACAACAAGACGTACTAAGAAAGTGCCACCCGAAAGCACGTTAGCGCACCCTTGACGTCAAATCACCTTCCTGCGACTTGGCATCATTCACAAGGGGTCAGAGGTGTACCAAAGATCGCCCTGGCGTAAACAATACCATTTTAGACGAAGCAACTAAGGCAGTTGAAACCGCCACTAACCCACATATATAAAAAAATTTGTAATTAAGTTTATTTAGTAAAAATAAGGGCACAAAAAATTATACAAGTGTTTTTTATTTCAAATACAAACCACATCTTTTATACTTAGCAACACAACCAGAAATTCAAACGATTATGCGAATATTTGCCTCCAAAAAAAAGTTTCTAGTTGACAAAAAGTTTATGTAAGTATATCAAGCAAAACTTTAAGAAAAAATTGTGATGTCAAGCAGAAGTATACACAAAACAAATATGTATATAATTTCTAAAATTATATATCCACACAATTTTTTTGTTAAGTATCCTGTACTTAACAAAAAACTAATGTAAACAAAACAGCTAACAAAATACGAATACGATTGCGCACGCAAATATCTAAAAAAATTTAACATCTCCCTACGCATACTCAAATACCCATATACCGAATGTATGTATGTATGTATGTATACACACTGTCCACCAAACGACGAACGCTTGAAAAGACATACAGTTGAAAAGCCAAACATGCTTAGAAATAAAATGTATGTATATAAAGAACAACCAACACACACACACATACACAAAATAAATGCAAACAAAAAACTTAACCATCCTCCTCCCCACCATCAACAAAATTATGACCATAGGATCGGATGGAATCAACACACCCACACAAAAGGACAGACGGAATGGACAGACAAAAAACTCATTATTTCTTATTACCCCCATTAAACATAGTGTTAATTACCAAAATTTTTAAATTTTAATTACCCACAAATTCAACGGACAGACAGACAGAAATTCCCACGGACAGACACAAACAACTAAACAAGATACCAGCTGAAATCAATTCTCACGGACAGACAAAAGATCCCACGGACAGACATAACAAATTCACAACAACTGAAATCAATCTGAAACTGAAATCCGTTAAATAAACACACACAAAATATAAACAAAAAATATCTCGCCCGCACATTCACACACACACACACTAATCAAAGCATGCCGCCAAACCCATTAACACACAATTTTCGATTAAAATTTTAATTGCTGAAATTTGAGAATTTTAATGGTTGCTAGACATACAATTCCCTACTACTTACGGAATTCCAAAGAAAAAACATTTTATTTGAAGATGTTATTGCTGAAAATAAATGTATTTTCAAGGAAAGACTTGAAAGTAGTTTAATTAAACACCAAATTATAAAATATCACACTTATTGGAGAGTATATAAAAATTGTAGGTGAAGAAATGGAGTTGTGCACTATTTCACATAGAGCGAAAATGGATCTAGTATGCTCTGGAGATAATGTTGATGAGATGATTTCAAAACAATTGCCCGAGATTCATGATAAAATGTCGGAGTTCCAAGAGAAAAATTCTGGTTGGACGTTAATTAAAATTGTTCGTGTTGAAATCAACATAAATAAATCTTATGAAATTTATATTAATCGAGATTGCCTCGATATCTTTTTTCAAAGATTTAAAAACTTTTGTTTGATGAGGGTTTTTAGCTAGTCTATATACATGCATTTCATTGGTGCTTAAGCCAAATCATCAGTAGACCTTAGACCTAATTTTTAAATGTTTCAAACCTCTTTACTTATACAAAAACTTTTAAAAGCTCAATAAGAGTTATAAAAATTACAATAGTATAAGCATAGTATGCTTTGAAACTTATTCAAAAATCCCAACAAACAAATTATTATATTCGATATGAATAGGTTTAAGGTCTACTGATGATTTGGCTTAAGCACCAATGAAATGCATGTATATAGACTAGCTAAAAACCCTCAATAAACAAAAGTTTTTAAATCTTTGAAAAAAGATATCGAGGCAATCTCGATTAATATAAATTTCATAAGATTTATTTATGTTGATTTCAACACGAACAATTTTAAACTGACTCAAATAATACTAGTAGTGGGACTAGTATATGACTATACACGAATGAACTAGTTGGGCTCCTATGACAACCTAATGTTAAAATCGATAGTTCGATATATGAAAAAAAGTCTGAAGTTGAAAGCAACTAGTATAATTCTAGCCACATACTAGATATTTTGTCTGCAGGGACCTGATGAAAGACTTGTCTTTCTTCTGGAATTAATCTAGGGACTAACTCAGCTGACATAACGCTATAAAATCATAATCTATTTCTAGAAAAATTTAATTTCTTGTGATCGTTGAGGCAACTACTGAAAATTTTCAAAGAATAACATAAATCGAAATTACACATGCATAAGTATATGTATGTATGTGTACAATAATTCCAATAGGTACAATTAAGTTAACCAACTGGAAATTGTGTATTTAATAAAAGTGTTTTTGTATGGGGTGGCCTTTTTTCCTGCAGACGGAACATCATTGAATGCCGGCCGGAAAACAAAGCCAGTGTTTTATGGAGCGCGTATACATATATGTGCTGAAACACTACCCCACTTGATTAAAACAAAATACAGAGTGCTAAAATAATTATTAGAAAGTGTTTGTGTTTATTTTGTGTTAATTTTATTATACCCTTCACCAAAAAATTTGGTATGGAGATATATAGGTTTGTCATTCCGTATGTAATTTCTTCATTATTCATTTAAGAACCCATAAAGTATATATATTCTGGATCCTTATAGATATAGAAGTCGAATGAGCGATGTCCGTCTGTCCGTCTCCTACATTTTGGTGTAGTTAGAATTAAGGACAAAACACAACATAGAGAAATAAATTTTATACCATTCTCTTGGAATTTTTCATAAATTTGTTCGGTTTGAAAATAACAAAACTCGGTCCAATAATTAATAAGATATAGCCAAAAGACTTTTTTTGTTATATTTCCTATGCTGTTGATTTTTTATGGCCCCACCTGTCCTACGGTCAATTTAATGAAATGTATCTTCTGATGATGGAATCCCGTACCGTCGAGTTGAAATATATGTTCTGTTGATGGAATCCTGTACCTACAGGACCGTCGAGTTTGAACTATGTGTTCTGTTGATGGAATCCTGTACCTTGCTACAGGACCGTCGAGTTTGAACTATGTGTTCTGTTGATGGAATCCTGTGCCTTGCTACAGGACCGTCGAGGTCACCAGATGTTGCGTTGACAACTGTCGTAAAATGAGCACCAAAGGTTTCCTTTGGAGCTCAGAGTGTTTGTATATATATTTTTTTGTTTTTGGTTTTAGCCCAGGTAGAAACACCATGTGCTAATATAAACTAAAGTAAGTCTTAGTAGAAACACTAAGACTGGTTGATCAATCAAGAAAGTAAGTTTTGTTTGACTTAAAAATGATTGAAGATTTTCTTTATTTTTCATTTCTTATATACTAAATTGTCTTACAATAAATTTATTAAAATTGCTTAGTAAGTAAATAGCCAAGTTTTGCATAATTGCTGAACCTTACAAATTACAAAATTAATATTAATTTCTGTTTTGTCAACAACAAGTTCATTAACCAGGACTTAATACTAAAATCTAGAATAAAAATGTTTAGTCAACAATAATAAAATGTTTAGGTAATTGAACTTAAAACGTAAGTAAAGTAGAATGTTTAGTCGACAACAACGGTTATTAAACTTAATAAAATAAAATAAAAAGTAAAATAAAAATTATGTTGATGTAAATATCAACATTCTCCCCCGCGTTTAGCAGTCAGCGAAACATATAGGGTTAAACTTTAGAAATAGAATGACGTGGTGTTGTCCTTGGCGGAGCCGGTGTTAGGTTGATTGAGGCGGTTTTGTTGCATTTGACTCGAAATTGACAGGCAGTAAGTGTTACGATTATGAGTAACGATAGAAGCAGCGCAAAGAAGCCTATGTTTGGGTGATGAATAGCTGGCTGATGTATTTCAAGTGAGGAATTCTTAATGTGCGTTAGTTGTTTTTGAATCTCGGTAAGCTGATCCAATTTGGTATCCAAGACGAGGTTTGGCTCTAATATTTTGTTAACTTCAGAGGGTTTTCCTATTGAGGTGATATTACCAAATGTTGCGTATGAGTTGCGCAAAGTAGTGACGCTAGTTTCGTGTCCACGAATGGTACGGAATTTCCCTTTTATTATACAAGCTGAGTTCATGGTCATGATACCAGATGTATTGACCTGTAGATGTATGATATCATTGCCGCAGACTGCAGTTAGCTCTATAGGAATAGTTGTGGCATACAGCCATTGGTTTATGTTGTGCAATGGAATAAAAGAGATATTGTTCTGGATATAGCCAAAATTACAATGAGGGGTTGTTTTGTTGTTGAAGAGAGCAATTTGACAGGAATAACTACCGGAATCTTTGGCCATTTGAATTTGCAATGCTGGGCATATGTATATGTCGATCATGACTACGGTACATTTATTGAATTGACGTAGACTTAGTGCAAGGTATTGATCGCGGTGTTCCTTAACAGCAAGATATTCAATGTTGGTTGTTATGACAATGGTGCTATTGTTTATATGTGTTGGTATTGCAATGACCTTGTAAAGTTCAAATTTTCCTTGGTCCACCAATGGTAATTCAATAACGAAAATTACATTTGTGTTAGTTACTGTTCCTTTAACATTCATAATTTTGTATAGTTCTAGCAAGTCGGTGTCTTCCACTGGTAATGCTAGGCCCATGGGAAGGTGTCCTTTAATTTTAGTAATCTCTGATCTTAACTGTTTTGGTGTGAGGATAAGTGGACTTATATTACCGTGGTTCGTACGCGTGAGGGCAGCGACTAGCTCTGTTTCAATTCTTTGCAAATCTGAGGCAAGTGTATTTAATTGCATTGCCAGAGACATTAGATTTTGGACTTGTCGTAAATTTGAATTCTCATTTTGAACTTTATTTAGATCTTCATAGATGGTTTTCTTGAGTTCTGAAAAGTGCACTTTAGTATTGTTCTCGCTTTGCTTAAGAATGTTAATTGTAGAGTCTATTACTGAATTTTGGTTTTTCAGTAGATGTAGATATTCTTCGTTTTGCTTTACGTTAGTTATAGTTTGAGCCATTTGTTCTGCATATTCTGAGTCCAGGACTCCAAATAGAGCATGGGCTATGTTCCCGACCACATCGAGTGCAGCTCTCCGGCTCCTTTTTGGAGTTAAAAGGTCTGATTCTTCAATCAGATTGTCCCAGGTATGTTGAAGTTGACTGGAAAGCATTTCACATGATTCAAATGCTACCGATTTCTTGCAGAGCTTTGAAAATGATGTTATACCAACTTCCAGAACCTTATTCCTATCCCAAATTGGTGTTAAATCGTAGTATATAATGAATTTCCAGGTACCTGTCATTAACCTTGTCGAGCCCATGCCTTCGAAATACAATCCTGGATTGGAAGAAAATTCTGTAACATTGATTGGAGAGGCTAATATTATCGGCACCAGAAGGAGTGAAACAAGAAGCATATTGAAGACTCCCAGTGAGGCATATGACACTACCTTTCGTTTTGGCTGTATAACATCACTTTCTGGTGAGCTTTGCCTTTTTTATGAGTTCGAGTTGTCATATCCGGAATGTTCTGTTAGGGAGTCGTTGAACAAAGGTGCCAGTCTGTGTATTGGCCTCTTAAAAATTCCCTTTGCTGTTTTGACGTCGCAGACCCTGATAAGTCCATCATCTCCCTTGTAAATGCGGTTGATTCTACCCAATGGCCATTGTAGCACTGGAGTATTATCTTCCTTAAGGATAACAAGCATTCCTTCAATGACGTTCGGTGAAGCAGACTTCCATTTCCCTCTTTGCTGAAGCTCATGTAAATAGTTTTGCGTCCATTCCTTCCAGAACTTGCGTTTGATTTCTGAAGTTATTTTCCATCTTGCGCCTAACGATATGCTTGGAGACTGGGCATTTATATCTACTGCTGATGTCAAGGGTTCTCCTACTAGAAAGTGACCTGGGGTAAGAGCTTGAAGATCATCGTAGTTTGATGAGAGAGGGATCAATGGTCGTGAATTCAAGATTGCTTCTATTTCAATCACTACTGTTTCCAATTCTTCATACGTGAGTGATGCAGCTGTCATGCTTCTCAGTAACAGATGTTTGGCGGATTTGACAGCCGCTTCCCAAAGTCCACCAAAGTGAGGAGATCTTAGTAAAATGAATTAAAAATTGATTGACTGATTGCTGCATACTCGTGTAATTTTCTCTTGCGCTGATTGAGAATATATTGATTCTTTTATTTCAGCAATTTTGTTGTTTGCTCCCACGAAGTTAGTAGCATTGTCGCAATACAAAGTCTGACAGTGGCCTCTTCTGCTGATGAAACGTCGTAGTGCGCCTATGAATGCTTCTGTAGATAGATTTGATACGACTTCCATGTGAATGGCCTTGGTCGCAAAGCAACAAAATACTGCAATATAGGCCTTGTCTGGCCTTTTGCCCCTGATTTTGTGATGAATCCAAATTGGGCCAAAATAATCAACTCCTGTGGTTATGAAAGGACGTGCTGGGGTCACTCTATCTGCCGGGAGATTTCCCATTAATTGTTTGAAGAGCACCGGCCTAGCCTTGGTGCATCGTATGCATTTGTGGACGGTACTTCGTGCCAATGATTTCCCGTTCGTGATCCAGAAATGTGACCTGGATGCTGCCAACAATGACTGTGGTCCACAATGACGATTCTCTTCGTGTAGCCTCTGCATTAATTAACTTGTCATAAGGTGGTTATGTGTTAAAATCGCTGGATGTTTTGCCTTGAACGATAATGTTGACTGCTCTACACGACCACCCACGTGCATTATCTGATGCTCATCCATGAATGGGTTTAACGAAGCTAAGGGACTTGATTTATGTACGGGTGTTTGATGTGATAGCCTTTCTAATTCTTCCCCAAACTCTGATGCTTGGATGATCTTGATGATAATGTTCATAGCTTCTTCTAATTCAAATGCATCGAGAGCCCTTTTAGTTGGCCGATAAATATTTGTAGTTTTAGAATTTCTAATAAATCTCAACATATAACCGATCGTATGTTGAAGAGTTTTAAGAGAGTTCCTGTGGTTTATCCGATTTATAACGTCTTCATAATTTTGCTGCGAAGCGGCTATTGTTAGCAAATGTTTCGTCCTTTTACGTTCTTCGTTGCAGGGTTTATCAATAACTTGTGAATTGAGGTTGTCCATTCATTGTTTTGTCTCGAAAGAAATAGCGGACCATAAAACCACATTGAATGTTGTGATAGGTTTTCTGGTGCCATTCCTCGAGATATTGCGTCGGCTGGATTTTCTTTAGAACTAACGTGACGCCATTGTTGGGAATCGCTTAGACGTTGAATTTTTGTTATTCTGTTTGCTACAAAGGTATGGAAGGATGTTGCTGACGAGTTTATCCAAGCAAGAACAATTTTTGAGTCTGACCAAAAAAAGTTTGCCGTATTTTGCAGGCGAAGGTCTTCTTTTACCCTATTTGTTAGCTCAACACCTAACACCGCGGCGCATAATTCCAAGCGAGGCAACGTTTGCCTTTTGATGGTTGCTACTCGGGACTTTGAACATATCAGTCTGGTTGAAACAGTTTTGTCCTTATATGTTGAACGAATATAGATTGCTGTTCCATAAGCTCGTTTAGATGCATCGACAAACGTATGAATTTCTGTAGTTACTGGGTTTCCATGTTTTAGTACGAATCTATCTATCTTTATTTTCTTTAGTGTTCCCATATTTGTGCGAAATTTATTCCACTCATTCTGAAGATTCATGGGTAACTCGTCATTACATGAACTCGTACAACTACCGGCCAAAAAAAAACCTAGAGGATCAAATATCTTGGCTGGTTCGGAACTGATTATTCTTTTTGTTACTCTTGTGGCCGTTGGATTTTGTGACCGTCCACATAATTGATCGGACCTTGGGAGCCATATTAATCCGAGTGTTTTAATTGAGCAGTCTGAGTTTTCGTCTAAGTCCAAGTTGATTCCTTGGTCTTCAGATGCAATTCCACTTAATAACTGAGGATGATTTGAACACCGCTGCCGCAGCTTAAAACCAGCTTCTCTTAGAATTGAGCTTAGTTGTCGTTGTGACTCTAATGCTGTGCTAATAGAATCAGCTCCGGTGAGGCAATCATCCACATAAAAATCATCACGTAATATTGAAGCACCTTGTGGATATTTTGTAGTGTTTTGAATAGCTAAATGTTGGAGGCATTTAGATGCTAGGTATGGTGCAGAGGAGGTGCCATATGTTACAGTTTGTAGACGATAATATTTTATATCTTGATGCTTGTTGTATCTCCATATGATGAGCTGGAACAACTGGTCGGTGTCATCGATTTGGATTTGCCGGTACATTTTCTCTATATCTGCAGTGAAGACAATTCTGTGCATTCTAAATCGCAACAGAACCAAAAATAGTTCGCTTTGTACGGTTGGTCCGGCATGTATGATGTCATTCAGAGAGGGACCGCTGGATGTTTTATCTGATGCGTCAAAAACTACTCTTAGGTTTGTGGTTGAGCTGTCAGGTTTCAGTATGCAGTGGTGCGGCATGACGTAGTGTGAATCAGAAATGTCTTCTTCTTGGATTTCTTCCATGCGTCCCAAGTCCTCGTATTCCTGCATGAATTTGTTGTATCCTGTTCTAAGCTCAGTATTAAGGTTTAATCGTTTTTCCAATGCTAAAAATCGAATGAATGCCATTGTTTTAGAGTTTCCGATAACGGATGGATTTTCTGCGAATGGTAGGCGCACAATGAATCTCCCGTCCTTGTTTCTTTTTACGTTTTGTGCAAAATGATCCTCACATCGTTTCTCAGCCAAAGATAGTGCTCGTTCCGTATTATTAGTGTCTTCAAGCTTCCAGAATTTTTCAATAAGCTGGTTTGTTGTTTGCTCTTCTGGGGTAAACACTTAGCAGGTTACCAAGTTGTCGTTTCCTTCTTGTAATTTACCCGTGACGATCCAACCCAATGCTGTGTTTTGTAGAATTGGTAGTTTTTGGTTGATCCTTATTTGTTGTGGGAGTATCAATTGATGGTAAAATTCTGCTCCGAGCAATATGTCAATTTTATCCATTTGATTGAAACCTGGATCAGCTAACTTAATATTTTCAGGCAGATTCCAGTCTGACGTGTCGAAAGATTTTGTAGGCTGAGGTGGTACAATAGTCGGAAGCACAAATGCTACGATTCTGGTGACATAGCTGCCTGAACATGCATGTAATTTTATATTGATTCGTTGGGATACGTTTTAAATTTTACGGCCTATTCCTTCAATGCGCAACGAAGAGTTTGTGGAATTCAATGATAGTTTGTTCAGTACGCGGGTTGTAAGCAAATTGACTTGTGATCCCGAATCTAATAAGGCTCGGAATGTGCATGTGTGACTATTGGCTCCAACTGCCTTTACTCTTGCAGTGGCTAGTAATACGTAACTGTTGCCGATGACGTGTTTGTATGTTGCAGCTACGATTGGCTTATTTTCATTCGATGCAGACGCTAGTTTTTGTGTTCCTTGGCAACCTTCTGCCGAAGTTGCTGAAGTGTTTCCTCTTGCTAGCTCTAAGTGCACCAATGTGTTGTGTCTTTTTGTGCACTTTGAGCAAGATCGTGATATGCATGACTTGGCAGTATGATCTGATTTAAAGCAGTTGAAGCAAAGCTTCTTTTTTTGTATCCATTGTAATCTCCGAGCTGGGGACATTTTTAAGAACTTTTCACAGTGGGATGTCCTGTCATTCCACATACTTTACAATTTGGGGTTGATGTGGCTGCTGTTATAAGCTTGGCTCTATCCTTCCCCTTATCAGATTCGTGAGACTTTCCGCGTGTTTCCAACGCTTGGAAACGGTGCTCTATAAATCTAAGCAGATCTTTTAGACTTACGAGGCTCTTGTTGTTTTCTAGTGATTGCTCAAATAAAGTTTGAGTTGATTGATCGAGTTTCTTCAACAAAATGTGAACAATTATGGCGTCCCAACTGTCCACTGGCAGTCCTTGTGCGCTTAAACCATGGATGCATTCTTTAGTGACATCATGTATATTTTTTAGTGCTTGTGCCGTTTCGGTTTTCATTTGGGTATGAGAAAGCAAGTTGTTTAGTAGAGTTGTCACAATGAGCCTTTTGTTATCGTACCTAACAACCAAAATATTCCACGCAATTTCATAATTTGCTGTGGTAATTGGCAAATGTTTTACTAGTGCTTTTGGTTCATCTGCTAGATGTGTGGTTAAGTAAAACATTGACGCGTTGTGGATTAGTTGGATATAAAGATCTTTGAAGGCTACCCATTTTAGATAACTGCCGCTGAATTTCGGAATCTGAATTTTTGGTAAATGGGGTTGACAATGCTCAGTGCTACGTGGATTATTTTCGCTGACATTATTTATATACTGCTCTAGCTCGCATTGGATGTTGTGCACCTCAGCTTGCATTTCGTAAAAGTCATCCAAGGTGTATCCATCTATTTCTTCTTCGTTAGTTAATTGCCATAACATATCGTTGTTTGTAGAAAACTCATGCATATATTTATTAATGAGCAATAATTTGCTCTGGTAATATGTTACCTGTTGATCTCCCTCTGCCCTGACTTCGTCAATAGTTCGTTTTAATGCTCTCGTCAATGCCCTCTGATTGCGAAGAACTTTGCTTGTGATATTGTCAGGTTGTGTCTTTTCCTGCATACCTGAGCTTGCGCCTTCTTCTATTTGTCTCATCGCTGGTGTTGGTTTCTTCACTTTTTTACTTTCGGACTCAAACAGCTTTTTGTATTTGAGTGTGGCGTCCGAAATACGCAAGTATTGTTCTCTAAAATAATTGTGTTGTAATGGCATATTTGAGAGCCACCTTATTTTGTTATCAATGGTCTCAAATTCTAGCCATGCCTTATCAAGCCGCTGTAGACGCTCCAAATAGTACTCTGAAGTTTTTCTTGTGGAAGAGTCTTTTTTGAAATTGCTGATTATAGCCTCTATTTGCTCCGCTATTTTCTGTTGGGCTGCTACCAGGTCCTCAAACGTTTCCATTGCTTATGTACAATATTTTTCACGATTGCTTCTTGTGTTGATGTGATCCTGTTTCTATTTTAAGGATCGTTTGGGTCACTAAATGATCTAGCTGCCAGACCGTCAGACCAAAATGTTTGTGTACTCGGATGATGTAGTCCTGTACCTTGTGACAGGACCGTCGAGTTTGAACTATGTGTTCTGTTGATGGTATCCTGTACCTACAGGACCGTCGAGTTTGAACTATGTGTTCTGTTGACGGAATCCTGTACCATGCTACAGGACCGTCGAGTTTGAACTATGTGTTCTGTTGATGGAATCCTGTGCCTTGCTACAGGACCGTCGAGGTCACCAAATGTTGCGTTGACAACTGTCGTAAAATGAGCACCAAAGGTTTCCTTTGGAGCTCAGAGTGTTTGTATATGTATTTTTTTGTTTTTGGCTTTAGCCCAGGTAGAAACACCATGTGCTAATATAAACTAAAGTAAGTCTTAGTAGAAAAACTAAGACTGGTTGATCAATCAAGAAAGTAAGTTTTGTTTGACTTAAAAATGATTGAAGATTTTCTTTATTTTTCATTTCTTATATACTAAATTGTCTTACAATAAATTTATTAAAATTGCTTAGTAAGTAAATAGCCAAGTTTTGCATAATTGCTGAACCTTACAAATTACAAATTTAATATTAATTTCTGTTTTGTCAACAACAAGTTCATTAACCAGAACTTAATACTAAAATCTGGAATAAAAATGTTTAGTCAACAATAATAAAATGTTTAGGTAATTGAACTTAAAACATAAGTAAAGTAAAATGTTTAGTCGACAACAACGGTTATTAAACTTAATAAAATAAAATAAAAAGTAAAATAAAAATTATGTTGATGTAAATATCAACACTATCAACATTGAAAACACCGATAATTATTGTTTTAAATGGGCTTTAGTTGCAGCATTAGATACCTCAAAAATTATACATAAGCAACGTTGTATTTCGTATAATACAGAAGATATTAGTGCTGACATCATTTATTTTTTTCAAATTTAAGCTTTCCTTTAGCATTAAAAAATATTAATGTATTTGAGGACAGGAATGTTGATATTAGTGTGAATGGGTTTGGGTACGACAATGAGACTGATGAAATAGTTGGACCATTCTACAATACAAAAATGGAGAAATCTAAGCATGTGAACCTATTGCTTTTAGAAAATGATAGTGATATCTTTATAAAAAATATATCAAAGTAAGTAAATTAATACTGATAAAAAAACCTATAAACAAAAATTCAAATATTAATAATATATGTATATAATTAAATATGTATAAATTTATTTCTTTTACAGAACGATGCACTGTAGGAAACTTTTGTTTTCCAACAACTGTCTGCAATACACACACAGTGAAAGATGTATGAATCATCATAAAGCGGAATGTTGAAAAATTGTTGCAGAGTTGCCATCTGCTGAAAATTTCATTTTAAAATTTAACGACCATCAGCGGCAGATGGAGTATATGCGGATTTTGAGTGCATACTTGTGAATGTTCAATTAAATGTAAGCCATAAAAGTAAATTTATTAAGAAGCACTTTCCCTGTGCTTTTAGTTATTATGTCAAATGTATAAATAATGATAAGTTAGATAAATTTATAATCTATACAGGTAAAGATGCAGCTGAATGCAGTTAATTACCAAAATTTTTAAATTTTAATTACCCACAAATTCAACGGACAGACAGACAGAAATTCCCACGGACAGACACAAACAACTTAACAAGATACCAGCTGAAATCAATTCTCACGGACAGACAAAAGATCCCACGGACAGACACAACAAATTCACAACAACTGAAATCAATATCCCTTAAATAAACACACAGAAAATATAAACAAAAAATATCTCGCCCGCACATTCACACACACACACACTACAAAGCATGCCGCCAAACCCATTAACACACAATTTGCAATTAAAATTTTAAATTTTAATTGCTGAAATTTGAGAATTTTAATGGTTGCCAGACATACAATTCCCTACTACTTACGGAATTCCAAAAAAAAAACATTTTATTTGAAGATGTTATTGCTGAAAATAAATGTATTTTCAAGGAAAGACTTGAAAGTAGTTTAATTAAACACCAAATTATAAAATATCACACTTATTGGAGAGTATATAAAAATTGTAGGTGAAGAAATGGAGTTGTGCACTATTTCACATAGAGCGAAAATGGATCTACTATGCTCTGGAGATAATGTTGATAAGATGATTTCAAAACAATTGCCCGAGATTCATGATAAAATGTCGGAGTTCCAAGAGAGAAATTCTGGTTGGACGTTAATTAAAATTGTTCGTGTTGAAATCAACAGAAATAAATCTTAATTAGTAACAGGATCCCATTGGATAAGCTCACCGTATAAACTTTATCGAAAGCATGACTGTATCAACATTGAAAACACCGATAATTATTGTTCTAAATGGGCTTTAGTTGCAGCATTAGATACCTCAAAAATTATATATAAGCAACGTTGTATTTCGTATAATACAGAAGATATTAGTGCTGACATCATTTATTTTTTTTCAAATTTAAGCTTTCCTTTAGCATTAAAAAATATTAATGTATTTGAGGACAGGAATGTTGATATTAGTGTGAATGGGTTTGGGTACGACAATAAGACTGATGAAATAGTTGGACCATTCTACAATACAAAAATGGAGAAATCTAAGCATGTGAACCTATTGCTTTTAGAAAATGATGGGGGTATAGGTATAGTGATATATTTATAAAAAATATATCAAAGTAAATAATTAATACTGATAAAAAAACCTATAAACAAAAATTCAAATATTAATAATATATGTATATGTATATAATTAAATATGTATAAATTTATTTCTTTTACAGAACGATGCACTGCAGGAAACTTTTGTTTTCCAACAACTGTCTGCAATACACACACAGTGAAAGATGTATGAATCATCATAAAGCGGAATGTTGAAAAATTGTTGCAGAGTTGCCATCTGCTGAAAATTTCATTTTAAAATTTAAGGACCATCAGCGGCAGATGGAGTATATGCGGATTTTGAGTGCATACTTGTGAATGTTTAATTAAATGTAAGATATAAAATTAAATTTATTAAGAAGCACTTTCCCTGTGCTTTTAGTTATTATGTCAAATGTATAAATAATGATAAGTTAGAAAAATTTATAATCTATACAGGTAAAGATGCAGCTGAAAATTTTTTCAATATACATATATTGAAGATTGTGAGGATATAATAAATAAGACACAAATGAATAGTTTATCCTATTTAGAAGTAAATAATTTTTACAACGCAGTCAATTGTCACATATGTTTTTTTTTTTTTTTTTTTTTTTTTTTATCTTGGACCAGCACTCAGGGGATGACCCCTACACATGCAATGCATTGTGCTGGAACTAGAGGAAAGGGATAGTGATAGATATGACAGGAGGTGAAGCTTCATTCTTCTTTTACAACTCTGCGTTTTTGCACGTTTTATTCATAGAGCAGTGTTGCAGCGCCTCTGGTGTCAAGGAGGAGCATTACGTTTTTTTTTTTTTTTTTTTTTTTTGAAGTAGCCACTTCTTTATTAATTTATTTTACTTCGCCGTTGATTGTGCTACTCAGTACCAACGAAGGAGGGCGCTCTGATGTTACATTCGAATTAGTATCAGCTGAAGTTGGTAACTGTTCAGTGACCAGTGACCATGCCTTCGCCACTGAAACCTTCCGCCAACAACTGACACAAAGGCACACCAATGCACATCAGAGAAATGCGTGGTGTTTTTTTTTTTTTATTTCATGACTCTGTCTGACACTGGGTTTGAACCCAGGTCCTTCGGTTTGTAGTCAACGTGCTTACTACCTGAGCCAACGCCACCCACATATGTGGAAATTTTCTAGGTAGTGATCACGTAAGAGTTCATTGCCATATAACTGGTAAGTGTAGACGCGCAGCTCACAATATTTGCAACTTAAAATTACAAATTCCAAAATATATTCTAATTTATTTCCATAATTATTCATCTTATGACTCACATGTTTTTGTGAAAGAATAAAAGTCCTTCCGCTAAACAAAGAACTTTATATTTCTCTAACCAAATTTACAAAAATGTCTGATAATTTCAATCTTGATCTCAGATTTTTAGATATAATACGTTTTATGCCCTACAGTTAGAATCGTGAGCCAATAATCTTACTGATAACGATTTCTATAGAATTAAATCCAAAGTTAAAACAAAAACAGAGTCTTTTCCCTTACGACTATCTTGATTCATTTGAAAAATTGAATAATGGTCTGCTTCCATCAACGGCAGACTTCTTCAATAAACTTAATAATAAGGCATGCTCGCTTGAAGACTATGAGAATGCAATAAAGATCTGGCATACCTTTAATTGCAAAACTCTGCGAGATTATAGTGAGCTATATATGGTGCTATATTTAGAAAAGTGGCTGAAAATTGTTTTTCATTGGCCAAAATTCTGTAACTTTTGAACCGATTAAAATATTGAAGAAATTTTTATTTTAATGGATAGATATTTAGTTCAGCTTGACTCAGTTTTAATTATATTAATATTTATTTAGGACTTTTTAAGGAATTCTAGGTCAAAGTTGAACTTTTGAATATTTTTAACTTTTAGAGTGAAATATGGGTTTATTATTTTTTTATTTATTAAAAAATTTTATATTTGGAAATTAATAATAATTATAAATATTTTTTGTAATAATGGAATTTTTTTAATGTTACATTCAAAAAAATTTTTACACCAAAAAAAATAGTAAAATCAACTGGAGATTTTGCTATTATTACAGAAAAATTAAAAATTTTTTGCTGGCAAATTTGTTTACACTCAAAGAATAGTTACACTTAAAAAAACGTTAATAATTTTAATAGCATTTGTAACAATGGTAGGTTCTGTTTATTATTATTTTTTACTAATACTATGTTTTTCGTACTGAAATAACAATGAAAGGCAATTATAATTATTATTCATTTGACTCAAATATTGATTGCAAATATTCCATATTTTGTTCTGTGCTATTTTTGTTCTTTAGTAGTTTTTTTTCTTCTTCATCTAAATCCCGATGTTCCACTTTCCATTGATTTCGAATACTGGAGATAAACGGATCTGACATTGCCAATAATATATTAAATAGATCTTTATTTATTGTGTGCTCTCTATAAAATCTGTAATCCTTGTTCCTTTTTTCCTGAGCCTCCTCTGATAGATCTCCAAGTAGCACCAAATGATATTTAATGACATCTTCTCCATGATAAAGGATTTTGTGAACTGTTGCAGACATATTTCTCCATGGGTAGTATATATATACAACATTTTTGCAGTTTCCTTAGCATAATCTCCAAATTTTCTAGGGTAAATTTCTTCATTGCACGCAAGTACTTCTAGGATTATTTTAAATCTCAAAAAAGGTTTAAGTCCACTCCTGTTATTTCAGATGCTGTTTCTGGATCTGAAAAGAATCTTCTTGCGGTATTGCCATCATTTGTATTACCTGACCCTTGTTTTGGCTGATCTATAATCAATCGAAATTTGCGATATTCATCTTGAACATGTTTCTTTTTTGAACTTCTTAACTCTTTGTTGGTTTCGTTGTTTCTTATTGATCCTGAAGACCCGAAATCCAAATCTCAACTGATTTTTAGTATGTGTTCCATAAGTCGTATTCTTGCATGTAGTGGTGATAATCCAAATTCATATGCATCGGTATTATCTAATGATTTTGTCGGGACTTGGTTTAATTGGGTTGATGTTGCTTGGCATATAATGCAGCTGGATGCAGCATTCGTGTTAGCCAAAGCCTGACCTACTTTTCCATCTATCATTGTCAGCACTAATTGGTAGCTTACTTCAATTTGCTGCCCATCTAACTGTAATTGTAATGGCTGTAGTGTTGCAATTTGGGCCTTTATATCACTAACTTCTTTGTTAATGGCATCATGAGTTTCTTTTTTGAATTCAAATTTGATTGGCCTGCAGTATTTCGAAGAAGATAGTGTCTCATTTTTCCAAATATCCATTGTTTGCGTTATACTAGTGGAAGGCTCTGAATCTTCCAAAATCTTTTTCAATCGCAATGGTACAAATGATACATATACAATACATGAACATATCCGAGTCTGAAATATTTTCACATACAACTTGTTTGTATTGTTTTTGTCCCGAAGAACCATCACATCCCCATTTACAAAAAAGAACTAACTTTGTGTTCCCATATTTCTTTAACGCATTTCCTGTTATTGATTGTAGCAAGCGTTCGGCTGTGTGATTAAGTAGAGATTGTAGTTGTACCTCTGCCGAAATTGGTGTGATTGTAATAGTGTCCTTTGATGTCAAACAGTCCATTTTAGCAGCGGTTACGTAATGATATGCTGGATACATATTTGAGCCTTTTTCAATCGCACGCAGTCTGAGCTTAATATATTGCTGTTTTGTTAATTTCAAATCCAGAAATAATGCTAATGCATCCTCATTTGTGTACTGTATTGCATCACTCGCAGTTGGTATACTTTTAAGAATCCGTTTTATTCTCACTGGACTAGCTTTAACAACTTTTTCAATAATATCCACTTTTGTTAATTGGTTCTGTGATCGTAATTGATGTAGGAAAGATTCTTTTATATTTGTACAACCAATTGTATCGTTAATATCTTTAATTTTCCGCCTCTTAGATCTATCGCTGCAGTTGTCCAATGATTTGCGTGGTCTTCCAGCCTTATCTTGCTTAGCTGTTTCTGCAGCGACAGTAAGTTGGCCTTCCAACCAGTTTGCACTTTTTATATAAAAGTTTTGTTTCTTTGTAGCGTTTTTAAGTGCTTTGACGAAATTAGATAATTGCTCTTGCATTTCGGTGCTACACGAATTTAAGTTTAATTTTATTTTAACGTAACTAAGAACATCTTCCTGGTTTTTTTTTTTTTTTTTATCTTGGACCAGCACTCAGGGGATGACCCCTACACATGCAATGCATTGTGCTGGAACTAGTGGAAAGGGATAGTGATAGATATGAAAGGAGGTTGAAGCTTCATTCGTTCTTTACAACTCTGCCTTTTTTTTGCACGTTTATTCGTAGAGCAGTGTTGCAGCGCCTCTGGTGGCGAGGAGGACATTACGAGTTTTGAAGCTGTGTTTTGTTTAGTAGCCACTTCTTTTATTAATTTTATTTTACTTCGCCGTTGATTGTGCTACTCAGTACCAACGAAGGAGGGCGCTCTGATGTTACATTGGAATTAGTATCAGCTGAAGTTGGTACTGTTCAGTGACCAGTGACCATGCCTTCGCCACTGAAACCTTCCACCAACAACTGACACAAAGGCACACCAATGCACATCAGAGAAATGCGTGGTGTTTTTATTTCATGACTGTCTGACACTGGGTTTGAACCCAGGTCCTTCGGTTTGTAGTCAACGTGCTTACTACCTGAGCCAGTTCGGCCAGTTCTTTATAACTGAAGCTCTCCATATTTTTCTGAATATTTTTATTTGCGTCTGTTATGTTTCATCCGTACACCTAAAGGATTAACTTATTACTGAGTAATCCCTTATCGAATCCGTAGTTTTATACATTTTTAGATACATGTTATTCACACATTGATCCTTAATTTCATAGTAGGTAGTGCTTAGATTGAACAAAACTGCACATGTTATCCAGACCTTAATAACAGGTAAAACTGATTAGTATCTCGCCAATATGGGGTTGTTTTTTATCTTTAGTGGTTTAATGTCGCGATTATTGTTCTAAAATTTTTATGACTTTGGTTGACCCTAACATTTGATAATAGGTAAATTTAGAACGAGATCATATGTTTACTGTAGAATCTATTGTGATAATTTTATTACCTATTTTTTGCTAATCAAAACAAAGCCATTAAACCCTTCGCAGGTATTATATTTAATTTTTTTAGTTTTACGTAGTCTAAAGTAAAAAAAAACATTAACTTTTAGGCAAAAAAGTGATAATTTAATACACCATTGTATACGAGTACTTACAGAGCTGCTTCAATTATCGAAATTTGAATTTTTTTTAGAGTAATTCCATTAAAATGAAAAAAAGTGTTCTACCCACGGGTCGTCACGGGTGCAAAAGTATATATAGCGTTAAAGAGGACACTTTCTCCGGGTGGTATACTTTTCTTGTTCCCCTTTGTTCACTAGAAGTTCTATTCTACTAAAGTTTAAATTTGAGAAAAATATAGTAGTTTCATAAATAGTTCGTAACGCCCCTAATCTTAAACGCAAAAGCTGTGACCACTTACAACAACTAAAGAATATAATCCTACCAACATTATAACCACAGGCTATTATCGATGATAGCTTGCGAGTAGTAAGCATATATTTTTGATAAAAAACAAAAGAAAAACACCTTTTTCTGAAATTAAAAAAACAGTTGAGTTTGACAGCATGCTACGCCCACAATTATCAATTTTTTGGCTACCTCAATCTGGATATATTAGCTACAAAAAGGCGTAAAATTTTTAAAAATCGGTGACAAAAAAATTAGACTTTTGGCCAATGAAAAACGATTTTCAGCCACTGTGCAACGTAGACCCGTGTCAGTACTATACTGCTGCAGGACTATCATGGGATGCTGTGTTGAAGTATACAAATATTGAATTAGAACTGCTGTACAATTTCTTTAAAAAAGGTATACGTGGTGGAATTGTACAAAGTTCTAAAAAAAATTAAAAAGCTAACAATAAATATTCAGATGACTATGATAAAGATAACGCCTCAAAATTTCTGATACATCTAGATGCCAATAACCTTTACGGATGGGCGATGACTGAGCTTCTACCTTATGGAAGATACTGATGGCTATCAAGTGAAGAGCTAAATCTAGATCAGTGTTTGCCAGTAGAATGCCCGCGGGCAGCGCATATGTGTAAGTGTCTTATACATGTGAAGCAGAAGTGGAAAACCGAACTTAAGTAATATTACAAGTGTTGCCAATGAAGATTTTCACTGGCTTCCAAATTACACATTTGAAGAAATATTATGCACCAATTATTTTACATACTTATATTACAAGTATATGTGTACTTAAACAGTACGTAATTGACAAATAGCAACGGGAACAGCTATTTTCTGGTGTTTTCTTACGAACGGCAATAAAATGTTCAGTAAAAAAGTTTTTAGTTTCTTCCTGGAGCGTCGAGAAAAAATAACGCACCATTTCCTGATCCTACTTAACACGTAATAGCCCTGCAGCTAAATTTGTAACTAGTAAAGTTTTGGGACAGTTATAATACTAGTTGCAATGACACTATTGAGTTTATGAGAATGAAAACCTAAATAGAAAATATAAAAAAATAACAAACATAAATATTTTTTAAATTGATTTCTAAATTACATGTTTTCATTTGACGTCTGATAAAATGATCAGAGATTTGAAGAAAAAATCAGCGCTGACAACCACGATATATGTACACGTATGTAAAAAATCTGTTTACTATTTATTATACATATATATTTATATTATTTTAATGTTACATGAATTTAGGTCTCTACAATGAGCAGACTATGGAGAAACTGCATTGGAACATTGTTATGCAGTATAACATTGACGGAATGCATGGAAAATTGCGTTCAAGAAACTATACAAAGCACTGATTGGTAAATTGTTTACATATTATATGTAAAATTTTAATTATTAACAAATTTCTTTGACATTTTTTCAGACAGAAGGATTAAAAAACAATGTTACGCCAGGCAATGCAGCTATGAAAAAAGAGAATTTCGGCAGCAAGTCCAGAATAAATAAAAAACTAGAGAAATTTTTGTTAAATAAATATATTGTAAAAGAAACTAATGTAGTATACTTCAATAAGTACTAGTAGAAGACTATAGAACCAAGTCAAAGTTACAGCTAATAATAACTAGTGACCTTACTAGTATAGGATGGAGTGGTATATATT
Organism: Gymnocheta viridis; assembly: GCA_956483585.1. Taxonomy (NCBI): domain Eukaryota; kingdom Metazoa; phylum Arthropoda; class Insecta; order Diptera; family Tachinidae; genus Gymnocheta; species Gymnocheta viridis. The sequence goes on along the minus strand of OY101440.1, from coordinate 63,733,266 downwards.
TGTAAAAAACTCAACTAGTATAAAACTGACTCAAATAATACTAGTAGTGGGACTAGTATATGACTATACACGAATGAACTAGTTGGGCTCCTATGACAACCTAATGTTAAAATCGATAGTTCGATATATGAAAAAAAGTCTGAAGTTGAAAGCAACTAGTATAATTCTAGCCACATACTAGATATTTTGTCTGCAGGGACCTGATGAAAGACTTGTCTTTCTTCTGGAATTAATCTAGGGACTAACTCAGCTGACATAACGCTATAAAATCATAATCTATTTCTAGAAAAATTTAATTTCATGTGATCGTTGAGGCAACTAATGAAAATTTTCAAAGAATAACATAAATCGAAATTACACATGCATAAGTATATGTATGTATGTGTACAATAATTCCAATAGGTATAATTAAGTTAACCAAATGGAAATTGTGTATTTAATAAAAGTGTTTTTGTATGGGGTGGCCTTTTTTTCCTGCAGACGGAACATCATTGAATGCCGGCCGGAAAACAAAGCCAGTGTTTTATGGAGCGCGTATACATATATGTGCTGAAACACTACCCCACTTGATTAAAACAAAATACAGAGTGCTAAAATAATTATTAGAAAGTGTTTGTGTTTATTTTGTGTTAATTTTATTATACCCTTCACCAAAAAATTTGGTATGGAGATATATAGGTTTGTCATTCCGTATGTAATTTCTTCATTATTCATTTAAGAACCCATAAAGTATAAAGTATATCTGGATCCTTATAGATATAGAAGTCGAATGAGCGATGTCCGTCTGTCCGTCTCCTACATTTTGGTGTAATTAGAATTAAGGACAAAACACAACATAGAGAAATAAATTTTATACCATTCTCTTGGAATTTTTCATAAATTTGTTCGGTTTGAAAATAACAAAACTCGGTCCAATAATTAATAAGATATAGCTAAAAGACTTTTTTTGTTATATTTCCTATGCTGTTGTTTTTTTATGGCCCCAACTGTGCTACGGTCAATTTAATGAAATGTATCTTCTGATGATGGAATCCCGTACCTTGTGACAGGACCGTCGAGTTTGAACTATGTGTTCTGTTGATGGAATCCTGTACCTTGCTACAGGACCGTCGAGTTTGAACTATGTGTTCTGTTGATGGAATCCTGTGCCTTGCTGCAGGACCGTCGAGGTCACCAAATGTTGCGTTGACAACTGTCGTAAAATGAGCACCAAAGGTTTCCTTTGGAGCTCAGAGTGTTTGTATATATATTTTTTTGTTTTTGGTTTTAGCACAGGTAGAAACACCATGTGCTAATATAAACTAAAGTAAGTCTTAGTAGAAACACTAAGACTGGTTGATCAATCAAGAAAGTAAGTTTTGTTTGACTTAAAAATGATTGAAGATTTTCTTTATTTTTCACTTCTTATATACTAAATTGTCTTACAATAAATTTATTAAAATTGCTTAGTAGGTAAATAGCCAAGTTTTGCATAATTGCTGAACCTTACAAATTACAAATTTAATATTAATTTCTGTTTTGTCAACAACAAGTTCATTAACCAGAACTTAATACTAAAATCTAGAATAAAAATGTTTAGTCAACAATAATAAAATGTTTAGGTAATTGAACTTAAAACGTAAGTAAAGTAGAATGTTTAGTCGACAACAACGGTTATTAAACTTAATAAAATAAAATAAAAAGTAAAATAAAAATTATGTTGATGTAAATATCAACATTCTCCCCCGCGTTTAGCAGTCAGCGAAACATATAGGGTTAAACTTTAGAAATAGAATGACGTGGTGTTGTCCTTGGCGGAGCCGGTGTTAGGTTGATTGAGGCGGTTTTGTTGCATTTGACTTGAAATTGACAAGCAGTAAGTGTTACGATTATGAGTAACGATAGAAGCAGCGCAAAGAAGCCTATGTTTGGGTGATGAATAGCTGGCTGATGTATTTCAAGTGAGGAATTCTTAATGTGCGTTAGTTGTTTTTGAATCTCGGTAAGCTGATCCAATTTGGTATCCAAGACGAGGTTTGGCTCTAATATTTTCTTAACTTCAGAGGGTTTTCCTATTGAGGTGATATTACCAAATGTTGCGTATGAGTTGCGCAAAGTAGTGACGCTAGTTTCGTGTCCACGAATGGTACGGAATTTCCTTTTTATTATACAAGCTGAGTTCATGGTCATGATACCAGATGTATTGACCTGTAGATGTATGATATCATTGCCGCAGACTGCAGTTAGCTCTATAGGAATAGTTGTGGCATACAGCCATTGGTTTATGTTGTGCAATGGAATAAAAGAGATATTGTTCTGGATATAGCCAAAATTACAATGAGGGGTTGTTTTGTTGTTGAAGAGAGCAATTTGACAGGAATAACTACCGGAATCTTTGGCCATTTGAATTTGCAATGCTGGGCATATGTATATGTTGATCATGACTACGGTACATTTATTGAATTGACGTAGACTTAGTGCAAGGTATTGATCGCGGTGTTCCTTAACAGCAAGATATTCAATGTTGGTTGTTATGACAATGGTGCTATTGTTTATATGTGTTGGTATTGCAATGACCTTGTAAAGTTCAAATTTTCCTTGGTCCACCAATGGTAATTCAATAACGAAAATTACATTTGTGTTAGTTACTGTTCCTTTAACATTCATAATTTTGTATAGTTCTAGCAAGTCGGTGTCTTCCACTGGTAATGCTAGGCCCATGGGAAGGTGTCCTTTAATTTTAGTAATCTCTGATCTTAACTGTTTTGGTGTGAGGATAAGTGGACTTATATTACCGTGGTTCGTACGCGTGAGGGCAGCGACTAGCTCTGTTTCAATTCTTTGCAAATCTGAGGCAAGTGTATTTAATTGCATTGCCAGAGACATTAGATTTTGGACTTGTCGTAAATTTGAATTCTCATTTTGAACTTTATTTAGATCTTCATAGATGGTTTTCTTGAGTTCTGAAAAGTGCACTTTAGTATTGTTCTCGCTTTGCTTAAGAATGTTAATTGTAGAGTCTATTACTGAATTTTGGTTTTTCAGTAACAGATGTAGATATTCTTCGTTTTGCTTTACGTTAGTTATAGTTTGAGCCATTTGTTCTGCATATTCTGAGTCCAGGACTCCAAATAGAGCATGGGCTATGTTCCCGGCAACATCGAGTGCAGCTCTCCGGCTCCTTTTTGGAGTTAAAAGGTCTGATTCTTCAATCAGATTGTCCCAGGTATGTTGAAGTTGTCTGGAAAGCATTTCACATGATTCAAATGCTACCGATTTCTTGCAGAGCTTTGAAAATGATGTTATACCAACTTCCAGAACCTTATTCCTATCCCAAATTGGTGTTAAATCGTAGTATATAATGAATTTCCAGGTACCTGTCATTAACCTTGTCGAGCCCATGCCTTCGAAATACAATCCTGGATTGGAAGAAAATTCTGTAACATTGATTGGAGGGGCTAATATTATCGGCACCAGAAGGAGTGAAACAAGAAGCACATTGAAGACTCCCAGTGAGGCATATAACACTACCTTTCGTTTTGGCTGTATAACATCACTTTCTGGTGAGCTTTGCCTTTTTTATGAGTTCGAGTTGTCATATCCGGAATGTTCTGTTAGGGAGTCGTTGAACAAAGGTGCCAGTCTTTGTATTGGCCTCTTAAAAATTCTCTTTGCTGTTTTGACGTCGCAGACCCTGATAAGTCCATCATCTCCCTTGTAAATGCGGTTGATTCTACCCAATGGCCATTGTAGCACTGGAGTATTATCTTCCTTAAGGATAACAAGCATTCCTTCAATGACGTTCGGTGAAGCAGACTTCCATTTCCCTCTTTGCTGAAGCTCATGAAAATAGTTTTGCGTCCATTTCTTCCAGAACTTGCGTTTGATCTCTGAAGTTATTTTCCATCTTGCGCCTAACGATATGCTTGGGGACTGGGCATTTATATCTACTGCTGATGTCAAGGGTTCTCCTACTAGAAAGTGACCTGGGGTAAGAGCTTGAAGATCATCGTAGTTTGATGAGAGAGGGATCAATGGTCGTGAATTCAAGATTGCTTCTATTTCAATCACTACTGTTTCCAATTCTTCATACGTGAGTGATGCAGCTGTCATGCTTCTCAGTAACAGATGTTTGGCGGATTTGACAGCCGCTTCCCAAAGTCCACCAAAGTGAGGAGATCTTGGTAAAATGAATTAAAAATTGATTGACTGATTGCTGCATACTCGTGTAATTTTCTCTTGCGCTGATTGAGAATATATTGATTCTTTTAATTCAGCAATTTTGTTGTTTGCTCCCACGAAGTTAGTAGCATTGTCGCAATACAAAGTCTGACAGTGGCCTCTTCTGCTGATGAAACGTCGTAGTGCGCCTATGAATGCTTCTGTAGATAGATTTGATACGACTTCCATGTGAATGGCCTCGGTCGCAAAGCAACAAAATACTGCAATATAGGCCTTGTCTGGCCTTTTGCCCCTGATTTTGTGATGAATCCAAATTGGGCCAAAATAATCAACTCCTGTGGTTATGAAAGGACGTGCTGGGGTCACTCTATCTGCCGGGAGATTTCCCATTAATTGTTTGAAGAGCACCGGCCTAGCCTTGGTGCATCGTATGCATTTGTGGACGGTACTTCGTGCCAATGATTTCCCGTTCGTGATCCAGAAATGTGACCTGGATGCTGCCAACAATGACTGTGGTCCACAATGACGATTCTCTTCGTGTAGCCTCTGCATTAATTAACTTGTCATAAGGTGGTTATGTGTTAAAATCGCTGGATGTTTTGCCTTGAACGATAATGTTGACTGCTCTACACGACCACCCACGTGCATTATCTGATGCTCATCCATGAATGGGTTTAACGAAGCTAAGGGACTTGATTTATGTACGGGTGTTTGATGTGATAGCCTTTCTAATTCTTCCCCAAACTCTGATGCTTGGATGATCTTGATGATAATGTTCATAGCTTCTTCTAATTCAAATGCATCGAGAGCCCTTTTAGTTGGCCGATAAATATTTGTAGTTTTAGAATTTCTAATAAATCTCAACATATAACCGATCGTATGTTGAAGAGTTTTAAGAGAGTTCCTGTGGTTTATCCGATTTATAACGTCTTCATAATTTTGCTGCGAAGCGGCTATTGTTAGCACATGTTTCGTCCTTTTACGTTCTTCGTTGCAGGGTTTATCAATAACTTGTGAAGTTGAGGTTGTCCATTCATTGTTTTGTCTCGAAAGAAATATTGGACCATAAAACCACATTGAATGTTGTGATAGGTTTTCTGGTGCCATTTCTCGAGATATTGCGTCGGCTGGATTTTCTTTAGAACTAACGTGACGCCATTGTTGGGAATCTCTTAGACTTTGAATTTTTGTTATTCTGTTTGCTACAAAGGTATGGAAGGATGCTGCTGACGAGTTTATCCAAGCAAGAACAATTTTTGAGTCTGACCAAAAAAAGTTTGCCGTATTTTGCAGGCGAAGGTCTTCTTTTACCCTATTTGTTAGCTCAACACCTAACACAGCGGCGCATAATTCCAAGCGAGGCAACGTTTGCCTTTTGATGGTTGCTACTCGGGACTTTGAACATATCAGTCTGGTTGAAACAGTTTTGTCCTTATATGTTGAACGAATATAGATTGCTGTTCCATAAGCTCGTTCAGATGCATCGACAAACGTATGAATTTCTGTAGTTACTGGGTTTCCATGTTTTAGTACGAATCTATCTATCTTTATTTTGTTTAGTGTTCCCATATTTGTGCGAAATTTATTCCACTCATTCTGAAGATTCATGGGTAACTCGTCATCCCATGAAATCGGTAACTGCCATAGATACTGCAAAAACATCTTGGCTCGTACAACTACCGGCCAAAAAAAACCCTAGAGGATCAAAGATCTTGGCTGGTTCGGAACTGATTATTCTTTTTGTTACTCTTGTGGCCGTTGGATTTTGTGACCGTCCACATAATTGATCGGACCTTGGGAGCCATATTAATCCGAGTGTTTTAATTGAGCAGTCTGAGTTTTCGTCTAAGTCCAAGTTGATTCCTTGGTCTTCAGGTGCAATTTCACTTAATAACTGAGGATGATTTGAACACCACTGCCGCAGCTTAAAACCAGCTTCTCTTAGAATTGAGCTTAGTTGTCGTTGTGACTCTAATGCTGTGCTAATAGAATCAGCTCCGGTGAGGCAATCATCCACATAAAAATCATCACGTAATATTGAAGCACCTTGGGGATATTTTGTAGTGTTTTGAATAGCTAAATGTTGGAGGCATTTAGATGCTAGGTATGGTGCAGAGGAGGTGCCATATGTTACAGTTTTTAGACGATAATATTTTATATCTTGATGCTTGTTGTATCTCCATATGATGAGCTGGAACAACTGGTCGGTGTCATCGATTTGGATTTGCCGGTACATTTTCTCTATATCTGCAGTGAAGACAATTCTGTGCATTCTAAATCGCAACAGAACCGAAAATAGTTCGCTTTGTATGGTTGGTCCGGCATGTATGATGTCATTCAGAGAGGGACCGCTGGATGTTTTATCTGATGCGTCAAAAACTACTCTTAGTTTTGTGGTTGAGCTGTCAGGTTTCAGTATGCAGTGGTACGGCATGACGTAGTGTGAATCAGGAATGTCTTCTTCTTGGATTTCTTCCATGTGTCCCAAGTCCTCGTATTCCTGCATGAATTTGTTGTATCCTGTTCCTGCACTGCAGGAAACTTTTGTTTTCCAACAACTGTCTGCAATACACACACAGTGAAAGATGTATGAATCATCGTAAAGCGGAATGTTGAAAAATTGTTGCAGATATATATAGCGTTAAAGAGGACACTCACCGTTCTCCGGGTGGTATACTTTTCTTGTTCTCCTTTGTTCCCTAGAAGTTCTATTCCACTAAAGTTTTAAATAACTAAAGAATATAATCCTACCAACATTATAGGGTCAACCAAAGTCATAAAAATTTTAGAACAATAATCGCGACATTAAACCACTAAAGATAAAAAACAACCCCATATTGGCGAGATACTAATCAGTTTTACCTGTTATTAAGGTCTGGATAACATGTGCAATTTTGTTCAATCTAAGCACTACCTACTATGAAATTAAGGATCAATGTGTGAATAACATGTATCTAAAAATGTATAAAACTACGGATTCGATAAGGGATTACTCAGTAATAAGTTAATCCTTTAGGTGTACGGATGAAACATAACAGACGCAAATAAAAATATTCAGAAAAATATGGAGAGCTTCAGTTATAAAGAACTGGCCGAAGAGTATATTAGAAACAAAAACCAGGAAGATGTTCTTAGTTACGTTAAAATAAAAATGAACTGAAATTCGTGTAGCACCGAAATGCAAGAGCAATTATCTAATTTCGTCAAAGCACTAAAAAACGCTACAAAAAAACAAAACTTTTATATAAAAAGTGCAAACTGGTTGGAAGGCCAACTTACTGTCGGTGCAGAAACAGCTAAGCAAAATAAGGCTGGAAGACCACGCAAATCATTGGACAACTGCAGCGATAGATCTAAGAGGCGGAAACTTAAAGATATTAACGATGCAATTGGTTGTACAAATATAAAAGAATCTTTCCTACATCAATTACGATCACAGAACAAATTAACAAAAGTGGATATCATTGAAAAAGTTGTTAAAGCTAGTCCAGTGAGAATAAAACGGATTCTTAAAAGTATACCAACTCCGAGTGATGCAATACAGTACACAAATGAGGATGCATTAGCATTATTTCTGGATTTGAAATTAACAAAACAGCAATATATTAAGCTCAGACTGCGTGCGACTGAAAAAGGCTCAAATATGTATCCAGCATATCATTACGTAACCGCTGCTAAAATGGACTGTTTGCCATCAAAGGACACTATTACAATCACACCAATTTCAGCAGAGGTACAACTACAATCGCTACTTAATCACACAGCCGAACGCTTGCTACAATCAATAACAGGAAATGCGTTAAATAAATATGGGAACACAAAGTTAGTTCTTTTTTGTAAATGGGGATGTGATGGTTCTTCGGGACAAAAACAATACAAACAAGTTGTATGTGAAAATATTTCAGACTCGGATATGTTCATGTATTGTATATGTATCATTTGTACCATTGCGATTGAAAAAGATTTTGGAAGATTCAGAGCCTTCCACTAGTATAACGCAAACAATGGATATTTGGAAAAATGAGACACTATCTTCTACGAAATACTGCAGGCCAATCAAATTTGAATTCAAAAAAGAAACTCATGATGCCATTAACAAAGAAGTTAGTGATATAAAGGACCAAATTGCAACACTACAGCCATTACAATTACAGTTAGATGGGCAGCAAATTGAAGTAAGCTACCAATTAGTGCTGACAATGATAGATGGAAAAGTAGGTCAGGCTTTGGCTAACACGAATGCTGCATCCAGCTGCATTATATGCCAAGCAACATCAACCCAATTAAACCAAGTCCCGACAAAATCATTAGATAATACCGATGCATATGAATTTTGATTATCACCACTACATGCAAGAATACGACTTATGGAACACATACTAAAAATCAGTTGTGATTTGGATTTCGGGTCTTCAGGATCAATAAGAAACAACGAAACCAACAAAGAGTTAAGAAGTTCAAAAAAGAAACATGTTCAAGATGAATATCGCAAATTTCGATTGATTATAGATCAGCCAAAACAAGGGTCAGGCAATACAAATGATGGCAATACCGCAAGAAGATTATTTTCAGATCCAGAAACAGCATCTGAAATAACAGGAGTGGACTTAAACCTTTTTTGAGATTTAAAATAATCCTAGAAGTACTTGCGTGCAATGAAGAAATCGGCTCTAGAAAATTTGGAGATTATGCTAAGGAAACTGCAAAAATGTTGTATATATATACTACCCATGGAGAAATATGTCTGCAACAGTTCACAAAATCCTTTATCATGGAGAAGATGTCATTAAATATCATTTGGTGCTACTTGGAGATCTATCAGAGGACGCTCAGGAAAAAAGGAACAAGGATTACAGATTTTATAGAGAGCACACAATAAATGAAGATCTATTTAATATATTATTGGCAATGTCAGATCCGTTTATCTCCAGTATTCGAAATCAATGGAAAGTGGAACATCGGGATTTAGATGAAGAAGAAAAAAAACTACTAAAGAACAAAAATAGCACAGAACAAAATATGGAATATTTGCAATCAATATTTGAGTCAAATGAATAATAATTATAATTGCCTTTCATTGTTATTTCAGTACGAAAAACATAGTATTAGTAAAAAATAATAATAAACAGAACCTACCATTGTTACAAATGCTATTAAAATTATTAACGTTTTTTAAGTGTAACTATTCTTTGAGTGTAAATAAAATTTGTCAGCAAAAAATTTTTAATTTTTCTGTAATAATAGCAAAATCTCCAGTTGATTTTACTATTTTTTTTGGTGTAAAAATTTTTTTGAATGTAACATTAAAAAAATTCCATTATTACAAAAAATATTTATAATTATTATTAATTTCCAAATATAAAATTTTTTAATAAATAAAAAAATAATAAACCCATATTTCACTCTAAAAGTTAAAAATATTCAAAAGTTCAACTTTGACCTAGAATTCCTTAAAAAGTCCTCAATCAATATTAATATAATTAAAACTGAGTCAAGCTGAACTAAATATCTATCCATTAAAATAAAAATTTCTTCAATATTTTGATCGGTTCAAAAGTTACAGAATTTTGGCCAATGAAAAACAATTTTCAGCCACTTTTCTAAATATAGCACCATATATAGCTCCTTATAATCTCGCAGAGTTTTGCAATTAAAGGTATGCCAGATCTTTATTGCATTCTCATAGTCTTCAAGCGAGCATGCCTTATTATTAAGTTTATTGAAGAAGTCTGCCGTTGATGGAAGCAGACCATTATTAAATTTTTCAAATGAATCAAGATAGTCGTAAGGGAAAAGACTCTGTTTTTGTTTTAACTTTGGATTTAATTCTATAGAAATCGTTATCAGTAAGATTATTGGCTAACGATTCTAACTGTAGGGCATAAAACGTATTGTGTCTAAAAATCTGAGATCAAGATTGAAATTATCAGACATTTTTGTAAATTTGGTTAGAGAAATATAAAGTTCTTTGTTTAGCGGAAGGACTTTTATTTTGTCAGATTTTTCACCCAATTCTTTCACAAAAACATGTGAGTCATAAGATGAATAATTATGGAAATAAATTAGAATATATTTTGGAATTTGGAATTTTAAGTTCCAAATATTGTGAGCTGCGCGTCTACACTTACCAGTTATATGGCAATGAACTCTTACGTGATCACTACCTAGAAAATTTCCACATATGTGACAATTGACTGCGTTGTAAAAATTATTTACTTCTAAATAGGATAAACTATTCATTTGTGTCTTATTTATTATATCCTCACAATCTTCAATATATGTATATTGAAAAAATTTTCAGCTGCATCTTTACCTGTATAGATTATAAATTTATCTAACTTATCATTATTTATACATTTGACATAATAACTAAAAGCACAGGGAAAGTGCTTCTTAATAAATTTAATTTTATATCTTACATTTAATTGAACATTCACAAGTATGCACTCAAAATCCGCATATACTCCATCTGCCGCTGATGGTCCTTAAATTTTAAAATAAAATTTTCAGCAGATGGCAACTCTGCAACAATTTTTCAACATTCCGCTTTATGATGATTCATACATCTTTCACTGTGTGTGTATTGCAGACAGTTGTTGGAAAACAAAAGTTTCCTGCAGTGCATCGTTCTGTAAAAGAAATAAATTTATACATATTTAATTATATACATATACATATATTATTAATATTTGAATTTTTGTTTATAGGTTTTTTTATCAGTATTAATTATTTACTTTGATATATTTTTTATAAAGATATCACTATACCTATACCCCCATCATTTTCTAAAAGGAATAGGTTCACATGCTTAGATTTCTCCATTTTTGTATTGTAGAATGGTCCAACTATTTCATCAGTCTTATTGTCGTACCCAAACCCATTCACACTAATATCAACATTCCTGTCCTCAAATACATTAATATTTTTTAATGCTAAAGGAAAGCTTAAATTTGAAAAAAAAATAAATGATGTCAGCACTAATATCTTCTGTATTATACGAAATACAACGTTGCTTATATATAATTTTTGAGGTATCTAATGCTGCAACTAAAGCCCATTTAGAACAATAATTATCGGTGTTTTCAATGTTGATACAGTCATGCTTTCGATAAAGTTTATACGGTGAGCTTATCCAATGGGATCCTGTTACTAATTAAGATTTATTTATGTTGATTTCAACACGAACAATTTTAATTAACGTCCAACCAGAATTTCTCTCTTGGAACTCCGACATTTTATCATGAATCTCGGGCAATTGTTTTGAAATCATCTCATCAACATTATCTCCAGAGCATAGTAGATCCATTTTCGCTCTATGTGAAATAGTGCACAACTCCATTTCTTCACCTACAATTTTTATATACTCTCCAATAAGTGTGATATTTTATAATTTGGTGTTTAATTAAACTACTTTCAAGTCTTTCCTTGAAAATACATTTATTTTCAGCAATAAAATCTTCAAATAAAATGTTTTTTTTGGAATTCCGTAGGTAGTACGGAATTGTATGTCTGGCAACCATTAAAATTCTCAAATTTCAGCAATTAAAATTTAAAATTTTAATTGCAAATTGTGTGTTAATGGGTTTGGCGGCATGCTTTGTAGTGTGTGTGTGTGAATGTGCGGGCGAGATATTTTTTGTTTATATTTTCTGTGTGTTTATTTAAGGGATATTGATTTCAGTTGTTGTGAATTTGTTGTGTCTGTCCGTGGGATCTTTTGTCTGTCCGTGAGAATTGATTTCAGCTGGTATCTTGTTAAGTTGTTTGCGTCTGTCCGTGGGAATTTCTGTCTGTCTGTCCGTTGAATTTGTGGGTAATTAAAATTTAAAAATTTTGGTAATTAACTGCATTCAGCTGCATCTTTACCTGTATAGATTATAAATTTATCTAACTTATCATTATTTATACATTTGTCATAATAACTAAAAGCACAGGGAAAGTGCTTCTTAATAAATTTACTTTTATGGCTTACATTTAATTGAACATTCACAAGTATGCACTCAAAATCCGCATATACTCCATCTGCCGCTGATGGTCGTTAAATTTTAAAATGAAATTTTCAGCAGATGGCAACTCTGCAACAATTTTCCAACATTCCGCTTTATGATGAATCATACATCTTTCACTGTGTGTGTATTGCAGACAGTTGTTGGAAAACAAAAGTTTCCTACAGTGCATCGTTCTGTAAAAGAAATAAATTTATACATATTTAATTATATACATATATTATTAATATTTGAATTTTTGTTTATAGGTTTTTTTATCAGTATTAATTTACTTACTTTGATATATTTTTTATAAAGATATCACTATCATTTTCTAAAAGCATAGGTTCACATGCTTAGATTTCTCCATTTTTGTATTGTAGAATGGTCCAACTATTTCATCAGTCTCATTGTCGTACCCAAACCCATTCACACTAATATCAACATTCCTGTCCTCAAATACATTAATATTTTTTAATGCTAAAGGAAAGCTTAAATTTGAAAAAAAATAAATGTCAGCACTAATATCTTCTGTATTATACGAAATACAACGTTGCTTATGTATAATTTTTGAGGTATCTAATGCTGCAACTAAAGCCCATTTAAAACAATAATTATCGGTGTTTTCAATGTTGATACATTCATGCTTTCGATAAAGTTTATACGGTGAGCTTATCCAATGTGATCCTGTTACTAATTAAGATTTATTTATGTTGATTTCAACACGAACAATTTTAATTAACGTCCAACCAGAATTTCTCTCTTGGAACTCCGACATTTTACCATGAATCTCGGGCAATTGTTTTGAAATCATCTCATCAACATTTTCTCCAGAGCATAGTAGATCCATTTTCGCTCTATGTGAAATAGTGCACAACTCCATTTCTTCACCTACAGTTTTTATATACTCTCCAATAAGTGTGATATTTTACAATTTGGTGTTTAATTAAACTACTTTCAAGTCTTTCCTTGAAAATACATTTATTTTCAGCAATAACATCTTCAAATAAAATGTTATTTTGTGGAATTCCGTAAGTAGTAGGGAATTGTATGTCTGGCAACCATTAAAATTCTGTGTGTTTATTTAAGGGATATTGATTTCAGTTGTTGTGAATTTGTTGTGTCTGTGTGTCCGATCCTATGGACATAATTTTGTTGATGGTGGGGAGGATGATGGTTAAGTTTTTTGTTTGCATTTATTTAGTGTATGTGTGTGTGTGTTGTTCTTTTTTCATACATTTTATTTTTAAGCATGTTTGTCTTTTCAAGCGTCCGTCGTTTGGTGGACAGTGTGTATACATACATACATACATTCGGTATATGGGTATTTGAGTATGCGTAGGGAGATGTTAAATTTTTTTAGATATTTGCGTGCGCAATCGTATTCTTATTTTGTTAGCTGTTTTGTTTACATTAGTTTTTTGTCAAGTACGGGATACTAAACAAAAAAATTGTGTGGATATATAATTTTAGAAATTATATACAATTTGTTTTGTGTATGCTTCTGCTTGACATAGGCTTGCCAGATCTAATTTGTCAAAAAGCTTGACATTGACCAGAAAAAAAATTGATTTTGAAAAAAAAACTTGACAAATAAAAACACTCATACTAAATATATAAAAGAGATTTTTAGTTTTTAAAGAAGAACTTCTGGATAATTATTATTGGGAAAATACGAATTGAATTTCAACTTTTACTCGTAAAAACAATTTTGCTGAGAGTTTTTAGCTAGTCTGTAATAAATAAATAAATAATAATTTTTATAAATAACTTGACAATTCTTCAAACACATAAGTTTTATTAAAAAAAAAACAATGAAAAACCGCCTGTATTATTCCACCATGGTTATATCAAGTCGGCTAAGCTGATAGAAGGATGGCGCGCCGGTAAAACCCCTGCTCAAGCCGAATCGCCGCCGCCGCCGACGAAAAGTCCACGACTTGCTTCTCTGGTTCAATGTTGTCAATTTACTAGTGTTGAGTAATAGGGTAAATATCAGTGTTGGCACTTTTATAATAATTGTACAGAAAGTTATAGTTATTTTTTAAACTATAATTGCAGAAAAAAAATAAAAATATGGGCTTTAGATTTGTTTTTTAGAAATATACACATACTTTTTTTAAGTATTATTACATAGCTAGAATAAATTTGAGAAAAAAAAATAACTTACAAAAAAGCTTGACAAATCACTTTTTCACTTGACACTTGACGCGCATTAAAAAACTTGACAATCAGGCCAAATCCGGCCCTTCTGGCAACCCTAGCTTGACATCACAATTTTTTCTTAAAGTTTTGCTTGATATACTTACATAAACTTTTTGTCAACTAGAAACTTTTTTTGGAGGCAAATATTCGCATAATCGTTTGAATTTCTGGTTGTGTTGCTAAGTACAAAAGATGTGGTTTGTATTTGAAATAAAAAACACTTGTATAATTTTTTATGCTTTTATTTTTACTAAATAAACTTAATTACAAATTTTTTTATATATGTGGGTTAGTGGCGGTTTCAACTGCCTTAGTTGCTTCGTCTAAAATGGTATCGTCTGAATTTTCAAACAACGCCAGAAATATGGGAACATCAATTGGTGGAAGGATTTGAACGTCAATTATTTCAATGGGTGGTTTGATTGATGACTGCATTATTCCTTGAGTATTAATACTTAGAAATTCTTCATCAGCACCTTCGAGAAGGCTTACATATGATGGTTGTTCCGCTCCATCTGTTGTTATTTCTGCTTGATATGTTGGTTGGGAATCTATACTTAGGAACAGTTCCTCATCACCCTCTAGAAGTTGTTCGTATTGCTCCAGTATGTAGGCTTTAGCACGCACTTTCCGGTAGTGGCGCATGAGTCTCCTATATAATGGTGTTCTCTTCGCGAAACTCATTTTCTGATATTAGAATTTAGGAATTCGATTTTTTGAACATTTCTTTTGCTTAAAAATTTTTGCAACGTAGGGATTTCATTTACCACAAAATCATATAGGACATAGAAATTTGTTGGGCTACAAAATTGTGCAACGTAAGGATTTTTTATGCATGCTTCTACTTGACCTCAATATTTGCTAGCAATCAAATTTTCTGTAACGGACGAATTCTATCGCAACTTAATTTTGCAACGTAGGGATTTTTTATGCATGCTTCTACTTGACCTCAATATTTGTTTGCAATAAAACTTTTGTAACGGACAAATTCTTTCGAGGCTAAATTTTTGCAACGTAGGGGTTTTTTATGCATGCTTAAGCATGCTTCTGCTTTTTGTCGTTGATACACATGCAAAAAATGTTTGTTTACATTATTTTTTGTAGCTTAAAGATTTGTTTTGCTACAATTTTTTTTATTTTTTCAAGCTATGGGTTTCTATTACCACAAATAATAGCTTTGGCACTGGAAACTACTCATTGAAGTTATGTATATCACACTATACTGAAAATATTATTATATAAATCATAAACTTTTCTATCTTAAATTAGTGCAATTTTGTATCTAAAAGTAACAAGTTATTAATTCTTATTAAATTAGTTTTGATAAAAAAAAAACTATTGAAAACTAAAATATTGTTATAATAGTATTTGTGTATATAAAAGTTTATAAAAAAAATAGTTTGTTGTGTTTTAATTCAATTAAAGTAACTGTTTTGAAAATATCAAATAAAATGAGTTCATCCATTTTCCGTTGTGTAGTGCTAAGGAATACAAATACCAAAAGTCGTATTTGGAGCATTGCAAAAGTCATGCTCAACTACTGTAATGTACACAACGGTTTAATGGACGTCAATTCTTAGAAAATCAAATAAACCGTCCTACTGGCAAATGTTGCTATATGTGACAAGATGGTAGGTAAAAGAAAATGGGAGAACCTATGGGAGCCCTTGCAAATTACTAGCGATCAGTTGGGTGGGGGGGTTTTTGGTCTCACAAATTCCTGTGCCAATAGAAAATCGTCTTTACATAAATAATTATTTTAGACTCCCTTACTTAACAGTAAAACTAAAATAAAGGACCGGATGTTGATCGTGTGTATACGAGGTGTTATTTTGTACCCATTTTGGATCAACTAAAAGAACTGTAACTTATTAAAGGACAACCCAAAACAAAGTAAAAAAAAACTTAAAACTCTATCATCGGTGTCACTGAATAGACCTGCACGTCTGTACCCTCCTTACCGTTGATTTCAGGTGTGCTAGTTCAATTACTGAAATCCCACTACGCAATTCACCACCTTTCTATCACACTACATATTGCAAGAAATTGACAAAAAAAATCTACTTATTCATCATAATTCAAAAATTCTTTATTCAAATATTATTATATAAAAACATTGCCCTATACCACTAAATATACTTAGAGTTAAGTAATATTGAAGAGAAAGAAAAAAAACTTATAAATTTAGGCTTAAAAGAATAATCATTGAGAAGTGGAAAAATCGAAACTGCATGAAATTTACAATGCTAGCAGTATATATACATATAACTATATCGATATATATCTGTCAATACGAACATTTAATTTACTATTAAGAATGATACACTATCGCAAAAAAAAAACAAAATACCGATAGATACAAATAATTTCATGATAGTGTTGACGTTTCCTTCTCTGATCTTTAAAACGAATGCTACATACATACATATTTTAAATGCATATGACCCATATATTAAAATTGTTGCAACTAAACAGATGTTTCTATATTTTTACAGGAAGTATAGCAACATGTATATTTTAACACAGAGAATAACGTATTACTAGCAACATGCTTGAAGGCATTGGATATGTTTTTTTTTTCGAATTACAATAACTTGTAGTTACAAAAAAATCAAAATTAAACTAAAAAAAATAATAAAATAAATGGGTTTGCTGACTCACCGATACTAGTTGTGTGTTGTCAAACTGCAGCTCTTGATGAGGCCTCCTCAATTGCTGATGCAGATGATCGTATACATGTGTCTATAGGTTGGTATAGACATTAAATAACAGCAGCGTGAACGAATTACATATGCAAATATGTCTATATGTGCAAATATGTATGTACGTATAATATTAGGAATGAGTGTAATTGCTAATTAACAAAGAACAAAATAAATGATAATAATATAGTAATATAAGTATATACATATGTCGATACCCAAATGTCGTGCATGTACGTTGTTGTAGTTACTGTGAGGGATTCAATTATAATTATAAAATAACTTGAATTCGATCGGCGTTATTGGCGCTCTTTTTTTCTTCTTTGGTTTTTGTTGTTTTCTTATGGCGCTTTTGCTGGGGCTATTGGTTGTTGATGATGCCGGTTAGGAGTAGGGCTAAATAGGTATGATGTTGTTCCTGACATGAATGTATGATCATGGCTATCAGGGCAACTGAATTAAACGTTTGTTGTGGCTTTTTCCGGTTGTCTAGTGTTTTTTTTTCTTTAGTTGTCTGTTCTCTCAGTTGGTTGTTTAGTTAATACATTTTTACCAAATGCGAACTCGAACAAGATCAAGAAAAAGCAAAAATCGAAATGATACGGTAGCGGCTCTTTTATGAGTCCACTACCTTTACCAACACGACTGCCGGCGGTTATACCGCACTTTCTGGAAATTGTATCAATGATGCAAACAATGGCAGTAAAGACACTTACAACAAACGACAAAAAATATATATTGCCGGTAAGTTTAGAGCAGGTGGGTGGGTATATTACAGTAGTGTGTTTGTGCCGGTTCGCTATCACGTTTTTCATATAAAATGAATGTGCATGCCTGGCTGGGAAACGTAATCGTTAAAAATATTTTTTGTTAGGTAATTAAGTGTATTTCTTATGAAAATGCGTTTTCCATCCTTGTGTATTGAGGGGTTTCAAAAAAAATTTATATGTAAATTTTTTTTTGTTTTCACATGCCTGATTTGAGAGTCAGTCAGGGCTTCTCTATTGAATATCACCCCTGAAACTTCTGCACGAACACCCCTACCCGGGCACCTATATTGAACAACTCTGTTGAATGTTTGTCAGGAAGCTGGAAATTTTCTTCATAGGTACAAAATATTTCACCGAGTTAAATATGAACATCCCTACTAACTTTTTTCAGTTTTGATTGCTGAAAGAAAATGAAACTAATAAAAAAGGGCATTTTGGTCTATTTTTAATACCCTTGTCCTTTCTGTCTATTCATTAGCATTTTCTTTTTAGTGCACTTGATAAGATGCATCAACTTAGGGCTTGTGTTTTTTCTTTTGTTTAAAGTAAACCATAAATGTTTGACTGTGTCCTCTATTGTCGGTCTATTTTTATGAAAAATAAGGGTGCGAGAAAGTGAAACATTGTCTATTTTTAAATGCATTCATATGTCGTGTATGTACATATGTGTGCACATTTATATCGCTATTAGTCAGTTTGACTGAGCTCGTTAGAATATTTTATTATATTGCGCATGTGTGCGTGTGTTTGCATTGGATAATTTTCTGTCTGTCCTTCTCTACCGTCTGTCTTTTTTATTGAGGTCGATCTTTTTATTTTTTTTATAAAAAAAGGGTATGGAAAAATTCTTAAACACCTACGCATTTCGCTCTATTTTTATTACCCTTGTCCTTTTTGAAATTCCTTATCCTTTCTGTCTATTCATTAGCATCTTCTTTTTATTGCATTTGGCTTTTCCGTTTATCTTTTTTTATTGCGGTTGATCTTTTTATTTATTGAAAATTCTTGGATTGACATTTTTATGAGTGTCTGTCTACCGTCTGTCTTTTTTATTGAGGTCGATTTTTTTATTTTTTTATTGAAAAATTTTGAGTTGACATTTTTATGAGTGTCTGTCTACCGTCTGGCTATTTTTCATGAAAAATAAGGGTGCTGGAAAATTTGTTAAACACCTGCGCATCTAGCTCTATTTTTATTACACACATTAAAAATTAGATTGGATTAGAAATTAATAAAATTGGTTACGAAAACAACATACATTTACATTACATAACAGTATGCGTGTGATTGTATTAGATAATTTTCTATCGTTCCCCTACCAGTTATGTTGTTGTCTCTTTTTATTTCACTCACCAATGCGTATATGTATTTAAGGATATACAAATACATATATAATTCTTCGATTGATAAAACCTTGCTCTTTTAATCATTAAAACCACGCCCACAGTTTTAAGTATAAATAGATGTTTAGAAAAATAGTATAATTCATTCTTGTTCTGAAAATTTAAACAGTTTATACCATTTCGTTAAAAAAGAATTAAATTAAATTAAAACAAAAAAATTGCCATCTTTACATGAGATATCTGCGGAAAATCAATTAATCGCAACTTTTCCTTAAAACGTCATGTGAGGATGCAACATCAAGGTTCTTCAATGATGTGCAACGTATGTAATATACGTTTTTCAGACCAAGCAGAACTTCATTTGCACTTAATAGATCATTCTAAAAGAGGAGAGGAAACTAAAGTTTATTGTAAGGATTGTGGAGAACATATTCCTAAAATAATTTGGCATTATCACGTAAGGACAAATACACATAAAATTAATTGTGCAGGAAAATTTGATAGTGACGTAAAATGCGTCAAGTCTTAATTTAAAAATCGCATCGTTACTTATATGATTGAAAATGCCAATAAAACAAATTTAATAGCTGAAAACTTTTTATGTGAAATTAAAGCTAAAGTGGTTGAATTGCTAAAAAATATAATTAAAAAATATTTAGCAATAAAATATAACATTGAACTGTTTTGTGAATACGTGTTGATAAAGGAAGAAGAAGATGCGTGCACCATAGATATCAAATCCCATCAGACTAAAATGATTATTCTTAATATATCTTCAACAACAGATGATATTCAGCAATGTTATAGTAACCAGTGCGATGTTATTGTGAAAAGGATGAGTGAATTTCAGGAGCGTGATAGCGGATGGGCATTAATTAAAATATCACGCCTTGAAATAAATATAAATCAATATAAATGTATTAAAGGGTCACAGTACATTCCTCTACCACCAACAATCCAGAGAAAGTTTGCATGCATTGATTTGCAAAATAATGACGAATTTTGTTTTAAGTGGGCCATAATATCGGCATTGTATCCAGTTGACCTTAATTCAAATAGATGCACATCCTATAATATTAATAACATACAAGATGAAATTATAGTGCTGGAAAATAGTACTGTTTTAAATTTTAAAAATTTAAATTTCCCTCTCGCTGTCAACAAAATTAAAGCCTTTGAAGTTAACAACCCGGAAATAAGTATAAATGTTTTTGGGTTGGAAAATGATGTAATTGTCGGTCCATACTACTGCAGCATAAAGGAAAAAGCCAAGCATGTAAATTTACTACTCTTAGAAGATGGTGAAAGATTCCACTACGTCTGGATTAAAAATATTTCAAGGTACGCGAATAATATTTATATTGTTGAAAACTAATACTATATTAAAATTAGTATTTTTTTAATTACAGATTAATGGGAAGTCAATTAACAAAAAATACTCATAAAATATACATCTGTAATGCTTGCTTAATTCATTTTCACAGTGAGACTTCATTAAAAACCCACAAGGAAAACTGCAATAAAGTTGTAACTACGATGCCCACGGCAGATAATAATTTAGTAAGTTTTAAGAATTTTAAGAAGCAAATGGATGTGCACTTTGTTGTATATGCAGATTTCGAGTGTATACTTGAATCAGTTAATATTTAAAATTCCTCAAATATTAAATCGATACAAAAGCATATTCCATTTGCTTATAGTTATTATATAAAATGTTCGTTTAATTCTAGTTTAGATATATTTAGAATATATAGTGGTGATAATTCACCACAACATTTTTTAAAAACTTAGTCGAGGATAGTTTAGATATTTATAATAATTATTTAAGTATTGTTAAACCAATGAATTTCTTAACAACACTTCAACACACAAGACAAAATGAGGACACAGCTTGTCACATCTGTAAAAAATTTTTATCTGTTGAAGATCGAGTGGCCGATCATTGCCATTTAACCGGCGAATATAGAGGCCCCGCACATAACAAATGCAATTTAGAGTACCAAATCGCAAACTTCATTCCGATATTTTTCCATAATCTTTCGGCATATGATTGTCATTTGTTCGTACGTGAACTTTCATCTATTGAAGGTGATATAAATATAATTCCTTTAAACAAGAAATTATATGTATCCATATCAAAAAGAATCCCTGTAAATGAAAAAAATACTCTTGAATTTTTTTCTAGATTCTTGTCGGTTTATGCCATCGAGTTTAGAAAAACTAGCAGAATTTTTGTCCGATGATGATTTGTCAACCGTTAAATCAACTTACCGCATTGACAGTGAATTCAATTTAATGAAGCGTAAAGGTGTCTTTCCGTATGACTATCTAGATTCAGTGAATCGTCTCCAAGAAAGTCATCTACCACCCCGTTCATGCTTCTTTAATAAACTTTCTAATGAGCCGTGTAGTGTAGAGGATTATGAACATGCTGAAAAGGTTTGGAGTACATTCAAATGTAACAGTCTGATGGACTATCTTCTATTATATTTAAAAGTAGATGTTTTATTGCTTTGCGATGTATTTGAAAATGTCCGTAAAGTTTGTAAAAACATTTACAATTTGGACCCCTGCCAATATTATACTATCCCGGGCTTGTCATGGGCTGCAATGTTGAAAACAACGGAAATTGAGTTGTAATTATTAACTGATATTAACATGTATAATTTTGTTGTGCGTGGTATTAGGGGGGTATTGTTCAATGCATTAAACGACATTCGGTAGCCAATAATAAATACGTTAGTGATTATGATCCTACAAAAGAATCTAATTACGTGATGTATTTAGATGTAAATAACTTATATGGTTATGCAATGTCTCAATACCTCCCCTTTAAAAATTTCAAGTGGGTAGAAAACTTTGAAAATTTTGATGTAAATAATGTAAAAGAAGATTCAGCATTGGGTTACATATTGGAAGTTTGTTTGTGCATTTTGTGCAGAAAACAAGAAAATTGAAAGCATGAAACAGCGAAAGTTAATAACAGACTTAAACAACAAAACCAATTATGTAATACATTATAAAAATCTTCAACAATGAATTCAACATGGATTGGTATTAAAGAAAATTCATAGAATTCTTGAATTTAGTCAGTCTAATTGGTTGGAAAAATATATTGATATAAACAATTATCACAGAACATTAGCTAAGAATTCATTTAAACAAAACTTTTTTAAATTATTAAACAACGCTGTATATGGTAAGACTATGGAAAATGTCGACAAAAGGAAAGACATTAAAATAGTATGTGAATGGGAAAGTAGAGGTATGCGATTAGGAGCTAGATCTCTTATTGCTAGACCTAATTTTCATAGTTCCCTCAAAATTCATGACGAAATGGTTGCAATTGAAATGAGTAGAGTGCGAACTGAATATAATAAGCCCATTTACATTGGATTTTCTGTGTTAGAACTATCAAAATGGAAAATTTATAATTTTCATTACGATTACATGAAACCCAAATATAGTGAAAATATTAATTTAAATTACATGGATACTGATTCTTTTATACATAACGTTAAAACAAATGATCTATATGCAGATATTAGAAATGATATCAAATCACATTTCGATACATCTGCATATCCGAAACAAAATGTATTCAATTTCCCACTCATGAATAAAAAAGTATTAGGGAAGATGAAAGATGAATGTAATGGTAAAGTAATTAATGAATTCATTGGTTTGCGAGCAAAAATGTATTCTATAAAAATAGATAGGATAGACACAGAAATAAAAAAAATAAAAGGAGTAAAACAGAGTGTAACCAACAAATTATCAATTAATGATTTTAGAAAATGTTTGCTGGAGAAAAAACTATATTATAATTCAATGTATGTGTTTAGATAAAAGGTGCATGAAGTATATACACAATATATAAGTAAACTAAAGTAGTGTGTTTGTACCGGTTCGCTATCCTATAAAATGAATGTGCATGCCTGGCTGGGAAACGTGATCGTTAAAAATATTTTTTGTTAGGTAATTAAGTGTATTTATTATGAAAATGCGTTTTCCATCCTTGGATGGTTGTTTGTATTAGGAGGTTTCATAAAATTTGTATTGTGTATTAAGGGGTTCAAAAATAATTTATATGTAAATTTTTTTTGGTTTTCACATGCCTGATTTGACAGTCAGTCAGGGCTTCTCTATTGAATATCACCCCTGAAACTTCTGTACGAACACCCCTACCCGGGCACCTATATTGAACAACTCTGTTGAATGTTTGTCAGGAAGCTGGAAATTTTCTTCATAGATACAAAATATTTCACCGAGTTAAATATGAACGTCCCTACTAATTTTTTTCAGTTTTGATTGCTGAAATAAAATGAAACTAATAAAAAAAGGGCATTTCGGTCTATTTTTATTACCCTTGTCCTTTCTGTCTATTCATTAGCATTTTTTTTTTATTGCACTTGATAAGATGCATCAACTTAGGGCTTGTGTTTTTTCTTTTGTTTAAAGTAAACCATAAATGTTTGACTGTGTCCTCTATTGTCTGTCTATTTTTATGAAAAATAAGGGTGCGAGAAAGTGAAACATTGTCTATTTTTAAATGCATTCATATGTCGTGTATGTACATATGTGTGCACATTTATATCGCTTTTAGTCAGTTTGAGTGAGCTCGTTAGAATATTTTATTATATTGCGCATGTGTGCGTGTGTTTGCATTGGATAATTTTCTGTCTGTCCTTCTCTACCGTCTAGCTTGTTATCTTACATATTTCACACCCCAGTGCGTATATTTATGTGTATAAGGATACACAATTTCATTACCCATATTTTTTTTTTTTTTTCAAAGAAAAAGGATCAGAAATTTAAAAAGAGGTTACAAAACCAACATGCATTTGCATTACATAAATGTATGAGATACATGGAAAATTCTCAAACAAAGTTAAACACCTGTGCCGGTCTATCTCTTTTTTATTACACTTGTCCTTTCTGTTTTTCTTTGCTGTCGGCCTTTTTTTTATTGCAGTTCATCTTTTTTTATTGAAAAATTTTGAGTTGGCATTTTCATGAGTGTCTGCTCCTCTACCAACTTTGTTGTTGGTCACTTTCATTTATCGAAAAAATAAATGTTGCGATACCGAGAAAATTCTTATAATGTAAATAGTTGTGATTTTTGTTTTGATTGTTGAAAGAAAATATTGAAAGAAAATAAACGAATTCAACATGTAACTGTTTATCACCATACAGATGTGAAAAATGTATGACCGAATGTTGTAAATTTAAAGAAATTTATTTACTATGAAAAATAAATATTTTCTTCATCGTTTTATAATATTGCTTTTTCTTAAGACATGCGCTAGCATAATTTAGCATAAATGCGAGTGTTTTTCAGAAAGTTTTTTAAACAAAGCTTAGAACAATCAATAGCATTCTTTCTATTTTCAGCCTAATCAGTAGTATATTTGTGGCATTCTGGCACACCAATTAGAATCTTATTAGATTTGGCCTCTTTATGGAAAACAATACACGTATGGGCATGCTGGCACGCCAATTAGAATCCCACTAGATTTGACCTCCTTATGAGAAAAATTCACTTATGGGCATGCTGGCACGCCAATTAGAATCCCACTAGATTTGACCTCCTTATGAGAAAAATTCACGTATGGGGAAAATACACGTATAGAGATACTGAGTCATATAATGAGAAAAATATGATCATTCTGTTACACATGCATTCATATATTTTTCCATGTGTATGCTTTTACAATAAAGAGAAATTCAAATGAGATATTTTTTCGCACCATGTCAATGAGATTCTCATTTGAGTAGTTTTTATTAAAACCTAAAATAAGAGTTTTACTATCCAGTACAAATTGATATAAAAGAATCTGTAATCTGTATATTATAAAACAATAAATGTACATATGTGGTAATGTGAAATGAATCTCGATTATGTATTTATTTTTGCACATGCGTAGACTTGCATTTTATTCGCTTTATATATTTATTTTTCATTATAAGACATGCGTAGGCTTGCATTTTAAGAAAAAGTATAGAACAATTCAAAATTAATTGAAAAGTTAAACATGCATGAGCAAGAAATAAGGTCAAAAATATGCTGCATTATTTCCTAATTTATTTCATTTGTTGTTTTTAATCTTTCTATGAAAAGGTAGTAAAATTTAAAGATTTGTTTGTATGGAAAAACTCTTAAGAACGAAAGACATGCGTATGCTTGCTTTCACTTATTTTTGTCGTAGTGTGGTGGTGCATTAACTAGTTTTATTGAAGGACACACATTTTTTTTCTACTTCAATGTTTTAAAATGCAATAATTTATGAGGCCATAAATCTGGTATGGTATGTTTGTTACTTAAGCAAAAAAAGGGTATTGAAAGGCAATAAAATTTTAAAATCCGTTTCAGGAAAATTTCTTAAGAACGAAAAACATGCGTATGCTTGCTTTCACTTACTTTTGTCGTAGTGTGTGGGTGCATTAACTATTTCTATTGAAGGACACACATTTTTTTCTACTTCAATGTTTAAATGCAATATTTTATGAGCCCATAAATGTGTTATGATGCTTTTGTTGCCTAAGAAAAAATTGTATGGAAATTTTTCAAACAAGGGTGATTAACAGTATACATATGTGTATGTAGTAGTGCCTCTAGAAAAGTATAAAATCAGCTATTTTTCGAACAAAATTCTAGTTCTGTGAAATTATTACAGGTAGTAAGATTTATGTGAAATTATTCGACGTAAAAAGATTTATGAAACTTTAAACATGGAATGTAAAAAATATATTTGCGAAATATGTAAATTAATTAGTTTTTCCACATGGTGGCACAAAGACACTATTTAAAACAACACAACATTGTATTAAGAAAGCCTATATGGAACACTCCGCTGTACCATAATGTTATGAAGGATAATTAAAAAAAATGCAGAATCAGAAGCAGCAATAATAATATCATCAGAAGCAACAACTACATCAGCAAAAGCAACACCAATAACATCATCTGAAACAGCAATATCAGAAACAACAACTACATCAGCAGAAGCAACACCAATAACATCATCTTAAGCAGCAACATCAGAAACAACAACGATATCAGCAGCAACAAGAACAGCAATATCATCAGCAGAAGCAGCAGCAACAACAACATCGACAGAAACAACAGCAACAATATCATCAGAAGCCACAACATCAGAAACATGTCATCATCTTCTCGATGGAGATGATGATATCTTTCTAAATATTAAATTATCGAAAGAAATTATTCACATTAGTGAAATAATTAAGCTGCCTCCATTTGATGTAGCATCATACTTGGCCCTATATGATGGCCAAGATGATGTATTAATGGAGGCAGTAAATAAAATTCCACTAGTCTAGAAAAACTTATAATTGAATAAATAAAAAAATATATAAAAATTAAAATGTATGTCTTTCACTAAATTTTATTATTTCTCTTTTTTATTAATTAGATTTTTTGAAAATTACAATTTTTACATTTGTAATAAAATTTCATAAGTGTGGTTGCTTCTTTCTCTATTTTAGTATTACGTATCCTATGTTGTACACATGAACAGGTATCTGGTCCACATGTCTCATTTTCATTAGACCAACAGCAATTGTAATAATGCTCTCCATGTTTATTTATCGTTGTTTTCAAATTATTTGTCCCTTCTAGATGTGATTGAATAGTCATGAGTTTATATTTATCTTCATCGGAAATAATATGGGAACACCGTTTTAAGAAATCGTACATATCTTTTAAAATCATCCATTACCATTTTTTAATTTATTGATATCTACAATAGTTTTCTTATGTCATTTGTGAGGGGGATATATTCAAACATTTTATCATGTATAATTAAGCAATAAGCAGACATATTAGCGGGGATATTTTTTAAGGTTTTTATTTCAATCCGTATGTCGATTGGTCCAGTTTTGATTGATTCATTTTGATGTGTTACATCCAATACAACTATTGGAGCCAAAGCTTTAAAATTTTCTCTTGTTAATAGTGGTTGAGGATCGCGTGAATAATAAGTTGATTGAAACTTTAAATACATATCATATAGTATGGCAAAACGATTTCTATCAAATTTTAGGTTTAGATCATCATAGGGATATGTATCAGAGTTAAGATGTACTTTTATATCTGTCAAATCACAATGTTGAAATTTGTTGGCACTGTTTCGAAGACCCAAAAGTAGGAAACGTGGTCTTTCGTTTTCGCTGGCTAACATTCCATAAAACCGTTGTACTTTCTGGAAGTGACGGGTAGTAATACATATCCCAACTTCTGAAAGATATATTTAAAGGATGGCGATTGTTAATTGTTTTAAACATCTGCAATTTGTAAGCGTCAGCAAGTTAAATGTGTGGTATTTTCCAAGAAATGTTTAAAATAGACAACTTAGTTTTTTCGGTTGATACATTAGATTTTAAAACTTGTTTATCATCTTTAGATCGCAAAAGAATCAATTCATGTTTAGAATTAACTATTATTTTATTAAAATCTTCAGCAAATCCAAGTAAGAAGTTTAATGGCATACAGAAATTGAAATAACCGTCTACAAGTGTAAGATCATCATTATTAAGTGTCGACCATCCTGCATTTACTAGATTATCACTTTCTGACTTATTCAGCGACACAAAGTTTTTTAATTCTGTTGCAATACCCAAATGGCGTGTACGATCAATTTCTACACCATTGATTTCATATCGAATTCAATTGTTTAAGAGACGTATAGATGTGGAAGCTGTTGAATCTTCCTTTGTTGCAAGCCCTTCAATGTATAGAAGACTTTCGCTTGGTAAAACATATAAATCTTGATTTTGAATTGTTATACGAATTTCATCATTATTTTTGAATGACTGTAGACATGATGTGTAGCTGTGATACCCCTTTTTTGTAATTGAACTATCCAAATGTGGTTTTTGTAAAATATTAATAATGTTATTCATTTTATAGAATTTTTCACGCTCAATAGCTATATGATTAGCTCTATTTTTTTAATATAAATCCCAAATTTATTAAAAACTTTTTATTAACTTCACTAAGAGTGTTACTTAGTTCAGGCTTAATACCTTTAATTTTTCTTTTATACTTTTCTGATTGACTTTCACAGCGCGATGACTTTTCTGATTTGTATTTCGTTGTTGTTGATGCTAGAATGAAGTCGAACTTATTTTGCAACTCACTTTTATTAAATATAATCATTCTCTCATAGGCTTTAAATGTAATCTTATTGTTATTTTTTCACCGCGAAAGTTAATTAAATTTCCGTTTTGATCGACGACTTTCAAAACAAGACTATTAACTGATTTTGAATTCACGGGTAAATATATCACATTCGATGGCGCCTCTGTTATTTTATATCCAGGGCTAACGTTAAGTGAAAACTGATGTAAAATATGTGCAGACATGTTATTTATATATGATCCGCTTACAATATTACATTCAACGATTATTATATTTATTTTTGTTATATCTATTGTTTTATCCGACTAATGATCAATATCTGGTTCTAATACTCTTTCGCTAAAGCCCAATAAGGAGCCGATAGAGTTCTTTTTATTGAAATAAATGGAATCAGTTGTGCTTTTGATGTATGATTGTAATATATATAATTTGCTTGTATGTCAAGGGTTCCTTTCTCATTCAGATTATGATATTTCTTTCTTAGTAATTCAGCTATATCAGCTAATTCATATGATCCAACAGGAATTTCTATTTCATGATTGCCAATATGAAATAAATTGTTTTCTACATCAACATTCGTAATTGAATGATATGTGTCAAAGCTTATTAAGCCACAAACATAATTTTCATTTAGTTCCATCGGTGGAAAATAGTTTGCAACAAGATATGAAGAGTTTCCGTTTAATGTGAGTGTTATTGACATTTTAAAGACTGATGAATGAATGAATTATTAATAACATCTCTTATGATTTTTATGATTCATTGCTTATATTAATCCAAGAGTTGTGTTCTGATGAAAATCCTAGCCATTTTACATAAACCTTATTCCTTTTTCGTTTTAAAACTTTTTCTACTAAATATGTGTCTGGAAAATAGTTCTCATTAGCTCGGGCTCGTAAAAACCACCTTTAATTTCATGACCTTGATAGTCTTGTAATATATAAGTATTAGGGTTTGTATTTTTTATAGTTTTAATTTTAAATATTTCTGTAGTCCAATTTGGTGTGTAACCTTTTTCAAATGTATGCTTATATTTACTTATTCGAACATTATCATACACTTTAAACTTGGGTTTTTTAAATATTTTTAAATTGTTGTAAACGGTATCCAATAACAATTTTTCTTTTGAAGAATTCACTTCATTAGGTGACATTTTTATTGTTCTGTGATATGTGTTATTATATTTGTCAACAAGGTCTTGATATATGGTTATCCATTTATGTATATGAACCCCGATAGCTAAACTCTTTCCACATCATTCCTTTTAAAGTTCTATTAAATCGTTCTACTATGGATGCCTTTAGAACACTATATGTTGAGTAGTGATTAATTTTGTTTGATTGCATTAGTTGATGAAACTGATTATTGAAAAATTCTTTACCATCATCTGTTTGTAAATTTCTTGGTTTTCGATTGTTATTAGTGAAAATACTCCTCATAGCATACGCTACACTCAGTGCAGTTTTATTTTTTACTGCTGCAACCCAAGCTTTTTTTGAGAAGGTATCTATTACTGTTAGAAGATAACGATATCCATTATTGTATAACGCATAATTCCCCATTTCAACTAAATCAGCTTGCCATAAATCATCAATTCCTTTCATTATAACTCGTCTTCTTTTAAAATTTTTTCGCGCTTGTTTGTGAAGTTCATTAACTATTTCTCTTATCCTCGTTCATTTTGTATATGATTATTTTTTCTGTCATTCTCATATATATATATCTTATAAAGTTTTGTTTACTTAGCCGTCTTAATTTTAGGCCATTCAAGTTTTCGTTTTTTCACATGATCCACATTAGTGTTTTTATCAATCCGTTTAAAAATAAAATCATCAATTTTATTAAATCTTTCTTCTATATTTTTTATAAAGTCTTTATTTGACCCTTCACAGCTTTTTCAATAAGTGCAACATCTTCATCAATATTTTTTTTATGTTTTCTTGTAATATTTTTATATCACTCCTAATAATATTTAATTGTGAGTCATATTCATTTTTAAGTTCTTCTATGCTAATCCATATAAAAATATAGGCTTCAATCTCATTTAGTCTATTTTCGATTTTATTGGAGAGGTTCATATTTATATCATGGAACTGATCCTTTATAATCCTTATAGTAGTATATATCTTTTCTATATCTTTTGTTATATTATTGATTTGTAAATTATGTTGGGATATCCTTAACTTTGAGTTATTTAGATTATGCTTAATTGAACTTTCACCAAATTTATTTATATAACTCATTTTTAATATATTATGTTAGCTTCTCTTAATTCTTCAATGATGGAAATTATTTCATTTCTGTGATTATTATGACCAGCACTTTCCGATGAAATAATTAAACGCATTCTGGCAACAAATTCATTTGGGTCATCCCAATATATATAGCTAGGCTTACGATTGTCTACAGATTTTAGCGATAATCCACTACCTTTCGTAAAAACATTTGTTTTAGTATTAAATAAATTTTTTATTATGCAAACATATTTGAACGCTCGTGTACTTTTAATTTGAGCTTTTGATTGATATTGTCGTTTATGTGCATTTGTACTTATTAAAATTTCTTTATATTTTTTTAAATCATTTATATTGTAATGTAGGGATTTTGAATGAAATAATAATTCAAATAATCCTGGAGTCATTTTCCACGTTAAATTCCCTATTTGAATTGAGTTATCCACATTAAAATTTAGCACATTATTTGCATAGCGCCATTTTCCACTTTCATCTATGTTGAAACCATAAACTTTATTTATCGTTTTGTTAGTCAGGAGCAATTCTATATTTTCCGCTAGTGACGATTTTTTACTACCATATAACGCTTCTTGATCATAAGCTACAGCATCGTCATAATTATCAGAGCTATTATCGGATGGTAGTGATGGAAGTTGTGAATCTGTTATGTCATCATCATTTGGCTGAAAATCATCTGATTGATAATCATAAATTTTTTCAATTTTCTTATTTGAAGGTTTTGTTATATCTTTGAATGACTCGTGCAATAAATCATCTGATTGGTAATCAGCAATTTATTAATTTTTTTGTATTTAAAGGTTTCGTTAGAGATTTAAATGTATCATCTAATAAATTGTCTGATTGATAGTCATCAATTTTTCTAATAATCTTTTTCAAAGGTTTTGTTATAGGTGTAAATGTTCATTATAACTCGTCTTCTTTTAAAATTTTTTCGCGCTTGTTTGTGAAGTTCATTAACTATTTCTCTTATCCTCGTTCATTTTGTATATGATTATTTTTTCTGTCATTCTCATATATATATATCTTATAAAGTTTTGTTTACTTAGCCGTCTTAATTTTAGGCCATTCAAGTTTTCGTTTTTTCACATGATCCACATTAGTGTTTTTATCAATCCGTTTAAAAATAAAATCATCAATTTTATTAAATCTTTCTTCTATATTTTTTATAAAGTCTTTATTTGACCCTTCACAGCTTTTTCAATAAGTGCAACATCTTCATCAATATTTTTTTTATGTTTTCTTGTAATATTTTTATATCACTCCTAATAATATTTAATTGTGAGTCATATTCATTTTTAAGTTCTTCTATGCTAATCCATATAAAAATATAGGCTTCAATCTCATTTAGTCTATTTTCGATTTTATTGGAGAGGTTCATATTTATATCATGGAACTGATCCTTTATAATCCTTATAGTAGTATATATCTTTTCTATATCTTTTGTTATATTATTGATTTGTAAATTATGTTGGGATATCCTTAACTTTGAGTTATTTAGATTATGCTTAATTGAACTTTCACCAAATTTATTTATATAACTCATTTTTAATATATTATGTTAGCTTCTCTTAATTCTTCAATGATGGAAATTATTTCATTTCTGTGATTATTATGACCAGCACTTTCCGATGAAATAATTAAACGCATTCTGGCAACAAATTCATTTGGGTCATCCCAATATATATAGCTAGGCTTACGATTGTCTACAGATTTTAGCGATAATCCACTACCTTTCGTAAAAACATTTGTTTTAGTATTAAATAAATTTTTTATTATGCAAACATATTTGAACGCTCGTGTACTTTTAATTTGAGCTTTTGATTGATATTGTCGTTTATGTGCATTTGTACTTATTAAAATTTCTTTATATTTTTTTAAATCATTTATATTGTAATGTAGGGATTTTGAATGAAATAATAATTCAAATAATCCTGGAGTCATTTTCCACGTTAAATTCCCTATTTGAATTGAGTTATCCACATTAAAATTTAGCACATTATTTGCATAGCGCCATTTTCCACTTTCATCTATGTTGAAACCATAAACTTTATTTATCGTTTTGTTAGTCAGGAGCAATTCTATATTTTCCGCTAGTGACGATTTTTTACTACCATATAACGCTTCTTGATCATAAGCTACAGCATCGTCATAATTATCAGAGCTATTATCGGATGGTAGTGATGGAAGTTGTGAATCTGTTATGTCATCATCATTTGGCTGAAAATCATCTGATTGATAATCATAAATTTTTTCAATTTTCTTATTTGAAGGTTTTGTTATATCTTTGAATGACTCGTGCAATAAATCATCTGATTGGTAATCAGCAATTTATTAATTTTTTTGTATTTAAAGGTTTCGTTAGAGATTTAAATGTATCATCTAATAAATTGTCTGATTGATAGTCATCAATTTTTCTAATAATCTTTTTCAAAGGTTTTGTTATAGGTGTAAATGTATCTTTTAATAAATTAAGTCTCTCTACTTCATTTAATTTAATATTTTTTAGTTTTTCCTTTAAAATCGCCCTTGTATTAACAATATCTTTTAATATTTTATTATTACTCATATCGATCTAATTTATATCTGAAATCAATCGGGCTTATATCTGATGTCGAACTGCTTTATATCTGATTGTGAACTGTTTTATATGAACTGCTTTCTATCTGCTATCGACCTGCTTTTTGTCTGATTATAAACTGTTATGTATATATTTGTTAACTACTCCATATATTATTGTGAACTGTTTTTCTAACTATTCATGAAGTGATTTATATATCTTCCTTACAGTTGTATGAATTCATCATTCATTTATTTATCAAATCGTCCTTATTCACAACCATGAATCTATCAATTTCTTTAGATAACAATATTTTGGTTGATACAAAGATTTTGAATATATGTAAATGTTTTTGAAACTAAGACCGTTGGGACTTTCTATTAAACTAATCATAACATTAGTTTTACCACAATTTTAGGGACCCACAACTAATGCTCGTATTGAATTTGGTAAAACTGCACTATGTTTAATTTTAGATTTCTTGTCTTGAGCTTCATCAGCATTTCTTATTACAATTTGCTTAGCTTGCTTTACTAGTCTCATTTTGATAACTAAATGGGTTTTGATATAAATTTCCTGATATATAACAAAACCTAATCATTTAAATTTTTAGTGTCAATCATATTAAACGTATATTATATATAATTAAAAGAAAAAATGAGTATAAACTATAGCAAAGGAGTT
This sequence comes from Gymnocheta viridis, assembly GCA_956483585.1. Classification (NCBI taxonomy): domain Eukaryota; kingdom Metazoa; phylum Arthropoda; class Insecta; order Diptera; family Tachinidae; genus Gymnocheta; species Gymnocheta viridis. The sequence continues at coordinate 63,699,441 of OY101440.1, read as the reverse complement.
AAAAATAATCAGTATAATTTTGGAAGTGGTTTTGTAAACAACTTAATAAATAAATTACCTGTTGAACTGCATTTACCTGGTTATCAGTTTTGTGGACCTGGAACAAAACTTGAAAAACGTTTAGCGAGGGGTGATAAAGGGATAAATTTGTTAGACGCAGCTTGTAGGGAACACGATATTGCATATTCACAAACAAACGATATTAACAAAAGACATAAAGCCGATCAAATATTAGTTGAAAAAGCTTGGAAACGAGTACAATCTAAAGATAGTGATTTCAAAGAACGAGCACACGCTTGGCTCGTAACAAACACTATGAAATCAAAAGTTAAGTTGGGGTTAGGTATGAATCATATCAAAACTCGTAAATCCAGAAAATCACAGAAGAAAAAATGTAAAAAGAGAAAAGCATGTGATAGAAAATTGTTTTTAACAACTGTTAAAAATACTCTAAAGCTCTTGAGTAACGAAAAACCAAACAATTTAAATGCCGCTCTTAAAATTGCACGAAAAGCCGTTACTTCAAACTTTAAAGGGAAGAAGAGAGCTAATATTGATATACTGAGAGTTATACCAATGCCGAAAATTGGTGCATTTCTACCAATTATTCCAATCCTAACAGCTTTGTCAGCACTTGGAGGTTTGGCTACAGGTGGGTCAGCTATTATTAAGGCTGTTAATGATATAAAAAATGGAAAAGAACAACTAGCAGAGGCTACTCTACATAATAAACACATGGAATCAATTGCTATGGGAAGAGATCTATATCTTAAACCATATAGATCTGGATATGGTCTGTACTATAAGCCAGCTCCAAAAAACTTTTAGATAAGCTACCCAATCGACCATTAACTGATATAGATTTGATGAAATATGGTAAACAACTAAGTAAATTTAGAGGAGTTTTTATGCGTGACCGTTTACCCAAAAAACCATTACTTCAAGAATGTGGGATTGTTAATTTAGATAATTTTCAGGGTCCTGGAACTCATTGGGTAGCTTATTATAAAAATCGCAACTATAAAGAATATTTTGATAGCTTTGGAAACTTACAACCTCCAATTGAAGTAGCTAATTATTTAAAGAGACCTATTGAATATAATTATGAGCGAAAACAAAACTTTAATACATTTAATTGTGATCACCTATGTCTAAATTTTTTATTCAATAAATATAATTTGAAATAAATAAAACACAAATAGTTATATTTTTATATTTAAACATAAATACATAATTAAAATTTTATTAAATTTTTTCTTTTTGTTTCATACTATACTCGTTTGAATTCGGTTGTAAAATATATAAATATTAATAAATAAATATTATATTATTATATTGATAAATATATAATAAATATTACACATATGTGGGAGGGGTTGTTATCGAAGCAGTCCACAACTGTAACGGGACCCCTTTTCGATTCCCCTCCTTTCGTGTCTCAGTAGTTGATTGTTCAGTCCACCATTGGGATAGATCTACCAATCCCTGAGATACGCGCTAATATCAGCGTTTGCTCGGGACTTTAGTGATTTCTGGGAGTCAAATTGTAATTATCGACTTCCATTTTCATCACCGGTGTCCATAGTAATTGCTAGCATATGACATAGACTGAGGTGTCCACCCATATAGACTCTACAACTAATATGTATCGACCCGGTGGTTCTGAGTCTAACTCATGTGCTAACCAAAGCTAATAAAAAATTTAAAAAATTAACAATCAATTTCCATTAACAAATTATCGTCAGCAGAATCATTTATAAATTGGTCTATACAATCAGGTGACCTTTGATTGTCTATATGATCGATTTCCATTAGAAAATCGTCATTGCTATCGTTTATAAATGATTCTTGAGAATGCCCCCAAGCAAGGGTTTTTACACTATTATTGCACACGTATCTTTTGTTGTCTAAATAACTTAAAGATACCTTATTTATTAAAGACGTATATAAAACATGTAGTTTTGACTTAAAAGTATACATACTTCTATAATAGACTTTCTTATTATACAGACAGTTTTTGTAATCTAATAAACTTAAATTTCTAGATACATTACTTTTTATACCCTTTGCTTTCTTGACTTCATTCATATCTTCCATTTTGTATGAGTACATTTTCGCTCTCAACCCCACAAATTCCTTCATTACCCTACCATTATTTTCATCCTTCATCATACCTAATATTTTTTTATTTTTTTGTGGAATACCATATTTATTATTCGCTTCATAATCTGATGTATCAAACTTTGCATCAATATCGTTTATTATATCTTTATAAAAATCATCAGTTTCGATTGTGTATATGAACGAATCGGTATCCATATAATTCAGCTCTGCTTTGATATTATATTTTGGTAGTATATAACCATAATGAAAGTTGTACATCTTCCACTTTGAAAGTTCTAGTATTGTAAATACTAAATAAATTGGTTTATTATAAAACGAATAACTTCTGTTTAGCTCCATAGCTATCATATTTTCCTCAAATATGCTGAATGAATGAAATTCTGGTTTGGCAATAAGGACACGAGCACCCAATTTCCTACCCACGCTTTCCCACTCATTTACAATTTTAACATTCTTACGCTTGTCAACGTTTTCCATTGTTTTACCGTATACGGCATTATTTAATAATTTGAAGAAATTTTTGTCAAACGTGTTTTGGGCGTTAGTTCTATGTAAATTATTTAATGAGATATATGGCTTTAACCAAGCTGATTGCTTAAATTTCAAAATTCGGTGAATTTTTACTAACTTTAAACCATGTTTTAAATATTGTTGTAAATTTTTATAATATATTACATATCCATATTTATTATTTAATTCAACAATTAATTTCTTTTCTTTAGAATTTAGAGGATTTTTCCGCTACAAAAAGGTAAATTATTATGAATATCATGAATTTGTAATGGATACAACAAATCAACTTCTAATATATGTATATCCAGTAGCTGAGTCTTCTGGTATACTATCCAGACAAAAGTTTTCAATATCTGTTTCCCACTCAAAATTACCTTCTGGTAGCGCTTCAGACATTGCCCAACCATACAAATTATTTGAATCTAAATACATTAAATACTTAGATGGTAGATTCTCATTGTAATCATTCATGTATTTGTTGTTTGCAATAGAATGCCGTTGAGAACACTGTACTATTCCTCCTCTTATCCCCTTTTGTATAAAATGAATCATTTCTATGTCTATCAACAACTCTAATTTAATATCTGTTATTTTTAACATCGCGTCCCAAGAAAGTCCTGGGGCTGTATAGAAATGACAGGGGTCTAATTTATAAATATTTTTGCTAATAAATCTAAAGTTTTCAAAAACATCTGTTAACAACAAAACATCAGTTTTCAAATACAATAAAAAATAATCTTCTAAAGTTGCACACTCAAACGTACTCCATACTTCTTTAGCATGGGCGTAATCTTCTTGAGAACAGTCTTCATCAGTTAATTTATTATAAAAGCTCTCTATATTCGGCAAAGAAGTTTCTTTAAGTTTTTCTATAGTATTTAAATAGCTGTATGGAAAGACACCTTTTCTAATAAGCAAATTAAATTTACTTTCGTTTTCTCCAAATATTGATTTTACTACTTTTAAATCTTGCTTAGCTAAATTTTCAACCAAATCATTTAAAAATCTATAGGAATCTAAAAATCGAATTTCAATGTTAGCACTATTCTCATCAGTTATAGTTTTAGAGAGAGATATATAAAGCTCTTTATTGAATGGAATATATTTATGGAAATAATATTTATAGGGCCATCATTTATATTATTTAGCTCCTTCACAAATAAATGGCAGTCATAACCAGAAAAATTGTGGAAAATTACTGGAAAGAATTTTGGCACTTTGTAATTAAGATTACACAAACTATGTGCAGCGCCTCTATATTTCCCACTCATATGACAATGATCCCTAACTTTGAATCATCTAAAATAACTTTAGAACAAATGTGACATATATTGGTCGAATGGTAATCTAAGTTTTCTTCTTCTGTTAGGGGTAGCATGGGTTTTACTATAGATAAATAATTATTACTTAAATATTTTACGTCTTTAATTAAACTCTCTATAAACAGTGTAGGTGAATCTAAACCTTTAAAGCTACATAGCTTATTTAAATTGTCGTTGAAAGTACATTTAATGAAATATGATATAGCATAGGGGACATGTCTATCAACTAATGTTGTTGAATCAATATCACCACACGGAATGCAAGTTTGAATATTTTCAAATATGCATTCCGAATCTGCGTATATTACGAACGGTACATCTATACTATTGCTATAATTACTAAACTCTATTGTAGACTTATCTGCTTCTGGTGTATATGCAATTTGTTTTTTACAATGTTGCCTATGAATTTCTAATTGTTGTTCATGGTGAAAATTCTGTAGGCAGTCATCACATAGGATAATGCTTCCATGATGAGCTGTCTGTTGAGCTCTAATGAATCTGAAAAAATTACAAAATGGATGTATGAATAAATAAAAAATAGATGAGCTGACTGTTGAGCTCTAATGAATCTAAAAAAATTACAAAATGGATGTATGAATAAATAAAAAATAGTATAATAAAGAAAACTAAAAAGTAATTTATAATTTTATTCGTAATCATGATATATTTTTTATATAAACATAGTGTGAAACTATGTTTCCCTCAACTTTTTTCTGCATAAATAAAAGTTGGATATGTTTGGATTTTTTTCCTTTTTTTTATAATTTACACTCGGGGTTGTCATGGAATCCAATTTTATTGGAATTGGATTTAAAACCGACAAAAAAATCGCGTTGGTGTCATGAAATCCAAGTTATCGGTTTTGTGTTCGAACTTGAATTTTTATCGGTTTTAGGTGTCATAGAATCCAATGTTATCGGTTTTTTTATTGGAAATAAAACAAGAAGTTAACAGGTGACGGAATTAACTGGCGGGCTATTGTTTTTATTTATTCTAGTTAATTAATTTGCAAAAATGTAAGTAAATAAAAAAGTTATCATAAAATATAAATTTTTTTAACTTTAATAAGTAACATTTGAGTGTTAATTTTACTTTGTTAATCTTTAATAAATTGGAACAAAATTGTGATTTACATATTTAATAAAAAATAGGGGAAAACACAAAAACAAAACACAAAACGTCATTATCCTGGAATTTATGGAGAAGTACCCTGATTTGGCAAAAGGGTTCACAAAACGTGATAAGCCAACTGTGGATTCCCTCTGGCAACAATTGTCTGAGCAACTAAATAGTGTTGGTCCGCCGCAAAAGGATATGAATGGCTGGAAAAAGGTAAACGTTGTTTTGCAGCGATGCAATATATTGTTTTGTTAAAGTTTGCTGTTTTTTAAAGACATGGACTGAATGGAAGAGTGATGTCAAAAGAAAGCTTGCCCAAAACAAAACCGAGTCGAGGGCCACTGGGGGGGACCTTTTTCAAAATACTAACTGACACAGACAGAGGAAAACATAGTGCGGTTATGCGGTATTGCGAAATCTGTTGAAGGCGTCGCCTGCCTCATAATTTCGAAGGAAGTGTTGCCGTGCGCTGCTTATACTCCATACAAAAGAGTCATGGCTGGAGCCGGGGTACCGTGCATCTACAGCCCGAATTTTCATGTCACCATCGCAAATCTAAATAAAAAATAATATATTGTGTAAATAAAAATGTAAATGCGATGACAAATTGAATATTATGATTTACTTACAATCATTGCATTCATACTGAAATATCCTTTTCGATTGTAATACAAATGCTCGTCAATACTGGGCTTAACAATCTTGACATGGGTACCATCGATGCAGCCAATTGTTGATGGAATCTTGTATTTGCTGTAAAAATAGTTTCTTGATCTGCATTTCTCATTTGAGTCCATTTCAATTTTTACCCACTGCGGGCAAACGTAACGCTCGATAGCCACAAGCACATCGTGCAACACTATTGATACAGTGCTTCTACCCAAACTTATACTGGAGTCCTTGCCAACAGACCTCTATTAAGATCCTTCAGCTAAAAAGCGTAACGTGGCTGCTAACTGCAACAAAGGTGGTGGTATTTTTGAACGTTGCAAGTGCCTTTCAATAGTATTAAGTACTTCTCGAAAAGCCTCTTTGTTTAAACGATAAGAGGCTAAGAACCTGCACAACATTTTTATATATATATGTATATATCTAGTAACCATCAAAATATACTTACGCTGTCTCCGGCACTTCAAACGGATTGCTGCAGTCCCTCAAAATTTTTCTTGCCACCTTTTCAGAGTGTCTTTCTTCCAATAACAAATATGCTGCAATGCCGGATGCCATTTTATTTATTTATGAAATGTAGTCACTTTTTTTCTTTGTTTTTATTTAGAAAAACACAACTTTTAGCAATATTTTAGTACAATTTGCAAAATTTTGAAAAAAATACACTTAAAATTGTAAACAAAAGAGCAAAAACAGAAAACAGCTGATTCGAACATCGGTTTTATTTGCGTTCGAAAATAACAAAACCGACTTGTTTTCATGACACCAAATGAATCCAATATCGTTTTCCAAAAGCGACAATTACCAAAACCGACTTGGATTCTATGACAACCCCGACTAATATTCGGATTATTAGTTTCAAAAATTTCTATATCTTTTATTTTTAGTGGGAAGCATAAGCCACTAAAATTTAAGCCAAAGCCGTTAAAGAAAATTTGTTGTTCATCAATGTTGACCCCATAACTGCTTGTTCTTTGAGAATTTCTATGGGTTGCTAAGGCTGATAGTATTGCCTATTTGAAGCAAAATTCATAATTGTTTTGTACATTTATGCATGATTTTTTTAACTTTATTTTATTTGGGAGAGGAATAAAACTGGAACCTTTTAGTGGTTGGTATCTATTTAGGATTATATGAAGCTTTAAAAGTTGAACTAGAGTCCAACCACTATCCCGCTCTTGAAAGTCTTCCATTTTTGTTAATATTCTTTGAATATTTTAACCATATTCATCGGCAAACTCTTCTATATGGAAAATTTCCTTCATTTTCGTTTGAAAATGTTTCACCTCTATTGGGGTATTTTCTAAGTCATTTACATTGGGGCGAGCATATATCTCCATATTAAATTTAAAAAGTTGTAAACTTCTCTCTTTAACGGTTCCTCAGCTTCCTTCATAAGCATCTCCGGTAGAAGACATTCTCCATTACTATTTTCATATTCTAGTGTTATAATCCTCTTTTTAAAAGCACTTTTTACTAGCTTTACAACACTTTTTTTTTGAGTTCGAAGCATGAGATCTTTCATAATATCACAATTTTTTTGGAAATTCACTAAAGATGTTTAAGAAATTTATTTTTTTTGTAATATTAAAATCATTTTTACTAAACTGTTATGAATTCGAATTACAAAACACAAATTTAAAGTTTTTTCTTTTTAAAAAGTCTTACTAAAACACAAATATAATTTTTTTTCTTTTCTTTGGAGACAATCTTAATACATTGAATAATAAAAAACCACAAATTAAAAGTTTTATAAATCTTTTTACGTCAAATAATTTTACAGAAATCTTACTATGTTGAATAATTTCACAGATCTAGAATTTTGTTCGAAAAAATAGCTGATTTTATACTTTTCTAGAGGCACTACTACATACACATATACTGTTAATCACCCTTGTTTGAAAAATTTCCATACAATTTTTTCTTAGGTAACAAAAGCATCATAACACATTTATGGGCTCATAAAATATTGCATTTAAACATTGAAGTAGAAAAAAATGTGTGTCCTTCAATAAAAATAGTTAATGCACCCACACACTACGACAAAAATAAGGGAAAGCAAGCATACGCATGTCTTTCGTTCTTCAGAAATTTTTCTGAAACGGATTTTAAAATTTTATTGCCTTTCCATACCATTTTTTTTTGCTTAAGTAACAAACATACCATACCAGATTTATGGCCTCATAAATTATTGCATTTTAAAACATTGAAGTAGAAAAAAATGTGTGTCCTTCAATAAAAATAGTTAATGCACCCACACACTACGACAAAAATAACGGAAAGCAAGCATACGAATGTCTTTCGTTCTTAAGAAATTTTACTGAAACTGTGTCCTTCAATAAAAATAGTTAATGCACCCACACACTACGACAAAAATAAGTGAAAGCAAGCATACGCATGTCTTTCGTTCTTAAGAGTTTTTCCATACAAACAAATCTTTAAATTTTACTACCTTTTCATAGAAAGATTAAAAACAACAAATGAAATAAAATAGGAAAAATAAATACATAATCGAGACTCATTTCACATTACCACATATGTACATTTATTGTTTAATAATATACAGATTTACAACATTACAAAACTAGTTATGTTTATTAAAAAAAATTAGCTGTAGTTTAGTTCGAATATTGCAGAACCATTTGGCGATTGTCGTCCTTTGTAAATAATTGTCCAAATTTGTTCATTCATATTGGCTAAGTAAGGATCCTCTCTGTTTAAATATTTAACCATTCTTTGAGGTAGATAAAACCGTTTATTGTTCTCCAAATATGCTATGACTTTGGATCCATATTGTGTAACCTTCCACTCAAAATTTAAAATTTTTAATGGTTCATTTAAGGGAATATCATCAGTTTTCGTGTACTCTGATTTTATTCCTTGGGCTATGTTAATTAACTGTTGATAGATCTGAAAACAATCAAATAAAAACAATCATATAATATGTATAAATATTTGTATATTTTTTCTACAGCATGAATATAATAAATAAAAAATTTTTTATATATTATAAAACTGTATACTTACCATTTTGTTTAATGCGAAAAGCTGCTTTAACTTTTTTTTAATGTGATTTCAAGTAACTGTGAAGAACAATAACAAACAAAAAAATCTGAACGTTCTTTTATATCAATTTGTGCTGGATAGTAAAACTCTTATTTTAGGTTTTAATAAAAACTACTCAAATGAGAATCTCATTGACATGGTGCGAAAAAATATCTCATTTGAATTTCTCTTTATTGTAAAAGCATACACATGGAAAAATATATGAATGCATGTGTAACAGAATGATAATATTTTTCTCATTATATGACTCAGTATCTCTATACGTGTATTTTCCCCAAACGTGAATTTTTCTCATAAGGAGGTCAAATCTAGTGGGATTCTAATTGGCGTGCCAGCATGTCCATACGTGAATTTTTCTCATAAGGAGGTCAAATCTAGTGGGATTCTAATTGGCGTGCCAGCATGTCCATGCGTGAATTTTTCTCATAAGGAGGTCAAATCTAGGGGGATTCTAATTGGCGTGCCAGCATGCCCATACGTGTATTTTTTCCATAAGGAGGCCAAATCTAATTAGATTCTAATTGTTGTGCCATAATACCCACAAATATACTACTCTAATCTAATAAAAATACATACTAAAATAAATATTTTAAATAAAACTAATTGATATAACGAAATATATATGATGTGTTTTTATTTATTATGGAGATTTTTTTATCTTACTTTTTCAGATTTCATAACAATTAAAATGTTTATATGTATTTATTTTACTTTTCAGATATAGGTTAATAGTTTAAAAAGTCTTATATATAAATTAAAAAGTTTCTGTGTTAATATTCATATATTCGTTATAATATAAATTACATGCACATATATTAACATTTGGTATACTGATATTTTCAATATTACATCTATGAATTCAATTATGAAAATATATGAAAGGATAAGAATCATTACTATACATTCTTAATTCCTCAATCTTTCTCAGGAATAATTTCTTGTGTTCCTTATCGATATGACAACTGTATCCATCTAATAGATCCTTTAATTCAGCTGATGTGACCTTTTTTTAATACAGTTGATCTAGTTCGCAACAGAATACATAAATAACTAAACAAAAGTTTTAAATGTTTTCAATATTCACATTGTCTACATATAAATTAATAAAATTTCTATGTAAAATTGCACTTTTTAGCACGCATTTCCTTACAACTATTTCTATGATATTTACAGATATTGATGTTAATATTACTTTTATATAACGTTCTTATATTTGGATATCAAAGTCATCTAAATTAAATATATATATTTCCATTTCTCCAAGCAGTTGACTTAACCATTTTACTTTTTCAATTCCTTTAACATATATAATATGATAATGTTCTTTTTTAAGATATGATATTATATATTCTCTAAATTCGTTGAGCGTTGAATTTCCATCATTCCAACATAATCCATGTAAATGATTGTACAACCATTTATTTTTAATCCTATCTTTATTCGTTAATTCTGAATATTTAAAAGGGGGTAGAATCAGAAAAGTTTTAATTTCTGAATCAACTCCTACAACGCAGACTTCCTTTGCCAATAAATTATTATTAATACAGAAACCCTGTACATCTATGACTACATTTCTATTTTGATTCATTATCTTATTATAAGTGAAAATATTTACAAAAAGTATTGTCCTTTTATTACTTTTTTAATATCAATAAATAAATCAATTATGTTCATTTGTTTGCTTTCAAAAATAATCTTATAATAAAATCCAACTGAAATTTTCTTATGTAATGAGAGATCCATAATGATATCATCAGTGATATAGTTGTATATTTCATGTAAAAAACAAAATAGCTCTCCAGTTCCAACATAATTTGTAACATACAATACAATTTGGAATGAATTTCCGTCATCCCACGTCAAATTTGGTTGATAAACAGACCGGTTTCGGCTATGTGCCATCTTCAGTGTTCTCTCAGTAACTGATAACAATGTTAGCTTCCTTTCACATCGTATGATTTCCAAAGGTTCATTTAGCAGAAAATATCTTACAGATATATTTTTTGATTTTTTTTAAAGATGTTATTAAGAAATTCAATTGTATTATTCATCTTCTTATTTTTATTTATTTTTTATTATATGTATAAGCTAATTCTCAAATTTTTGTTATAATCAGCTTTTAGCTGGTTAAGATCTGCTTTTTATCGGGTTCTGAACAACTTTTATCTGGTCATGAACAGCTTTTTAACTGCTTACGAACAGCTTTTTAACTGGTTACGAACAGCTTTTTATCGGGTTACGTAAAAATTTATTTGGTTATGAACAGTTTATATCTGGTTATGAACAGCTTTTATATGGTTACGAACAGCTTTATATCGGGCTACGAACAGCTTTTATCTGGTTATTTTCTGCTTTTATCTGATTATAATCATCTTTTATCTGTTTATGATATGTTATATGATTATGAACAACTTAATATCTGGCTATGATTAGCTTTATACATGATTATGATCTGCTTACTTATAGCTGTATGAATTCAACAAGACTTTTTTTCTATATCACCACTTATTTATTTATATAGTCATCCTTATTGACAACAAGATCACCCCATATTTTTCTCTACAGCATTGACTACATATATCTGCTAATTCTTTAAATGGCATCTCTAATAACATGACGTTATATACGTATCGCAAATTCATTTTATCTTTTTAAAAAAAAAAATTATAATTATGTTAGCACTATTAAGTACTAGATGCTTTGGAGTTTTTGTATTAGATCTGATCCAATACCTGATCAGACCTAATACAATCCAATACCTGATAAGACCTAATCAATACCTAATCAGGTCTGATCAGACCAAAATCTCCAAAGCATCTAGTACTTAATAGTGCTAACATAATTATAAATTTTTTTTTAAAGATAAAATGAATTTGCGATACGCTCATAATTATATTCAATAGGTCTCTTTAAATAATTAACTACTTCAATTGGAGGTTGTCAGTTTCCAAAGCTATCAAAATATTCTTTATAGTTGCGATTTTTATAATAAGCTACCCAATGAGTTCCAGGACCCTGAAAATTATCTAAATTAACAATACCACATTCTTGAAGTAATGGTTTTTTGGGTAAACGGTCACACAAAACTGATAACCAGGTAAATGCAGTTCAACAGGTAATTTATTTATTAAGTTGTTTACAAAACCACTTCCAAAATTATACTGATTATTTTTAACTCCTTTGCTATAGTTTATACTCATTTTTTCTTTTAATTATATATAATATACGTTTAATATGATTGACACTAAAAATTTAAATGATTAGGTTTTGTTATATATCAGGAAATTTATATCAAAACCCATTTAGTTATCAAAATGAGACTAGTAAAGCAAGCTAAGCAAATTGTAATAAGAAATGCTGATGAAGCTCAAGACAAGAAATCTAAAATTAAACATAGTGCACTTTTACCAAATTCAATACGAGCATTAATTGTGGGTCCCTAAAATTGTGGTAAAACTAATGTTATGATTAGTTTAATAGAAAGTCCCAACGGTCTTAGTTTCAAAAACATTTACATATATTCAAAATCTTTGTATCAACCAAAATATTGTTATCTAAAGAAATTGATAGATTCATGGTTGTGAATAAGGACGATTTGATAAATAAATGAATGATGAATTCATACAACTGTAAGGAAGATATATAAATCACTTCATGAATAGTTAGAAAAACAGTTCACAATAATATATGGAGTAGTTAACAAATATATACATAACAGTTTATAATCAGACAAAAAGCAGGTCGATAGCAGATAGAAAGCAGTTCATATAAAACAGTTCACAATCAGATATAAAGCAGTTCTTGTTGTAAATTTTTATAATATATTACATATCCATATTTATTATTTAATTCAACAATTAATTTCTTTTCTTTAGAATTTAGAGGATTTTTCCGCTACAAAAAGGTAAATTATTATGAATATCATGAATTTGTAATGGATACAACAAATCAACTTCTAATATATGTATATCCAGTAGCTGAGTCTTCTGGTATACTATCCAGACAAAAGTTTTCAATATCTGTTTCCCACTCAAAATTACCTTCTGGTAGCGCTTCAGACATTGCCCAACCATACAAATTATTTGAATCTAAATACATTAAATACTTAGATGGTAGATTCTCATTGTAATCATTCATGTATTTGTTGTTTGCAATAGAATGCCGTTGAGAACACTGTACTATTCCTCCTCTTATCCCCTTTTGTATAAAATGAATCATTTCTATGTCTATCAACAACTCTAATTTAATATCTGTTATTTTTAACATCGCGTCCCAAGAAAGTCCTGGGGCTGTATAGTAATGACAGGGGTCTAATTTATAAATATTTTTGCTAATAAATCTAAAGTTTTCAAAAACATCTGTTAACAACAAAACATCAGTTTTCAAATACAATAAAAAATAATCTTCTAAAGTTGCACACTCAAACGTACTCCATACTTCTTTAGCATGGGCGTAATCTTCTTGAGAACAGTCTTCATCAGTTAATTTATTATAAAAGCTCTCTATATTCGGCAAAGAAGTTTCTTTAAGTTTTTCTATAGTATTTAAATAGCTGTATGGAAAGACACCTTTTCTAATAAGCAAATTAAATTTACTTTCGTTTTCTCCAAATATTGATTTTACTACTTTTAAATCTTGCTTAGCTAAATTTTCAACCAAATCATTTAAAAATCTATAGGAATCTAAAAATCGAATTTCAATGTTAGCACTATTCTCATCAGTTATAGTTTTAGAGAGAGATATATAAAGCTCTTTATTGAATGGAATATATTTATGGAAATAATATTTATAGGGCCATCATTTATATTATTTAGCTCCTTCACAAATAAATGGCAGTCATAACCAGAAAAATTGTGGAAAATTACTGGAAAGAATTTTGGCACTTTGTAATTAAGATTACACAAACTATGTGCAGCGCCTCTATATTTCCCACTCATATGACAATGATCCCTAACTTTGAATCATCTAAAATAACTTTAGAACAAATGTGACATATATTGGTCGAATGGTAATCTAAGTTTTCTTCTTCTGTTAGGGGTAGCATGGGTTTTACTATAGATAAATAATTATTACTTAAATATTTTACGTCTTTAATTAAACTCTCTATAAACAGTGTAGGTGAATCTAAACCTTTAAAGCTACATAGCTTATTTAAATTGTCGTTGAAAGTACATTTAATGAAATATGATATAGCATAGGGGACATGTCTATCAACTAATGTTGTTGAATCAATATCACCACACGGAATGCAAGTTTGAATATTTTCAAATATGCATTCCGAATCTGCGTATATTACGAACGGTACATCTATACTATTGCTATAATTACTAAACTCTATTGTAGACTTATCTGCTTCTGGTGTATATGCAATTTGTTTTTTACAATGTTGCCTATGAATTTCTAATTGTTGTTCATGGTGAAAATTCTGTAGGCAGTCATCACATAGGATAATGCTTCCATGATGAGCTGTCTGTTGAGCTCTAATGAATCTGAAAAAATTACAAAATGGATGTATGAATAAATAAAAAATAGATGAGCTGACTGTTGAGCTCTAATGAATCTAAAAAAATTACAAAATGGATGTATGAATAAATAAAAAATAGTATAATAAAGAAAACTAAAAAGTAATTTATAATTTTATTCGTAATCATGATATATTTTTTATATAAACATAGTGTGAAACTATGTTTCCCTCAACTTTTTTCTGCATAAATAAAAGTTGGATATGTTTGGATTTTTTTCCTTTTTTTTATAATTTACACTCGGGGTTGTCATGGAATCCAATTTTATTGGAATTGGATTTAAAACCGACAAAAAAATCGCGTTGGTGTCATGAAATCCAAGTTATCGGTTTTGTGTTCGAACTTGAATTTTTATCGGTTTTAGGTGTCATAGAATCCAATGTTATCGGTTTTTTTATTGGAAATAAAACAAGAAGTTAACAGGTGACGGAATTAACTGGCGGGCTATTGTTTTTATTTATTCTAGTTAATTAATTTGCAAAAATGTAAGTAAATAAAAAAGTTATCATAAAATATAAATTTTTTTAACTTTAATAAGTAACATTTGAGTGTTAATTTTACTTTGTTAATCTTTAATAAATTGGAACAAAATTGTGATTTACATATTTAATAAAAAATAGGGGAAAACACAAAAACAAAACACAAAACGTCATTATCCTGGAATTTATGGAGAAGTACCCTGATTTGGCAAAAGGGTTCACAAAACGTGATAAGCCAACTGTGGATTCCCTCTGGCAACAATTGTCTGAGCAACTAAATAGTGTTGGTCCGCCGCAAAAGGATATGAATGGCTGGAAAAAGGTAAACGTTGTTTTGCAGCGATGCAATATATTGTTTTGTTAAAGTTTGCTGTTTTTTAAAGACATGGACTGAATGGAAGAGTGATGTCAAAAGAAAGCTTGCCCAAAACAAAACCGAGTCGAGGGCCACTGGGGGGGACCTTTTTCAAAATACTAACTGACACAGACAGAGGAAAACATAGTGCGGTTATGCGGTATTGCGAAATCTGTTGAAGGCGTCGCCTGCCTCATAATTTCGAAGGAAGTGTTGCCGTGCGCTGCTTATACTCCATACAAAAGAGTCATGGCTGGAGCCGGGGTACCGTGCATCTACAGCCCGAATTTTCATGTCACCATCGCAAATCTAAATAAAAAATAATATATTGTGTAAATAAAAATGTAAATGCGATGACAAATTGAATATTATGATTTACTTACAATCATTGCATTCATACTGAAATATCCTTTTCGATTGTAATACAAATGCTCGTCAATACTGGGCTTAACAATCTTGACATGGGTACCATCGATGCAGCCAATTGTTGATGGAATCTTGTATTTGCTGTAAAAATAGTTTCTTGATCTGCATTTCTCATTTGAGTCCATTTCAATTTTTACCCACTGCGGGCAAACGTAACGCTCGATAGCCACAAGCACATCGTGCAACACTATTGATACAGTGCTTCTACCCAAACTTATACTGGAGTCCTTGCCAACAGACCTCTATTAAGATCCTTCAGCTAAAAAGCGTAACGTGGCTGCTAACTGCAACAAAGGTGGTGGTATTTTTGAACGTTGCAAGTGCCTTTCAATAGTATTAAGTACTTCTCGAAAAGCCTCTTTGTTTAAACGATAAGAGGCTAAGAACCTGCACAACATTTTTATATATATATGTATATATCTAGTAACCATCAAAATATACTTACGCTGTCTCCGGCACTTCAAACGGATTGCTGCAGTCCCTCAAAATTTTTCTTGCCACCTTTTCAGAGTGTCTTTCTTCCAATAACAAATATGCTGCAATGCCGGATGCCATTTTATTTATTTATGAAATGTAGTCACTTTTTTTCTTTGTTTTTATTTAGAAAAACACAACTTTTAGCAATATTTTAGTACAATTTGCAAAATTTTGAAAAAAATACACTTAAAATTGTAAACAAAAGAGCAAAAACAGAAAACAGCTGATTCGAACATCGGTTTTATTTGCGTTCGAAAATAACAAAACCGACTTGTTTTCATGACACCAAATGAATCCAATATCGTTTTCCAAAAGCGACAATTACCAAAACCGACTTGGATTCTATGACAACCCCGACTAATATTCGGATTATTAGTTTCAAAAATTTCTATATCTTTTATTTTTAGTGGGAAGCATAAGCCACTAAAATTTAAGCCAAAGCCGTTAAAGAAAATTTGTTGTTCATCAATGTTGACCCCATAACTGCTTGTTCTTTGAGAATTTCTATGGGTTGCTAAGGCTGATAGTATTGCCTATTTGAAGCAAAATTCATAATTGTTTTGTACATTTATGCATGATTTTTTTAACTTTATTTTATTTGGGAGAGGAATAAAACTGGAACCTTTTAGTGGTTGGTATCTATTTAGGATTATATGAAGCTTTAAAAGTTGAACTAGAGTCCAACCACTATCCCGCTCTTGAAAGTCTTCCATTTTTGTTAATATTCTTTGAATATTTTAACCATATTCATCGGCAAACTCTTCTATATGGAAAATTTCCTTCATTTTCGTTTGAAAATGTTTCACCTCTATTGGGGTATTTTCTAAGTCATTTACATTGGGGCGAGCATATATCTCCATATTAAATTTAAAAAGTTGTAAACTTCTCTCTTTAACGGTTCCTCAGCTTCCTTCATAAGCATCTCCGGTAGAAGACATTCTCCATTACTATTTTCATATTCTAGTGTTATAATCCTCTTTTTAAAAGCACTTTTTACTAGCTTTACAACACTTTTTTTTTGAGTTCGAAGCATGAGATCTTTCATAATATCACAATTTTTTTGGAAATTCACTAAAGATGTTTAAGAAATTTATTTTTTTTGTAATATTAAAATCATTTTTACTAAACTGTTATGAATTCGAATTACAAAACACAAATTTAAAGTTTTTTCTTTTTAAAAAGTCTTACTAAAACACAAATATAATTTTTTTTCTTTTCTTTGGAGACAATCTTAATACATTGAATAATAAAAAACCACAAATTAAAAGTTTTATAAATCTTTTTACGTCAAATAATTTTACAGAAATCTTACTATGTTGAATAATTTCACAGATCTAGAATTTTGTTCGAAAAAATAGCTGATTTTATACTTTTCTAGAGGCACTACTACATACACATATACTGTTAATCACCCTTGTTTGAAAAATTTCCATACAATTTTTTCTTAGGTAACAAAAGCATCATAACACATTTATGGGCTCATAAAATATTGCATTTAAACATTGAAGTAGAAAAAAATGTGTGTCCTTCAATAAAAATAGTTAATGCACCCACACACTACGACAAAAATAAGGGAAAGCAAGCATACGCATGTCTTTCGTTCTTCAGAAATTTTTCTGAAACGGATTTTAAAATTTTATTGCCTTTCCATACCATTTTTTTTTGCTTAAGTAACAAACATACCATACCAGATTTATGGCCTCATAAATTATTGCATTTTAAAACATTGAAGTAGAAAAAAATGTGTGTCCTTCAATAAAAATAGTTAATGCACCCACACACTACGACAAAAATAACGGAAAGCAAGCATACGAATGTCTTTCGTTCTTAAGAAATTTTACTGAAACTGTGTCCTTCAATAAAAATAGTTAATGCACCCACACACTACGACAAAAATAAGTGAAAGCAAGCATACGCATGTCTTTCGTTCTTAAGAGTTTTTCCATACAAACAAATCTTTAAATTTTACTACCTTTTCATAGAAAGATTAAAAACAACAAATGAAATAAAATAGGAAAAATAAATACATAATCGAGACTCATTTCACATTACCACATATGTACATTTATTGTTTAATAATATACAGATTTACAACATTACAAAACTAGTTATGTTTATTAAAAAAAATTAGCTGTAGTTTAGTTCGAATATTGCAGAACCATTTGGCGATTGTCGTCCTTTGTAAATAATTGTCCAAATTTGTTCATTCATATTGGCTAAGTAAGGATCCTCTCTGTTTAAATATTTAACCATTCTTTGAGGTAGATAAAACCGTTTATTGTTCTCCAAATATGCTATGACTTTGGATCCATATTGTGTAACCTTCCACTCAAAATTTAAAATTTTTAATGGTTCATTTAAGGGAATATCATCAGTTTTCGTGTACTCTGATTTTATTCCTTGGGCTATGTTAATTAACTGTTGATAGATCTGAAAACAATCAAATAAAAACAATCATATAATATGTATAAATATTTGTATATTTTTTCTACAGCATGAATATAATAAATAAAAAATTTTTTATATATTATAAAACTGTATACTTACCATTTTGTTTAATGCGAAAAGCTGCTTTAACTTTTTTTTAATGTGATTTCAAGTAACTGTGAAGAACAATAACAAACAAAAAAATCTGAACGTTCTTTTATATCAATTTGTGCTGGATAGTAAAACTCTTATTTTAGGTTTTAATAAAAACTACTCAAATGAGAATCTCATTGACATGGTGCGAAAAAATATCTCATTTGAATTTCTCTTTATTGTAAAAGCATACACATGGAAAAATATATGAATGCATGTGTAACAGAATGATAATATTTTTCTCATTATATGACTCAGTATCTCTATACGTGTATTTTCCCCAAACGTGAATTTTTCTCATAAGGAGGTCAAATCTAGTGGGATTCTAATTGGCGTGCCAGCATGTCCATACGTGAATTTTTCTCATAAGGAGGTCAAATCTAGTGGGATTCTAATTGGCGTGCCAGCATGTCCATGCGTGAATTTTTCTCATAAGGAGGTCAAATCTAGGGGGATTCTAATTGGCGTGCCAGCATGCCCATACGTGTATTTTTTCCATAAGGAGGCCAAATCTAATTAGATTCTAATTGTTGTGCCATAATACCCACAAATATACTACTCTAATCTAATAAAAATACATACTAAAATAAATATTTTAAATAAAACTAATTGATATAACGAAATATATATGATGTGTTTTTATTTATTATGGAGATTTTTTTATCTTACTTTTTCAGATTTCATAACAATTAAAATGTTTATATGTATTTATTTTACTTTTCAGATATAGGTTAATAGTTTAAAAAGTCTTATATATAAATTAAAAAGTTTCTGTGTTAATATTCATATATTCGTTATAATATAAATTACATGCACATATATTAACATTTGGTATACTGATATTTTCAATATTACATCTATGAATTCAATTATGAAAATATATGAAAGGATAAGAATCATTACTATACATTCTTAATTCCTCAATCTTTCTCAGGAATAATTTCTTGTGTTCCTTATCGATATGACAACTGTATCCATCTAATAGATCCTTTAATTCAGCTGATGTGACCTTTTTTTAATACAGTTGATCTAGTTCGCAACAGAATACATAAATAACTAAACAAAAGTTTTAAATGTTTTCAATATTCACATTGTCTACATATAAATTAATAAAATTTCTATGTAAAATTGCACTTTTTAGCACGCATTTCCTTACAACTATTTCTATGATATTTACAGATATTGATGTTAATATTACTTTTATATAACGTTCTTATATTTGGATATCAAAGTCATCTAAATTAAATATATATATTTCCATTTCTCCAAGCAGTTGACTTAACCATTTTACTTTTTCAATTCCTTTAACATATATAATATGATAATGTTCTTTTTTAAGATATGATATTATATATTCTCTAAATTCGTTGAGCGTTGAATTTCCATCATTCCAACATAATCCATGTAAATGATTGTACAACCATTTATTTTTAATCCTATCTTTATTCGTTAATTCTGAATATTTAAAAGGGGGTAGAATCAGAAAAGTTTTAATTTCTGAATCAACTCCTACAACGCAGACTTCCTTTGCCAATAAATTATTATTAATACAGAAACCCTGTACATCTATGACTACATTTCTATTTTGATTCATTATCTTATTATAAGTGAAAATATTTACAAAAAGTATTGTCCTTTTATTACTTTTTTAATATCAATAAATAAATCAATTATGTTCATTTGTTTGCTTTCAAAAATAATCTTATAATAAAATCCAACTGAAATTTTCTTATGTAATGAGAGATCCATAATGATATCATCAGTGATATAGTTGTATATTTCATGTAAAAAACAAAATAGCTCTCCAGTTCCAACATAATTTGTAACATACAATACAATTTGGAATGAATTTCCGTCATCCCACGTCAAATTTGGTTGATAAACAGACCGGTTTCGGCTATGTGCCATCTTCAGTGTTCTCTCAGTAACTGATAACAATGTTAGCTTCCTTTCACATCGTATGATTTCCAAAGGTTCATTTAGCAGAAAATATCTTACAGATATATTTTTTGATTTTTTTTAAAGATGTTATTAAGAAATTCAATTGTATTATTCATCTTCTTATTTTTATTTATTTTTTATTATATGTATAAGCTAATTCTCAAATTTTTGTTATAATCAGCTTTTAGCTGGTTAAGATCTGCTTTTTATCGGGTTCTGAACAACTTTTATCTGGTCATGAACAGCTTTTTAACTGCTTACGAACAGCTTTTTAACTGGTTACGAACAGCTTTTTATCGGGTTACGTAAAAATTTATTTGGTTATGAACAGTTTATATCTGGTTATGAACAGCTTTTATATGGTTACGAACAGCTTTATATCGGGCTACGAACAGCTTTTATCTGGTTATTTTCTGCTTTTATCTGATTATAATCATCTTTTATCTGTTTATGATATGTTATATGATTATGAACAACTTAATATCTGGCTATGATTAGCTTTATACATGATTATGATCTGCTTACTTATAGCTGTATGAATTCAACAAGACTTTTTTTCTATATCACCACTTATTTATTTATATAGTCATCCTTATTGACAACAAGATCACCCCATATTTTTCTCTACAGCATTGACTACATATATCTGCTAATTCTTTAAATGGCATCTCTAATAACATGACGTTATATACGTATCGCAAATTCATTTTATCTTTTTAAAAAAAAAAATTATAATTATGTTAGCACTATTAAGTACTAGATGCTTTGGAGTTTTTGTATTAGATCTGATCCAATACCTGATCAGACCTAATACAATCCAATACCTGATAAGACCTAATCAATACCTAATCAGGTCTGATCAGACCAAAATCTCCAAAGCATCTAGTACTTAATAGTGCTAACATAATTATAAATTTTTTTTTAAAGATAAAATGAATTTGCGATACGCTCATAATTATATTCAATAGGTCTCTTTAAATAATTAACTACTTCAATTGGAGGTTGTCAGTTTCCAAAGCTATCAAAATATTCTTTATAGTTGCGATTTTTATAATAAGCTACCCAATGAGTTCCAGGACCCTGAAAATTATCTAAATTAACAATACCACATTCTTGAAGTAATGGTTTTTTGGGTAAACGGTCACACAAAACTGATAACCAGGTAAATGCAGTTCAACAGGTAATTTATTTATTAAGTTGTTTACAAAACCACTTCCAAAATTATACTGATTATTTTTAACTCCTTTGCTATAGTTTATACTCATTTTTTCTTTTAATTATATATAATATACGTTTAATATGATTGACACTAAAAATTTAAATGATTAGGTTTTGTTATATATCAGGAAATTTATATCAAAACCCATTTAGTTATCAAAATGAGACTAGTAAAGCAAGCTAAGCAAATTGTAATAAGAAATGCTGATGAAGCTCAAGACAAGAAATCTAAAATTAAACATAGTGCACTTTTACCAAATTCAATACGAGCATTAATTGTGGGTCCCTAAAATTGTGGTAAAACTAATGTTATGATTAGTTTAATAGAAAGTCCCAACGGTCTTAGTTTCAAAAACATTTACATATATTCAAAATCTTTGTATCAACCAAAATATTGTTATCTAAAGAAATTGATAGATTCATGGTTGTGAATAAGGACGATTTGATAAATAAATGAATGATGAATTCATACAACTGTAAGGAAGATATATAAATCACTTCATGAATAGTTAGAAAAACAGTTCACAATAATATATGGAGTAGTTAACAAATATATACATAACAGTTTATAATCAGACAAAAAGCAGGTCGATAGCAGATAGAAAGCAGTTCATATAAAACAGTTCACAATCAGATATAAAGCAGTTCGACATCAGATATAAGCCCGATTGATTTCAGATATAAATCAAATCGATATGAGTAATAATAAAATATTAAAAGATATTGTTAATACAAGGGCGATTTTAAAGGAAAAACTAAAAAATATTAAATTAAATGAAGTAGAGAGACTTAATTTATTGAAAGATACATTTACACCTATAACAAAACCTTTGAAAAAGATTATTAGAAAAATTGATGACTATCAATCAGACAATTTATTAGATGATACATTTAAATCTCTAACGAAACCTTTAAATACAAAAAAATTAATAAATTGCTGATTACCAATCAGATGATTTATTGCACGAGTCATTCAAAGATATAACAAAACCTTCAAATAAGAAAATTGAAAAAATTTATGATTATCAATCAGATGATTTTCAGCCAAATGATGATGACATAACAGATTCACAACTTCCATCACTACCATCCGATAATAGCTCTGATAATTATGACGATGCTGTAGCTTATGATCAAGAAGCGTTATATGGTAGTAAAAAATCGTCACTAGCGGAAAATATAGAATTGCTCCTGACTAACAAAACGATAAATAAAGTTTATGGTTTCAACATAGATGAAAGTGGAAAATGGCGCTATGCAAATAATGTGCTAAATTTTAATGTGGATAACTCAATTCAAATAGGGAATTTAACGTGGAAAATGACTCCAGGATTATTTGAATTATTATTTCATTTAAAATCCCTACATTACAATATAAATGATTTAAAAAAATATAAAGAAATTTTAATAAGTACAAATGCACATAAACGACAATATCAATCAAAAGCTCAAATTAAAGGTACACGAGCGTTCAAATATGTTTGCATAATAAAAAATTTATTTAATACTAAAACAAATGTTTTTACGACAGGTAGTGGATTATCGCTAAAATCTGTAGACAATCGTAAGCCTAGCTATATATATTGGGATGACCCAAATGAATTTGTTGCCAGAATGCGTTTACTTATTTCATCGGAAAGTGCTGGTCATAATAATCACAGAAATGAAATAATTTCCATCATTGAAGAATTAAGAGAAGCTAACATAATATATTAAAAATGAGTTATATAAATAAATTTGGTGAAAGTTCAATTAAGCATAATCTAAATAACTCAAAGTTAAGGATATCCCAACATAATTTACAAATCAATAACATAACAAAAGATATAGAAAAGATATATACTACTATAAGGATTATAAAGGATCAGTTCCATGATATAAATATGAACCTCTCCAATAAAATCGAAAATAGACTAAATGAGATTGAAGCCTATATTTTTATATGGATTAGCATAGAAGAACTTAAAAATGAATATGACTCACAATTAAATATTATTAGGAGTGATATAAAAATATTACAAGAAAACATAAAAAAAATATTGATGAAGATGTTGCACTTATTAAAAAAGCTGTGAAGGGTCAAATATACTCTTCAAATAAAGACTTTATAAAAAATATAGAAGAAAGATTTAATAAAATTGATGATTTTATTTTTAAACGGATTGATAAAAACACTAATGTGGATCATGTGAAAAAACGAAAACTTGAATGGCCTAAAATTAAGACGGCTAAGTAAACAAAACTTTATAAGATATATATATATATGAGAATGACAGAAAAAATAATCATATACAAAATGAACGAGGATAAGAGAAATAGTTAATGAACTTCACAAACAAGCGCGAAAAAATTTTAAAAGAAGACGAGTTATAATGAAAGGAATTGATGATTTATGGCAAGCTGATTTAGTTGAAATGGGGAATTATGCGTTATACAATAATGGATATCGTTATCTTCTAACAGTAATAGATACCTTCTCAAAAAAAGCTTGGGTTGCAGCAGTAAAAAATAAATCTGCACTGAGTGTAGCGTATGCTATGAGGAGTATTTTCACTAATAACAATCGAAAACCAAGAAATTTACAAACAGATGATGGTAAAGAATTTTTCAATAATCAGTTTCATCAACTAATGCAATCAAACAAAATTAATCACTACTCAACATATAGTGTTCTAAAGGCATCCATAGTAGAACGATTTAATAGAACTTTAAAAGGAATGATGTGGAAAGAGTTTAGATAGCGGGGTTCATATACATAAATGGATAACCATATATCAAGACCTTGTTGACAAGTATAATAACACATGTCACAGAACAATAAAAATGTCACCTAATGAAGTGAATTCTTCAAAAGAAAAATTGTTATTGGATACCGTTTACAACAATTTAAAAATATTTAAAAAACCCAAGTTTAAAGTGTATGATAATGTTCGAATAAGTAAATATAAGCATACATTTGAAAAAGGTTACACACCAAATTGGACTACAGAAATATTTAAAATTAAAACTATAAAAAATACAAACCCTAATACTTATATATTACAAGACTATCAAGGTCATGAAATTAAAGGTGGTTTTTACGAGCCCGAGCTAATGAGAACTATTTTCCAGACACATATTTAGTAGAAAAAGTTTTAAAACGAAAAAGGAATAAGGTTTATGTAAAATGGCTAGGATTTTCATCAGAACACAACTCTTGGATTAATATAAGCAATGAATCATAAAAATCATAACAGATGTTATTAATAATTCATTCATTCATCAGTCTTTAAAATGTCAATAACACTCACATTAAACGGAAACTCTTCATATCTTGTTGCAAACTATTTTCCACCGATGGAACTAAATGAAAATTATGTTTGTGGCTTAATAAGCTTTGACACATATCATTCAATTACGAATGTTGATGTAGAAAACAATTATTTCATATTGGCAATCATGAAATAGAAATTCCTGTTGGATCATATGAATTAGCTGATATAGCTGAATTACTAAGAAAGAAATATCATAATCTGAATGAGAAAGGAACCCTTGACATACAAGCAAATTATAATATATTACAATCATACATCAAAAGCACAACTGATTCCATTTATTTCAATAAAAAGAACTCTATCGGCTCCTTATTGGGCTTTAGCGAAAGAGTATTAGAACCAGATATTGATCATTAGTCGGATAAAACAATAGATATAACAAAAATAAATACAATAATCGTTGAATGTAATATTGTAAGCGGATCATATATAAATAACATGTCTGCACATATTTTACATCAGTTTTCACTTAACGTTAGCCCTGGATATAAAATAACAGAGGCGCCATCGAATGTGATATATTTACCCGTGAATTCAAAATCAGTTAATAGTCTTGTTTTGAAAGTCGTCGATCAAAACGGAAATTTAATTAACTTTCGCGGTGAAAAAATAACAATAAGATTACATTTAAAGCCTATGAGAGAATGATTATATTTAATAAAAGTGAGTTGCAAAATAAGTCCGACTTCATTCTAGCATCAACAACAACGAAATACAAATCAGGAAAGTCATCGCGCTGTAAAAGTCAATCAGAAAAGTATAAAAGAAAAATTAAAGGTATTAAGCCTGAACTAAGTAACACTCTTAGTGAAGTTAATAAAAAGTTTTTAATAAATTTGGGATTTATATTAAAAAAATAGAGCTAATCATATAGCTATCGAGCCTGAAAAATTCTATAAAATGAGTAATATTATTAATATTTTACAAAAACCACATTTGGATAGTTCAATTATAAAAAAAGAGTATCACAGCTACAAATCATATCTACAGTCATTCAAAAATAATGATGAAATTCGTATAACAATTCAAAATCAAGATTTATATGTTTTACCAAGCGACAGTCTTCTATACATTGAAGGGCTTGCAACAAAGGAAGATTCAACAGCTTCCACATCTATACGTCTCTTAAACAATTGTATTCCACATCTGTTTGACGAAATTCGATATGAAATCAATGGTGTAGAAATTGATCGTACACGTCATTTGGGTATTGCAACAGAATTAAAAAACTTTGTGTAGCTGAATAAGTCAGAAAGTGATAATCTAGTAAATGCAGGATGGTCGCCACTTAATAAAGATGACCTTACACTTGTAGACGGTTATTTCAATTTCTGTATGCCACTAAAATTCTTACTTGGATTTGCTGAAGATTTTAATAAAATAATAGTTAATTCTAAACATGAATTGATTCTTTTGCGATCTAAAGATGATAAACAAGTTTTAAAATCTAATGTATCAACCGAAAAAACTAAGTTGTCTATTTTAAAAATTTCTTGGAAAATACCACACATTCAACTTGCTGACGCTTACAAATTGCAGATGTTTAAAACAATTAACAATCGCCATCCTTTAAATATATCTTTCAGAAGTTGGGATATGTATTACTACCCGTCACTTCCAGAAAGTACAACGGTTTTATGGAATGTTAAGTTAGCGAAAACGAAAGACCACGTTTCCTACTTTTGGGTCTTCGAAACAGTGCCAACAAATTTCAACATTGTGATTTGACAGATATAAAAGTACATCTTAACTCTGATACATATCCCTATGATCTAAACCTAATATTTGATAGAAATCGTTTTGCCATACTATATGATATGTATTTAAAGTTTCAGTCAACTTATTATTCACGCGATCCTCAACCACTATTAACAAGAGAAAATTTTAAAGCTTTGGCTCCAATAGTTGTATTGGATGTAACACATCAAAATGAATCAATCAAAACTGGACCAATCGACATACGGATTGAAATAAAAACCTTAAAAAATATCCCCGCTAATATGTCTGCTTATTGCTTAATTATACATGATAAAATGTTTGAATATATCCCCCTCACAAATGACATAAGAAAACTATTGTAGATATCAATAAATTAAAAAATGGTAATGGATGATTTTAAAAGATTTCTTAAAACGGTGTTCCCATATTATTTCCGATGAAGATAAATATAAACTCATGACTATTCAATCACATCTAGAAGGGACAAATAATTTGAAAACAGCGATAAATAAACATGGAGAGCATTATTACAATTGCTGTTGGTCTAATGAAAATGAGACATGTGGACCAGATACCTGTTCATGTGTACAACATAGGATACGTAATACTAAAATAGAGAAAGAAGCAACCACACTTATGAAATTTTATTACAAATGTAAAAATTGTAATTTTCAAAAAATCTAATTAATAAAAAAGAGAAATAATAAAATTTAGTGAAAGACATACATTTTAATTTTTATATATTTTTTTATTTATTCAATTATAAGTTTTTCTAGACTAGTGGAATTTTATTTACTGCCTCCATTAATACATCATCTTGGCCATCATATAGGGCCAAGTATGATGCTACATCAAATGGAGGCAGCATAATTATTTCACTAATGTGAATAATTTCTTTCGATAATTTAATATTTAGAAAGATATCATCATCTCCATCGAGAAGATGAGGATATGTTGCTGATGTTGTGGCTTCTGATGATATTGTTTCTGTTGTTTCTGTCATTGTTGTTGTTGCTGCTGCTTCTGCTGATGATATTGCTGTTCTTGTTGCTGCTGATATCGTTGTTGTTTCTGATGTTGCTGCTTCAGATGATGTTATTGGTGTTGCTTCTTCTGATGTAGTTGTTGTTTCTGATGATATTATTATTGCTGCTTCTGATTCTGCTTTTTTTAAATTAGTCTTCATAACATTATGGTACAGCGGAGTTTCCATATAGGCTTTCTTAATACAACGTTGTGTTGTTTTAAATAGTGTCTTTTTTGTTCCACCATGTGGAAAAGCTAATTAATTTACATATTTCGCAAATATATTTTTTACATTCCATGTTTAAAGTTTTATAAATCTTTTTACGTCGAATAATTTCACATAAATCTTACTATGTGTAATAATTTTACAGAACTAGAATTTTGTTCGAAAAAATAGCTGATTTTATACTTTTCTAGAGGCACTACTACATACACATATACTGTTAATCACCCTTGTTTGAAAAATTTCCATACAATTTTTTCTTAGGTAACAAAAGCATCATAACACATTTATGGGCTTATAAAATATTGCATTTAAACATTGTAGTAGAAAAAAATGTGTGTCCTTCAATAAAAATAGTTAATGCACCCACACACTACGACAAAAATAAGTGAAAGCAAGCATACGCATGTCTTTCGTTCTTAAGAGTTTTTCCATGCAAACAAATGTTTAAATTTTACTACCTTTTCATAGAAATATTAAAAACAACAAATGAAATAAAATAGGAAATAATGCAGCATATTTTTTACCTTATTTCTCGCTCATGCATGTTTAACTTTTCAATTAATTTTGAATTGTTCTATACTTTTTCTTAAAATGCAAGCCTACGCATTTCTTAAAATGAAAAATAAATATATAAAGCGTATAAAATGCAAGTCTACGCATGTGCAAAAATAAATACATAATCGAGATTCATTTCACGTTACCACATATGTACATTTATTGTTTTATAATATACAGATTTACAACATTACAAAACTAGTTATGTTTATTAAAAAAATTAGCTGTAGTTTAGTTCGAATATTGCAGAACCATTTGGCGATTGTCGTCCTTTGTAAATAATTGTCCAAATTTTTTCATTCATATTGGCTAAGTAAGGATCCTCTCTGTTTAAATATTTAACCATTCTTTGAGGTAGATAAAACCATTTATTGTTCTCCAAATATGCTATGACTTTGGATCCATATTGTGTAACCTTCCACTCAAAATTTAAAATTTTTAATGGTTTATTTAAGGGAATATCATCAGTTTTCGTGTACTCTGATTTTATTCCTTGGGCTATGTTAATTAACTGTTGATAGATCTGAAAACAATCAAATAAAAACAATCATATAATATGTATAAATATTTGTATATTTTTTCTACAGCATGAATATAATAAATAAAAAATTTTTTATATATTATAAAACTGTATACTTACCATTTTGTTTAATGCGAAAAGCTGCTTTAACTTTTTTTTAATGTGATTTCAAGTAACTGTGAAGAACAATAACAAACAAAAAAATCTGAACGTTCTTTTATATCAATTTGTGCTGGATAGTAAAACTCTTATTTTAGGTTTTAATAAAAACTACTCAAATGAGAATCTCATTGACATGGTGCGAAAAAATATCTCATTTGAATTTCTCTTTATTGTAAAAGCATACACATGGAAAAATATATGAATGCATGTGTAACAGAATGATAATATTTTTCTCATTATATGACTCAGTATCTCTATACGTGTATTTTCCCCAAACGTGAATTTTTCTCATAAGGAGGTCAAATCTAGTGGGATTCTAATTGGCGTACCAGCATGTCCATACGTGAATTTTTCTCATAAGGAGGTCAAATCTAGGGGGATTCTAATTGGCGTGCCAGCATGCCCATACGTGTATTTTTTTCCATAAGGAGGCCAAATCTAGTGGGATTCTAATTGGTGTGCCAGATTGCCCACAACTGTATTTTTTCCATAAGGATGCCAAATCTAATTAGATTCTAATTGGTGTGCCAGAATACCCACAAATATACTACTCTAATCTAATAAAAATACATACTAAAATAAATATTTTAAATAAAACTAATTGATATAACGAAATATATATGATGTGTTTTTATTTATTATGGAGATTTTTTTATCTTACTTTTTCAGATTTCATAACAATTAAAATGTTTATATGTATATATTTTACTTTTCAGATATAGGTTAATAGTTTAAAAAGTCTTATATATAAATTAAAAAGTTTCTGTGTTAATATTCATCTATTCGTTATAATATAAATTACATGCACATATATTAACATTTGGTATACTGATATTTTCAATATTACATCTATAAATTCAATTATGAAAATATATGAAAGGATAAGAATCATTACTATACATTCTTAATTCCTCAATCTTTCTCAGGAATAATTTCTTGTGTTCCTTATCGATATGACAACTGTATCCATCTAATAGATCCTTTAATTCAGCTGATGTGACCTTTTTTTAATATAGTTGATCTAGTTCGCAACAGAATACATAAATAACTAAACAAAAGTTTTAAATGTTTTCAATATTCACACTGTCTACATATAAATTAATAAAATTTCTATGTAAAATTGCACTTTTTTAGCACGCATTTCCTTACAGCTATTTCTATGATATTTACAGATATTGATGTTAATATTACTTTTATATAACGTTCTTATATTTGGATATCAAAGTCATCTAAATTAAATATATATATATTTCCATTTCTCCAAGCAGTTGACTTAACCATTTTACTTTTTCAATTCCTTTAACATATATAATATGATAATGTTCTTTTTTAAGATATGATATTATATATTCTCTAAATTCGTTGAGCGTTGAATTTCCATCATTCCAACATAATCCATGTAAATGATTGTACAACCATTTATTTTTAATCCTATCTTTATTCGTTAATTCTGAATATTTAAAAGGGGGTAGAATCAGAAAAGTTTTAATTTCTGAATCAACTCCTACAACGCAGACTTCCTTTGCCAATAAATTATTATTAATACAGAAACCCTGTACATCTATGACTACATTTCTATTTTGATTCATTATCTTATTATAAGTGAAAATATTTACAAAAAGTATTGTCCTTTTATTACTTTTTTAATATCAATAAATAAATCAATTATGTTCATTTGTTTGCTTTCAAAAATAATCTTATAATAAAATCCAACTGAAATTTTCTTATGTAATGAGAGATCCATAATGATATCATCAGTGATATAGTTGTATATTTCATGTAAAAAACAAAATAGCTCTCCAGTTCCAACATAATTTGTAACATACAATACAATGTTAGCTTCCTTTCACATCGTATGATTTCCAAAGGTTCATTTAGCAGAAAATATCTTACAGATATATTTTTTGATTTTTTTTAAAGATGTTATTAAGAAATTCAATTGTATTATTCATCTTCTTATTTTTATTTATTTTTTATTATATGTATAAGCTAATTCTCAAATTTTTGTTATAATCAGCTTTTAGCTGGTTAAGATCTGCTTTTTATCGGGTTCTGAACAACTTTTATCTGGTCATGAACAGCTTTTTAACTGCTTACGAACAGCTTTTTAACTGGTTACGAACAGCTTTTTATCGGGTTACGTAAAAATTTATTTGGTTATGAACAGTTTATATCTGGTTATGAACAGCTTTTATATGGTTACGAACAGCTTTATATCGGGCTACGAACAGCTTTTATCTGGTTATTTTCTGCTTTTATCTGATTATAATCATCTTTTATCTGTTTATGATATGTTATATGATTATGAACAACTTAATATCTGGCTATGATTAGCTTTATACATGATTATGATCTGCTTACTTATAGCTGTATGAATTCAACAAGACTTTTTTTCTATATCACCACTTATTTATTTATATAGTCATCCTTATTGACAACAAGATCACCCCATATTTTTCTCTACAGCATTGACTACATATATCTGCTAATTCTTTAAATGGCATCTCTAATAACATGACGTTATATACGTATCGCAAATTCATTTTATCTTTTGTAAAAAAAAATTATAATTATGTTAGCACTATTAAGTACTAGATGCTTTGGAGTTTTTGTATTAGATCTGCTCCAATACCTGATCAGACCTAATACAATCCAATACCTGATAAGACCTAATCAATACCTAATCAGGTCTGATCAGACCAAAATCTCCAAAGCATCTAGTACTTAATAGTGCTAACATAATTATAAATTTTTTTTTAAAGATAAAATGAATTTGCGATACGCTCATAATTATATTCAATAGGTCTCTTTAAATAATTAACTACATCAATTGGAGGTTGTCAGTTTCCAAAGCTATCAAAATATTCTTTATAGTTGCGATTTTTATAATAAGCTACCCAATGAGTTCCAGGACCCTGAAAATTATCTAAATTAACAATACCACATTCTTGAAGTAATGGTTTTTTGGGTAAACGGTCACACAAAACTGATAACCAGGTAAATGCAGTTCAACAGGTAATTTATTTATTAAGTTGTTTACAAAACCACTTCCAAAATTATACTGATTATTTTTAACTCCTTTGCTATAGTTTATACTCATTTTTTCTTTTAATTATATATAATATACGTTTAATATGATTGACACTAAAAATTTAAATGATTAGGTTTTGTTATATATCAGGAAATTTATATCAAAACCCATTTAGTTATCAAAATGAGACTAGTAAAGCAAGCTAAGCAAATTGTAATAAGAAATGCTGATGAAGCCCAAGACAAGAAATCTAAAATTAAACATAGTGCACTTTTACCAAATTCAATACGAGCATTAATTGTGGGTCCCTCAAATTGTGGTAAAACTAATGTTATGATTAGTTTAATAGAAAGTTCCAACGGTCTTAGTTTCAAAAACATTTACATATATTCAAAATCTTTGTATCAACTAAAATATTGTTATCTAAAGAAATTGATAGACCCAATAAACGGAATAAATATTTTTACATTTGCGGAAAATGAGCAAGTTCTAAGCCCGACTGAAGCCATCCCTCATTCAATAATAATCTTTGATGATGTTATATGTGGAAAACAGGGGGCTGTAAGAGATTACTTTTGCATGGGTAGACATAAGAATATAGATTGTTTTTATTTATGTCAAACATATACGAAAACTCCCAAACATTTTATTCGGGATAATGCGAATATGATAATAATATTTAAACAGGACGAAATGAATTTGCGTCATATATATAATGGTCATATTATTGGAGATATGTCATTTAAAGAATTTACGGATATATGAAGCAGTTCACAATAATATATGGAGTAGTTAACAAATAACAGTTTATAATCAAAAAGCAGGTCTATAGCAGATAGAAAGCAGTTCATATAAAACAGTTCACAATCAGATATAAAGCAGTTCGACATCAGATATAAGCCCGACTGATTTCAGATATAAATCAGATCGATATGAGTAATAATAAAATATTAAAAGATATTGTTAATACAAGGGCGATTTTAAAGGAAAAACTATAAAATATTAAATTAAATGAAATAGAGAGACTTAATTTATTGGAAGATACATTTACACCTAT
This sequence comes from Gymnocheta viridis, assembly GCA_956483585.1. NCBI lineage: Eukaryota > Metazoa > Arthropoda > Insecta > Diptera > Tachinidae > Gymnocheta > Gymnocheta viridis. The sequence goes on along the minus strand of OY101440.1, from coordinate 63,666,017 downwards.
AACAAAACCTTTGAAAAAGATTATTAGAAAAATTGATGATTATCAATCAGACAATTTATTAGATGATACATTTAAATCTCTAACGAAACCTTTAAATACAAAAAATGAAAAAATTGCTGATTACCAATCAGATGATTTATTGCACGAGTCATTCAAAGATATAACAAAACCTTCAAATAAGAAAATTGAAAAAATTTATGATTATCAATCAGATGATTTTCAGCCAAATGATGATGACATAACAGATTCACAACTTCCATCACTACCATCCGATAATAGCTCTGATAATTATGACGATGCTGTAGCTTATGATCAAGAAGCGTTATATGGTAGTAAAAAATCGTCACTAGCGGAAAATATAGAATTGCTCCTGACTAACAAAACGATAAATAAAGTTTATGGTTTCAACATAGATGAAAGTTGAAAATGGCGCTATGCAAATAATGTGCTAAATTTTAATGTGGATAACTCAATTCAAATAGGGAATTTAACGTGGATTATTTGAATTATTATTTCATTCAAAATCCCTACATTACAATATAAATGATTTAAAAAAATATAAAGAAATTTTAATAAGTACAAATGCACATAAACGACAATATCAATCAAAAGCTCAAATTAAAGGTACACGAGCGTTCAAATATGTTTGCATAATAAAAAATTTATTTAATACTAAAGCAAATGTTTTTACGAAAGGTAGTGGATTATCGCTAAAATCTGTAGACAATCGTAAGCCTAGCTATATATATTGGGATGACCCAAATGAATCAGTTGCCAGAATGCGTTTACTTATTTCATCGGAAAGTGCTGGTCATAATAATCACAGAAATGAAATAATTTCCATCATTGAAGAATTAAGAGAAAAAAAAAGAAAAGAGAATTAAAAATGAGTTATATAAATAAATTTGGTGAAAGTTCAATTAAGCATAATCTAAATAACTCAAAGTTAAGGATATCCCAACATAATTTACAAATCAAAGAAGATTAAAGTATCAGTTCCATTTTTCAGATTATAAAGTATCAGTTCCATGATATAAATATGAACCTCTCCAATAAAATCGAAAATAGACTAAATTAGATTGAAGCCTATATTTTTAAATGGATTAGCATAGAAGAACTTAAAAATGAATATTACTCACAATTAAATATTATTAGGAGTGATATAAAAATATTACAAGAAAACATTAAAAAAATATTGATGAAGATGTTGCACTTATTGAACAAGCTGTGAAGGGTCAAATATACTCTTCAAATAAAGACTTTATAAAAAATATAGAAGAAAGATTTAATAAAATTGATGATTTTATTTTTAAACGGATTGATAAAAACACTAATGTGGATCATGTGAAAAAACGAAAACTTGAATGGCCTAAAATTAAGACGGCTAAGTAAACAAAACTTTATAAGATATATATATATATATGAGAATGACAGAAAAAATAATCATATACAAAATGAACGAGGATAAGAGAAATAGTTAATGAACTTCACAAACAAGCGCGAAAAAATTTTAAAAGAAGACGAGTTATAATGAAAGGAATTGATGATTTATGGCAAGCTGATTTAGTTGAAATGGGGAATTATGCGTTATACAATAATGGATATCGTTATCTTCTAACAGTAATAGATACCTTCTCAAAAAAAGCTTGGGTTGCAGCAGTAAAAAATAAAACTGCACTGAGTGTAGCGTATGCTATGAGGAGTATTTTCACTAATAACAATCGAAAACCAAGAAATTTACAAACAGATGATGGTAAAGAATTTTTCAATAATCAGTTTCATCAACTAATGCAATCAAACAAAATTAATCACTACTCAACATATAGTGTTCTAAAGGCATCCATAGTAGAACGATTTAATAGAACTTTAAAAGGAATGATGTGGAAAGAGTTTAGCTATCGGGGTTCATATACATAAATGGATAACCATATATCAAGACCTTGTTGACAAATATAATAACACATATCAATTCTTCAAAAGAAAAATTGTTATTGGATACCGTTTACAACAATTTAAAAATATTTAAAAAACCCAAGTTTAAAGTGTATGATAATGTTCGAATAAGTAAATATAAGCATACATTTGAAAAAGGTTACACACCAAATTGGACTGCAGAAATATTTAAAATTAAAACTATAAAAAATACAAACCCTAATACTTATATATTACAAGACTATCAAGGTCATGAAATTAAAGGTGGTTTTTACGAGCCCGAGCTAATGAGAACTATTTTCCAGACACATATTTAGTAGAAAAAGTTTTAAAACGAAAAAGGAATAAGGTTTATGTAAAATGGCTAGGATTTTCATCAGAACACAACTCTTGGATTAATATAAGCAATGAATCATAAAAATCATAACAGATGTTATTAATAATTCATTCATTCATCAGTCTTTAAAATGTCAATAACACTCACATTAAACGGAAACTCTTCATATCTTGTTGCAAACTATTTTCCACCGATGGAACTAAATGAAAATTATGTTTGTGGCTTAATAAGCTTTGACACATATCATTCAATTCCGAATGTTGATGTAGAAAACAATTTATTTCATATTGGCAATCATGAAATAGAAATTCCTGTTGGATCATATGAATTAGCTGATATAGCTGAATTACTAAGAAAGAAATATCATAATCTGAATGAGAAAGGAACCCTTGACATACAAGCAAATTATAATACATTACAAACATTCATCAAAATCACAACTGATTCCATTTATTTCAATAAAAAGAACTCTATCGGCTCCTTATTGGGCTTTAGCGAAAGAGTATTAGAACCAGATATTGATCATTACTCGGATAAAACAATAGATATAACAAAAATAAATACAATAATCGTTGAATGTAATATTGTAAGCGGATCATATATATATATATATAACATGTCTGCACATATTTTACATCAGTTTTCACTTAACGTTAGCCCTGGATATAAAATAACAGAGGCGCCATCGAATGTGATATATTTACCCGTGAATTCAAAATCAGTTAATAGTCTTGTTTTAAAAGTCGTCGATGAAAACGGAAATTTAATTAACTTTCGCGGTGAAAAAATAACAATAAGATTACATTTAAAGCCTATGAGAGAATGATTATATTTAATAAAAGTGAGTTGCAAAATAAGTTCGACTTCATTCTAGCATCAACAACAACGAAATACAAATCAGAAAAGTCATCGCGCTGTGAAAGTCAATCAGAAAAGTATAAAAGAAAAATTAAAGGTATTAAGCCTGAACTAAGTAACACTGTTAGTGAAGTTAATAAAAAGTTTTTAATAAATATGGGATTTATATTAAAAAAATAGAGCTAATCATATAGCTATCGAGCGTGAAAAATTCTATAAAATGAGTAATATTATTAATATTTTACAAAAACCACATTTGGATAGTTCAATTATAAAAAAGGAGTATCACAGCTACACATCATATCTACAGTCATTCAAAAATAATGATGAAATTCGTATAACAATTCAAAATCAAGATTTATATGTTTTACCAAGCGACAGTCTTCTATACATTGAAGGGCTTGCAACAAAGGAAGATTCAACAGCTTCCACATCTATACGTCTCTTAAACAATTGTATTCCACATCTGTTTGACGAAATTCGATATGAAATCAATGGTGTAAAATTGATCGTACACGTCATTTGGGTATTGCAACAGAATTAAAAAACTTTGTGTAGCTGAATAAGTCAGAAAGTGATAATCTAGTAAATGCAGGATGGTCGCCACTTAATAAAGATGATCTTACACTTGTAGACGGTTATTTCAATTTCTGTATGCCACTAAAATTCTTACTTGGATTTGCTGAAGATTTTAATAAAATAATAGTTAATTCTAAACATGAATTGATTCTTTTGCGATCTAAAGATGATAAACAAGTTTTAAAATCTAATGTATCAACCGAAAAAACTAAGTTGTCTATTTTAAAAATTTCTTGGAAAATACCACACATTCAACTTGCTGACGCTTACAAATTGCAGATGTTTAAAGCAATTAACAATCGCCATCCTTTAAATATATCTTTCAGAAGTTGGGATATGTATTACTACCCGTCACTTCCAGAAAGTACAACGGTTTTATGGAATGTTAAGTTAGCGAAAACGAAAGACCACGTTTCCTACTTTTGGGTCTTCGAAACAGTGCCAACAAATTTCAACATTGTGATTTGACAGATATAAAAGTACATCTTAACTCTGATACATATCCCTATGATCTAAACCTAATATTTGATAGAAATCGTTTTGCCATACTATATGATATGTATTTAAAGTTTCAGTCAACTTATTATTCACGCGATCCTCAACCACTATTAACAAGAGAAAATTTTAAAGCTTTGGCTCCAGTAGTTGTATTGGATGTAACACATCAAAATGAATCAATCAAAACTGGACCAATCGACATACGGATTGAAATAAAAACCTTAAAAAATATCCCCGCTAATATGTCTGCTTATTGCTTAATTATACATGATAAAATGTTTGAATATATCCCCCTCACAAATGACATAAGAAAACTATTGTAGATATCAATAAATTAAAAAATGGTAATGGATGATTTTAAAAGATTTCTTAAAACGGTGTTCCCATATTATTTCCGATGAAGATAAATATAAACTCATGACTATTCAATCACATCTAGAAGGGACAAATAATTTGAAAACAGCGATAAATAAACATGGAGAGCATTATTACAATTGCTGTTGGTCTAATGAAAATGAGACATGTGGACCAGATACCTGTTCATGTGTACAACATAGGATACGTAATACTAAAATAGAGAAAGAAGCAACCACACTTATGAAATTTTATTACAAATGTAAAAATTGTAATTTTCAAAAAATCTAATTAATAAAAAAGAGAAATAATAAAATTTAGTGAAAGACATACATTTTAATTTTTATATATTTTTTTATTTATTCAATTATAAGTTTTTCTAGACTAGTGGAATTTTATTTACTGCCTCCATTAATACATCATCTTGGCCATCATATAGGGCCAAGTATGATGCTACATCAAATGGAGGCAGCATAATTATTTCACTAATGTGAATAATTTCTTTCGATAATTTAATATTTAGAAAGATATCATCATCTCCATCGAGAAGATGAGGATATGTTGCTGATGTTGTGGCTTCTGATGATATTGTTTCTGTTGTTTCTGTCATTGTTGTTGTTGCTGCTGCTTCTGCTGATGATATTGCTGTTCTTGTTGCTGCTGATATCGTTGTTGTTTCTGATATTGCTGTTTTAGATGATGTTATTGGTGTTGCTTTTGCTGATGTAGTTGTTGCTTCTGATGATATTATTATTGCTGGTTCTGATTCTGCTTTTTTTAATTATCCTTCATAACATTATGGTACAGCGGAGTGTTCCATATAGGCTTTCTTAATACAACGTTGTGTTGTTTTAAATAGTGTTTTTTTGTTCCACCATGTGGAAAAGCTAATTAATTTACATATTTCGCAAATATATTTTTTACATTCATACATGTTTAAAGTTTTATAAATCTTTTTACGTCGAATAATTTCACATAAATCTTACTATGTGTAATAATTTTAAAGAACTAGAATTTTGTTCGAAAAAATAGCTGATTTTATACTTTTCTAGAGGCAATACTACATACACATATACTGTTAATCACCCTTGTTTGAAAAATTTCCATACAATTTTTTCTTAGGTAACAAAAGCATCATAACACATTTATGGGCTCATAAAATATTGCATTTAAACATTGTAGTAGAAAAAAATGGGTGTCCTTCAATAAAAATAGTTAATGCACCCACACACTACGACAAAAATAAGTGAAAGCAAGCATACGCATGTTTTTCGTTCTTAAGAAATTTTCCTGAAACGGATTTTAAAATTTTATTGCCTTTCCATACCTTTTTTTTGCTTAAGTAACAAACATACCATACCAGATTTATGGCCTCATAAATTATTGCATTTTAAAACATTGAATGCACCCACACACTGCGACAAAAATAAGTGAAAGCAAGCATACGCATGTCTTTCGTTCTTAAGAGTTTTTCCATGCAAACAAATGTTTAAATTTTACTACCTTTTCATAGAAATATTAAAAACAACAAATGAAATAAAATAGGAAATAATGCAGCATATTTTTGACCTTATTTCTCGCTCATGCATGTTTAACTTTTCAATTAATTTTGAATTGTTCTATACTTTTTCTTAAAATGCAAGCCTACGCATTTCTTAAAATGAATAATAAATATATAAAGCGTATAAAATGCAAGTCTACGCATGTGCAAAAATAAATACATAATCGAGATTCTTTTCACGTTACCACATATGTACATTTATTGTTTTATAATATACAGATTTACAACATTACAAAACTAGTTATGTTTATTAAAAAAATTAGCTGTAGTTTAGTTCGAATATTGCAGAACCATTTGGCGATTGTCGTCCTTTGTAAAAAATTGTCCAAATTTTTTCATTCATATTGGCTAAGTAAGGATCCTCTCTGTTTAAATATTTAACCATTCTTTGAGATAGATAAAACCATTTATTGTTCTCCAAATATGCTATGACTTTGGATCCATATTGTGTAACCTTCCACTCAAAATTTAAAATTTTTAATGGTTCATTTAAGGGAATATCATCAATTTTCGTGTATTCTGATTTTATTCCTTGGGCTATGTTAATTAACTGTTGATAGATCTAAAAGCAATGAAATAAAAACAATCATATAATATGTATAAATATTTGTATATTTTTTCTACAGCATCAATATAATAAATAAAAAATTTTTTATATATTATAAAACTGTATACTTACCATTTTGTTTAATGCGAAAAGCTGCTTTAACTTTTGTTTAATGTGATTTCAAGTAACTGTGAAGAACAATAATAAACAAAAAAATCTGGATAGTAAAACTCTTATTTTAGGTTTTAATAAAAACTACTCAAATGAGAATCTCATTGACATGGTGCGAAAAAATATCTCATTTGAATTTCTCTTTATTGTGAAAGCATACACATGGAAAAATATGTGAATGCATGTGTAACAGAATGATCATATTTTTCTCATTATATGACTCAGTATCTCTATACGTGTATTTTCCCCATACGTGAATTTTTCTCATAAGGAGGTCAAATCTAGTGGGTTTCTAATTGGCGTGCCAGCATGTCCATACGTGAATTTTTCTCATAAGGAGGTCAAATCTAGTGGGATTCTAATTGGCGTGCCAGCATGCCCATACGTGTATTTTTTTCCATAAGGAGGCCAAATCTAGTGGGATTCTAATTGGTGTGCCAGAATGCCACAAATATACTACCGATTAGGCTGAAAATAGAAAGAATGCTATTGATTGTTCTAAGCTTTGTTAAAAAAAATGTCTGAAAAACACTCGCATTTATACTAAATTATGCTAGCGCATGTCTTAAGAAAAAGCAATGAAAAACGAAGAAGAAAATATTTTTCATAGTAAACAAATTTCTTTAAATTTACAACATTCGGTCATACATTTTTCACATCTGTATAATGTGCAATAAAAAAAGATAGACAGCAAAGAAAAACAGAAAGGACAAGTGTAATAAAAAAGAGATAGACCGGCACAGGTGTTTAACTTTGTTTAAGAATTTTCCATGTATCTCATACATTTATGTAATGCAAATGCATGTTGGTTTTGTAACCTCTTTTTAAATTTCTGATCCTTTTTCTTTGAAAAAAATAAGAAATATGGGTAATGAAATTGTGTATCCTTATACACATAAATATACGCACTGGGATGTGAAATAGGTAAGATAACAAGCTAGACGGTAGAGAAGGACAGACAGAAAATGATCCAATGCAAACACACGCACACATGCGCAATATAATAAAATATTCTAACGAGCTCACTCAAACTGACTAATAGAGATATAAATGTGCACACATATGTACATACACGACATATGAATGCATTTAAAAATAGACAATATTTCACTTTCTCGCACCCTTATTTTTCATAAAAATAGACAGACAATAGAGGACACAGTCAAACATTTATGGTTTACTTTAAACCAAAGAAAAACATAAGCCCTAAGTTGATGCATCTTATCAAGTGCAATAAAAAGAAAATGCTAATGAATAGACAGAAAGGACAAGGGTAATAAAAATAGACCGAAATGCCCCTTTTTTTAGTTTCATTTTCTTTCAGCAATCAAAACTGAAAAAAATTAGTAGTTCATATTTAACTCGGTGAAATATTTTGTACCTATGAAGAAAATTTCCAGCTTCCTGACAAACATTCAACAGAGTTGTTCAATATAGGTGCCCGGGTAGGGGTGTTCGTGCAGAAGTTTCAGGGGTGATATTCAATAGAGAAGCCCTGACTGACTCTCAAATCAGGCATGTGAAAACAAAAAAATTTACATATAAATTTTTTTTGAAACCCCTCAATACACAATACAAATTTTATGAAACCTCCTAATACAAACAACCATCCAAGGATGGAAAACGCATTTTCATAAGAAATACACTTAATTACCTAACAAAAAATATTTTTACGATTACGTTTCCCAGCCAGGCATGCAGATTCATTTTATATGAAAAACTTGATAGCGAACCGGCACAAACACACTACTGTAATATACCCACCCACCTTCTCTAAACTTACCGGCAATATATTTTTTTGTCGTTTGTTGTAAGTGTCCTTACTGCCATTGTTTGCATCATTGATACAATTTCCAGAAAGTGCGGTATAACCGCCGGCAGTCGTGTTGGTAAAGGTAGTGGACTCATAAAAGAGCCGCTACCGTATCATTTTTATTTTTGCTTTATCTTGATCTTGTTCGAGTTCGCATTTGGTAAAAATGTATTAATTAAACAACCAACTGAGAGAACAGACAACTAAAGAAAAAAACACTAGACAACCGGAAAAAGCCACAACAAACGTTTAATTCAGTTGCCCTGATAGCCATGATCACACATTCATGTCAGGAACAACATCATACCTATTTAGCCCTACTTCTAATCGGCATCATCAACAACCAATAGCCCCAGCAAAAGCACCATAAGAAAACAACAAAAACCAAAGATGAAAAAAAAGAGCGCCAATAACGCCGATCGAATTCAAGTTATTTTATAATTATTATTGAATCCCTCACAGTAACTACAACAACGTACATGCACGACATTTGGGTATCGACATATGTAGATAGTTATATTACTATATTATTATCATTTATTTTGTTCTTTGTTAATTAGCAATTACACTCATTCCTAATATTATACGTACATACATATTTGCACATATAGACATATTTGCATATGTAATTCGTTCACGCTGCTGTTATTTAATGTCTATACCAACCTATAGACACATGTTTACGATCATCTGCATCAGCAATTGAGGAGGCCTCATCAAGAGCTGCAGTTTGACAACACACAACTAGTATCGGTGAGTCAGCAAACCCATTTATTTTATTATTTTTTTTAGTTTAATTTTGATTTTTTTGTAACTACAAGTTATTGTAATTCGAAAAAAAACATATCCAATGCCTTCAAGCATGTTGCTAGTAATACGTTATTCTTTGTGTTAAAATATACATGTTGCTATACTTCCTGTAAAAATATAGAAACATCTGTTTAGTTGCAACAATTTTAATATATGGGTCATATGCATTTACAATATGTATGTATGTAGCATTCGTTTTAAAGATCAGAGAAGGAAACGTCAACACTATCATGAAATTATTTGTATCTATCGGTATTTTGTTTTTTTTGCGATAGTGTATCATTCTTAATAGTAAATTAAATGTTCGTATTGACAGATATATATCGATATAGTTATATGTATATACTCTGCTAGCATTGTAAATTTCATGCAGTTTCGATTTTTCCACTTCTCAATGATTATTCTTTTAAGCCTAAATTTATAAGTTTTTTTTCTTTCTCTTCAATATGTTTTTATATCATAATATTTGAATAAAGAATTTTTGAATTATGATGAATAAGTAGATTTTTTGTCAATTTCTTGCAATATGTAGTGTGATAGAAAGGTGGTGAATTGCGTAGTGGGATTTCAGTAATTGAACTAGAACACCTGAAATCAATGGTAGGGAGAGTACAGACGTGCAGGTCTATTCAGTGACACCGATGATAGACTTTTAAGTTTTTTTTTTTACTTTGTTTTGGGTTGTCCTTTAATAAGTTACAGTTCTTTTAGTTGATCCAAAATGGGTACAAAATAACACCTCGTATACACACGATCAACATCCGGTCCTTTATTTTAGTTTTACTGTTAAGTAAGGGAGTCTAAAATAATTATTTATGTAAAGACGACTTTCTATTGGCACAGGAATTTGTGAGACCAAAAACCCCCCCACCCAACTGATCGCTAGTAATTTGCAAGGGCTCCCATAGGTTCTCCCATTTGCTTTTACCTACCATCTTGTCACATATAGCAACATTTGCCAGTAGGACGGTTTATTTGATTTTCTAAGAATTGACGTCCATTAAACCGTTGTGTACATTACAGTAGTTGAGCATGACTTTTGCAATGCTCCAAATACGACTTTTGGTATTTGTATTCCTTAGCACACACTACACAACGGAAAATGGATGAACTCATTTTATTTGATATTTTCAAAACAGTTACTTTAATTGAATTAAAACACAACAAACAATTTTTTTATAAACGTGAATTTTTCTCATAAGGAGGTCAAATCTAGTGGGGTTCTAATTGGCGTGCCAGCATGCCCATACGTGTATTTTTTCCATAAGGAGGCCAAATCTAGTGGGATTCTAATTGGTGTGCCAGAATGCCCACAAATATACTACCGATTAGGCTGAAAATAGAAAGAATGCTATTGATTGTTCTAAGCTTTGTTAAAAAAAATGTCTGAAAAACACTCGCATTTATACTAAATTATGCTAGCGCATGTCTTAAGAAAAAGCAATATTATAAAACGATGAAGAAAATATTTATTTTTCATAGTAAACAAATTTCTTTAAATTTACAAAATTCGGTCATACATTTTTCACATCTGTATGATGTGCAATAAAAAAAGATAGACAGCAAAGAAAAACAGAAAGGACAAGTGTAATAAAAAAGAGATAGACCGGCACAGGCACTTTGTTTAAGAATTTTCCATGTATCTCATACATTTATGTAATGCAAATGCATGTTGGTTTTGTAACCTCTTTTTAAATTTCTGATCCTTTTTCTTTGAAAAAAATAAGAAATATGGGTAATGAAATTGTGTATCCTTATACACATAAATATACGCACTGGGATGTGAAATAGGTAAGATAACAAGCTAGACGGTAGAGAAGGACAGACAGAAAATGATCCAATGCAAACACGCGCACACATGCGCAATATAATAAAATATTCTAACGAGCTCACTCAAACTGACCAATAGCGATCTAAATGTGCACACATATGTACATACACGACATGTGAATGCATTTAAAAATAGACAATGTTTCACTTTCTCGCACCCTTATTTTTCATTAAAAATAGACAGATAATAGAGGACACAGTCAAACATTTATGGTTTACTTTAAACAAAAGAAAAAACACAAGCCCTAAGTTGATGCATCCTATCAAGGGCAATAAAAAGAAAATGCTAATGAATAGACAGAAAGGACAAGGGTAATAAAAATAGACCTTTTTATTAGTTTCATTTTCTTTCAGCAATCAAAACTGAAAAAAATTAGTAGGGACGTTCATATTTAACTCGGTGAAATATTTTGTATCTCTGAAGAAAATTTCCAGCTTCCTGACAAACATTCAACAGAGTTGTTCAATATAGGTGCCCGGGTAGGGGTGTTCGTACAGAAGTTTCAGGGGTGATATTCATTAGAGAAGCCCTGACTGACTCTCAAATCAGGCATGTGAAAACCCAAAAAAATTTACATATAAATTTTTTTGTAACCCCTTAATACACAATACAAATTTTATGAAACCTCCTAATACAAACAACCATCCAAGGATGGAAAACGTATTTTCATAATAAATACACTTAATTACCTAACAAAAAATATTTTTAACGATCACGTTTCCCAGCCAGGCATGCACATTCATTTTATATGAAAAACTTGATAGCGAACACTACTTTAGTTTACTTATATATTGTGTATATACTTCATGCACCTTTTATCTAAACACATACAGTGAATTATAATATAGTTTTTTCTCCAGCGAACATTTTCTAAAATCATTAATTGATAATTTGTTGGTTACACTCTGTTTTACTCCTTTTATTTTTTTTTATTTCTGTGTCTATCCTATCTATTTTTATAGAATACATTTTTGCTCGCAAACCACTGAATTCCTTAATTACTTTACCATTACATTCATCTTTCATCATCCCTAATACTTTTTTATTCATGAGTGGGAAATTGAATACATTTCCTTTCGGATATGCAGATGTATCGAAATGTGATTTGATATCATTTCTAATATCTGCATATAGATCATTCGTTTTAACGTTATATATAAAAGAATCAGTATCCATGTAATTCAAATTAATATTTTCACTATATTTGGGTTTCATGTAATTGTAATGAAAATTATAAATTTTCCATTTTGATAGTTCTAACACAGAAAATCCAATGTAAATGGGCTTATTATATTCAGTTCGCACTCTACTCATTTCAATTGCAACCATTTCGTCATGAATTTTGAGGGAACTATGAAAATTTGGTCTAGCAATAATAGCTCTAGCTCCTAATCGCTTACCTCTACTTTTCCATTCACATACTATTTTAATGTCTTTTCTTTTATCGACATTTTCCATAGTCTTACCATATACAGCGTTGTTTAATAATTTAAAAAAGTTTTGTTCAAATGAATTCTTAGCTAATTTTTTCAACCAATTAGTCTGACTAAATTCAAGAATTCTATGAATTTTCTTTAATACCAATCCATGTTGAATACATTGTTGAAGATTTTTATAATGTATTACATAATTGGTTTTGTTGTTTAAGTCTGTTATTAATTTTCGCTGTTTCATGCTTTCAATTTTCTTGTTTTCTGCACAAAATGGTAAGTCGCTATGATAGTCGTGTAATGTGGTTGGATATTCTAAATCGACTTCCAATATGTAACCCAATGCTGAATCTTCTTTTACATTATTTACATCAAAATTTTCAAAGTTTTCTACCCACTTGAAATTTTTAAAGGGGAGGTATTGAGACATTGCATAACCATATAAGTTATTTACATCTAAATACATCAGGTAATTAGATTCTTTTGTAGGATCATAATCACTAACGTATTTATTATTGGCTACCGAATGTCGTTTACTGCATTGAACAATACCCCCTAATACCCCGCACAACAAAATTATACATGTTAATATCATTTAATAATTCCAACTCAATTTCCGTTGTTTTCAAGATAGTCCATCAGACTGTTACATTTGAATGTACTCCAAACTTTTTCAGCATGTTCATAATCCTCTACACTACACGGCTCATTAGAAAGTTTATTAAAGAAGAATGAACGGGGTGGTAGATGACTTTCTTGGAGACGATTCACTGAATCTAGATAGTCATACGGAAAGACACCTTTACGCTTCATTAAATTGAATTCACTGTCAATGCGGTAAGTTGATGTAACGGTTGACAAATCATCATCGGACAAAAATCCTGCTAGTTTTTCTAAACTCGATGGCATAAACCGACAAGAATCTAGAAAACGTAATTCAATAGTATTTTTTTCATTTACAGGGATTCCTTTTGATATGGATACATATAATTCCTTATTTAAAGGAATTATATTTATATCACCTTCAACAGATGAAAGTTCACGTACAAACAAATGACAATCATATGCCGAAAGATTATGGCAAAATATCGGGATGAAGTTTGCGATTTGGTACTCTAAATTGCACTTGTTATGTGCAGGGCCTCTATATTCGCCGGTTAAATGGCAATGATCGGCCACTCGATCTTCAACAGATAAAAATTTTTTACAGATGTGACAAGCTGTGTCCTCATTTTGTCTTGTGTGTTGAAGTGGTGTTAAGAAATTCATTGGTTTAACAATACTTAAATAATTATTATAAATATCTAAACTATCCTCGACTAAGTTTTTAAAAAAATGTTGTGGTAATTATCACCACTATATATTCTAAATATATCTAAACTAGAATTAAACGAACATTTTATATAATAACTATAAGCAAATGGAATATGCTTTTGTATCGATTTAATATTTAAGGAATTTTGAATATTAACTTATTCAAGTATACACTCGAAATCTGCATACACAACAAAGTGCACATCCATTTGCTTCTTAAAATTCTTAAAACTTACTAAATTATTATCTGCCGTGGGCATCGTAGTTACAACTTTATTGCAGTTTTCCTTGTGGGTTTTTAATGAAGTCTCACTGTGAAAATGAATTAAGCAAGCATTACAGATGTATATTGTATGAGTATTTTTTGTTAATTGACTTCCCATTAATCTGTAATTAAAAAAATACTAATTTTAATATAGTATTAATTTTCAACAATATAAATATTATTCGCGTACCTTGAAATATTTTTAATTCAGACGTAGTGGAATCTTTCACCATCTTCTAAGAGTAGTAAATTTACATGCTTGGCTTTTTCCTTTATGCTGCAGTAGTATGGACCGACAATTACATCATTTTCCAACCCAAAAACATTTATACTTTTTTCCGGGTTGTTAACTTCAAAGGCTTTAATTTTGTTGACAGCGAGAGGGAAATTTAAATTTTTAAAATTTAAAACAGTACTATTTTCCAGCACTATAATTTCATCTTGTATGTTATTAATATTATAGGATGTGCATCTATTTGAATTAAGGTCAACTGGATACAATGCCGATATTATGGCCCACTTAAAACAAAATTCGTCATTATTTTGCAAATTAATGCATGCAAACTTTCTCTGGATTGTTGGTGGTAGAGGAATGTACTGTGACCCTTTAATGCATTTATATTGATTTATATTTATTTCAAGGCGTGATATTTTAATTAATGCCCATCCGCTATCACGCTCCTGAAATTCACTCATCCTTTTCACAATAACATCGCACTGGTTACTATAACATTGCTGAATATCATCTGTTGTTGAAGATATATTAAGAATAATCATTTTAGTCTGATGGGATTTGATATCTATGGTGCACGCATCTTCTTCTTCCTTTATCAACACGTATTCACAAAACAGTTCAATGTTATATTTTATTGCTAAATATTTTTTAATTATATTTTTTAGCAATTCAACCACTTTAGCTTTAATTTCACATAAAAAGTTTTCAGCTATTAAATTTGTTTTATTGGCATTTTCAATCATATAAGTAACGATACGATTTTTAAATTAAGACTTGACGCACTTTACGTCACTATCAAATTTTCCTGCACAATTAATTTTATGTGTATTTGTCCTTACGTGATAATGCCAAATTATTTTAGGAATATGTTCTCCACAATCCTTACAATAAACTTTAGTTTCCTCTCCTCTTTTAGAATGATCTATTAAGCGCAAATGAAGTTCTGCTTGGTCTGAAAAACGTATATTACATACGTTGCACATCATTGAAGAACCTTGATGTTGCATCCTCACATGACGTTTTAAGGAAAAGTTGCGATTAATTGATTTTCCGCAGATATCACATGTAAAGATGGCCATTTTTTCGGTTTTAATTTAATTTAATTCTATTTTAACGAAATGGTATAAACTGTTTAAATTTTCAGAACAAGAATGAATTATACTATTTTTCTAAACATCTATTTATACTTAAAACTGTGGGCGTGGTTTTAATGATTAAAAGAGCAAGGTTTTATCAATCAAAGAATTATATGTATTTGTATATCCTTAAATACATATACGCATTGGTGAGTGAAATAAAAAGAGACAACAACATAACTGGTAGGGGACCGATAGAAAATTATCTAATACAATCACACGCATACTCTTATGTAATGTAAATGTATGTTGTTTTCGTAACCAATTTTATTAATTTCTAATCCAATCTAATTTTTAATGTGTGTAATAAAAATAGAGCTAGATGCGCAGGTGTTTACAAATTTTCCAGCACCCTTATTTTTCATTAAAAATAGCCAGACGGTAGGCAGACACTCATAAAAATGTCAACTCAAAATTGTCAATAAATAAAAAGATCGACCGCAATAAAAAAGATAAACGGAAAAGCCAAATACAATAAAAAGAAAATGCTAATGAATAGACAGAAAGGATAAGGAATTTCATAAAGAACAAGGGTAATAAAAATAGAGCGAAATGCGTAGGTGTTTAAAAATTTTCCCATACCCTTTTTAAAAAAAAAAATTAAAAACATCGACCTCAATAAAAAAGACAGACGGTAGAGAAGGACAGACAGATAATTATCCAATGCAAACACACGCACACATGCGCAATATAATAAAATATTCTAACGAGCTCACTCAAACTGACTAATAGAGATATAAATGTGCACACATATGTACATACACGACATATGAATGCATTTAAAAATAGACAATGTTTCACTTTCTCGCACCCTTATTTTTCATAAAAATAGACAGAGAATAGAGGACACAGTCAAACATTTATGGTTTACTTTAAACCAAAGAAAAACATAAGCCCTAAGTTGATGCATCTTATCAACTGCAATAAAAAGAAAATGCTAATGAATAGACAGAAAGGACAAGGGTAATAAAAATAGACCGAAATGCCCCTTTTTTTAGTTTCATTTTCTTTCAGCAATCAAAACTGAAAAAAATTAGTAGTTCATATTTAACTCGGTGAAATATTTTGTACCTATGAAGAAAATTTCCAGCTTCCTGACAAACATTCAACAGAGTTGTTCAATATAGGTGCCCGGGTAGGGGTGTTCGTGCAGAAGTTTCAGGGGTGATATTCAATAGAGAAGCCCTGACTGACTCTCAAATCAGGCATGTGAAAACAAAAAAATTTACATATAAATTTTTTTTGAAACCCCTCAATACACAATACAAATTTTATGAAACCTCCTAATACAAACAACCATCCAAAAATGGAAAACGCATTTTCATAAGAAATACACTTAATTACCTAACAAAAAATATTTTTACGATTACGTTTCCCAGCCAGGCATGCAGATTCATTTTATATGAAAAACTTGATAGCGAACCGGCACAAACACACTACTGTAATATACCCACCCACCTTCTCTAAACTTACCGGCAATATATTTTTTGGCGTTTGTTGTAAGTGTCTTTACTGCCATTGTTTGCATCATTGATACAATTTCCAGAAAGTGCGGTATAACCGCCGGCAGTCGTGTTGGTAAAGGTAGTGGACTCATAAAAGAGCCGCTACCGTATCATTTTTATTTTTGCTTTATCTTGATCTTGTTCGAGTTCGCATTTGGTAAAAATGTATTAATTAAACAACCAACTGAGAGAACAGACAACTAAAGAAAAAAACACTAGACAACCGGAAAAAGCCACAACAAACGTTTAATTCAGTTGGCCTGATAGCCATGATCACACATTCATGTCAGGAACAACATCATACCTATTTAGCCCTACTCCTAATCGGCATCATCAACAACCAATAGCCCCAGCAAAAGCACCATAAGAAAACAACAAAAACCAAAGATGAAAAAAAAGAGCGCCAATAACGCCGATCGAATTCAAGTTATTTTATAATTATTATTGAATCCCTCACAGTAACTACAACAACGTACATGCACGACATTTGGGTATCGACATATGTATATACTTATATTACTATATTATTATCATTTATTTTGTTCTTTGTTAATTAGCAATTACACTCATTCCTAATATTATACGTACATACATATTTGCACATATAGACATATTTGCATATGTAATTCGTTCACGCTGCTGTTATTTAATGTCTATACCAACCTATAGACACATGTTTACGATCATCTGCATCGGCAATTGAGGAGGCCTCATCAAGAGCTGCAGTTTGACAACACACAACTAGTATCGGTGAGTCAGCAAACCCATTTATTTTATTATTTTTTTTAGTTTAATTTTGATTTTTTTGTAACTACAAGTTATTGTAATTCGAAAAAAAACATATCCAATGCCTTCAAGCATGTTGCTAGTAATACGTTATTCTTTGTGTTAAAATATACATGTTGCTATACTTCCTGTAAAAATATAGAAACATCTGTTTAGTTGCAACAATTTTAATATATGGGTCATATGCATTTACAATATGTATGTATGTAGCATTCGTTTTAAAGATCAGAGAAGGAAACGTCAACACTATCATGAAATTATTTGTATCTATCGGTATTTTGTTTTTTTTTTGCGATAGTGTATCATTCTTAATAGTAAATTAAATGTTCGTATTGACAGATATATATCGATATAGTTATATGTATATATACTGCTAGCATTGTAAATTTCATGCAGTTTCGATTTTTCCACTTCTCAATGATTATTCTTTTAAGCCTAAATTTATAAGTTTTTTTTCTTTCTCTTCAATATGTTTTTATATCATAATATTTGAATAAAGAATTTTTGAATTATGATGAATAAGTAGATTTTTTTTGTCAATTTCTTGCAATATGTAGTGTGATAGAAAGGTGGTGAATTGCGTAGTGGGATTTCAGTAATTGAACTAGAACACCTGAAATCAATGGTAGGGAGAGTACAGACGTGCAGGTCTATTCAGTGACACCGATGATAGACTTTTAAGTTTTTTTTTTTTACTTTGTTTTGGGTTGTCCTTTAATAAGTTACAGTTCTTTTAGTTGATCCAAAATGGGTACAAAATAACACCTCGTATACACACGATCAACATCCGGTCCTTTATTTTAGTTTTACTGTTAAGTAAGTAATTTATGTAAAGACGACTTTCTATTGGCACAGGAATTTGTGAGACCAAAAACCCCCCCACCCAACTGATCGCTAGTAATTTGCAAGGGCTCCCATAGGTTCTCCCATTTTCTTTTACCTACCATCTTGTCACATATAGCAACATTTGCCAGTAGGACGGTTTATTTGATTTTCTAAGAATTGACGTCCATTAAACCGTTGTGTACATTACAGTAGTTGAGCATGACTTTTGAAATGCTCCAAATACGACTTTTGGTATTTGTATTCCTTAGCACACACTACACAACGGAAAATGGATGAACTCATTTTATTTGATATTTTCAAAACAGTTACTTTAATTGAATTAAAACACAACAAACAATTTTTTTTATAAACTTTTATATACACAAATACTATTATAACAATATTTTAGTTTTCAATAGTTTTTTTTTATCAAAACTAATTTAATAAGAATTAATAACTTGTTACTTTTAGATACAAAATTGCACTAATTTAAGATAGAAAAGTTTATGATTTATATAATAATATTTTCAGTATGGTGTGGTATACATAACTTCAATGAGTAGTTTCCGGTGCCAAAGCAACTATTTGTGGTAATAGAAACCCATAGCTTGAAAAAATAAAAAAAATTGTAGCAAAACAAATCTCTAAGCTACAAAAATTAATGTAAACAAACATTTTTTGCATGTGTATCAACGACAAAAAGCAGAAGCATGCATAAAAAACCCCTACGTTGCAAAAATTTAGCCTCGAAAGAATTTGTCCGTTACAAAAGTTTTATTGCAAACAAATATTGAGGTCAAGTAGAAGCATGCATAAAAAATCCCTACGTTGCAAAATTTAGTTGCGATAGAATTCGTCCGTTACAGAAAATTTGATTGCTAGCAAATATTGAGGTCAAGTAGAAGCATGCTAAAGCATGCATAAAAAATCCTTACGTTGCACAATTTTGTAGCCCAACAAATTTCTATGTCCTATATGATTTTGTGGTAAATGAAATCCCTACGTTGCAAAAACTTTGAAGCAAAAGAAATGTTCAAAAAATCGAATTCCTAAATTCTAATATCAGAAAATGAGTTTCGCGAAGAGAACACCATTATATAGGAGACTCATGCGCCACTACCGGAAAGTGCGTGCTAAAGCCTACATACTGGAGCAATACGAACAACTTTTAGAGGGTGATGAGGAACTGTTCCTAAGTATAGATTCCCAACCAACATATGAAGCAGAAATAACAACAGATGGAGCGGAAATACCATCATATGTAAGCCTTCTCGAAGGTGGTGATGATGAATTTCTGAGTATTAATACCCAAGGAATAATGCAGTCATCAATCAAACCACCCATTGAAATAATTGACGTTCAAATCCTTCCACCAATTGATGTTCCCATATTTCTGGCGTTGTTTGAAAATTCAGACGATACCATTTTAGACGAAGCAACTAAGGCAGTTGAAACCGCCACTAACCCACATATATAAAAAATTTTGTAATTAAGTTTATTTAGTAAAAATAAAAGCATAAAAAATTATACAAGTGTTTTTTATTTCAAATACAAACCACATCTTTTGTACTTAGCAACACAACCAGAAATTCAAACGATTATGCGAATATTTGCCTCCAAAAAAAAGTTTCTAGTTGACAAAAAGTTTATGTAATTATATCAAGCAAAACTTTAAGAAAAAATTGTGATGTCAAGCAGAAGCATACACAAAACAAATATGTATATAATTTCTAAAATTATATATCCACACAATTTTTTTGTTAAGTATCCTGTACTTGACAAAAAACTAATGTAAACAAAACGCTAACAAAATATGAATACGATTGCGCACGCAAATATGTAAAAAAAATTTAACATCTCCCTACGCATACTCAAATATCCATATACCGAATGTATGTATGTATGTATGTATACACACTGTCCACCAAACAACGGACGCTTGAAAAGACATACAGTTGAAAAGACAAACATGCTTAAAAATAAAATGTATGTATAAAGTTCAACACACACACACACATACACAAAATAAATGCAAACAAAAAACTTAACCATCCTCCTCCCCACCATCAACAAAATTATGACCATAGGATCGGATGGAATCAACACACCCACACAAAAGGACGGACGGAATAGACAGACAAAAAACTCATTATTTCTTATTACCCCATTAAACATAGTGTTAATTACCAAAATTTTTAAATTTTAATTACCCACAAATTCAACGGACAGACAGACAGAAATTCCCACGGACAGACACAAACAACTAAACAAGATACCAGCTGAAATCAATTCTCACGGATAGACAAAAGATCCCACGGACAGACACAATAAATTCACAACAACTGAAATCAATATCCGTTAAATAAACACACACAAAATATAAACAAAAAATATCTCGCCCGCACATTCACACACACATACACACACACATACACTAATCAAAGCATGCCGCCAATCCCATTAACACACAATTTGCAATTAAAATTTTAAATTATAATTGCTGAAATTTGAGAATTTTAATGGTTGCCAGACATACAATTCCCTACTACTTACGGAATTCCAAAAAAAAGAACATTTTATTTGAAGATATTATTGCTGAAAATAAATGTATTTTCAAGGAAAGACTTGAAGTAGTTTAATTAAACACCAAATTGTAAAATATCACACTTATTGGAGAGTATATAAAAACTGTAGGTGAAGAAATGGAGTTGTTCACTATTTCACATAGAGCGAAAATGGATCTACTATGCTCTAGAGATAATGTTGATGAGATGATTTCAAAACAATTGCCCGAGATTCATGATAAAATGTCGGAGTTCCAAGAGAGAAATTCTGGTTGGACGTTAATTAAAATTGTTCGTGTTAAAATCAACATAAATAAATCTTAATTAGTAACAGGATCCCATTGGATAAGCTCACCGTATAAACTTTATCGAAAGCATGAATGTATCAACATTGAAAACACCGATAATTATTGTCTTAAATGGGCTTTAGTTGCAGCATTAGATACCTCAAAAATTATACATAAGCAACGTTGTATTTCGTATAATACAGAAGATATTAGTGCTGACATTTATTTTTTTTCAAATTTAAGCTTTCCTTTAGCATTAAAAAATATTAATGTATTTGAGGACATGAATGTTGATATTAGTATGAATGGGTTTGGGTACGACAATGAGACTGATGAAATAGTTGGACCATTCTACAATACAAAAATGGAGAAATCTAAGCATGTGAACCTATTGCTTTTAGAAAATGATGGGGGTATAGGTATAGTGATATCTTTATAAAAAATATATCAAAGTAAGTAAATTAATACTGATAAAAAAACCTATAAACAAAAATTCAAATATTAATAATATATGTATATGTATATAATTAAATATGTATATATTTCTTTCTTTTACAGAACGATGCACTGTAGGAAATTTTTGTTTTCCAACAACTGTCTGCAATACACAGACAGTGAAAGATGTATGAATCATCATAAAGGGGAATGTTGAAAAATTGTTGCAGAGTTGCCATCTGCTGAAAATTTCATTTTAAAATATAAGGACCATCAGCGGCAGATGGAGTATATGCGGTTTTTGAGTGCATACTTGTGAATGTTCAATTATATGTAAGCCATAAAAGTAAATTTATTAAGAAGCACTTTCCCTGTGCTTTTAGTTATTATGTCAAATGGTATATAAATATACAGGTAAAGATGCAGCTGAAAATTTTTTCAATATACATATATTGAAGATTGTGAGGATATAATAAATAAGACACAAATGAATAGTTTATCCTATTTAGAAGTAAATAATTTTTACAACGCAGTCAATTTTCACATATGTGGAAATTTTCTAGGTAGTGATCACGTAAGAGTTCATTGCCATATAACTTGTAAGTGTAGACGCGCAGCTCACAATATTTGCAACTTACAATTCCAAATTCCAAAATATATTCTAATTTATTTCCATAATTATTCAACTTATGACACACATGTTTTTGTGAAAGAATTGGGAAAAAAATCTGTCAAAATAAAAGTCCTTCCGCTAAACAAAGAACTTTATATTTCTCTAACCAAATTTACAAAAATGTCTGATAATTTCAATCTTGAACTCAGATTTTTAGACACAATACGTTTTATGCCCTACAGTTAGAATCGTTAGCCAATAATCTTACTAATAACGATTTCTATAGAATTAAATCCCAAGTTAAAACAAAAACAGTGTTTTGTTTGCCATCAAAGGACACTATTACAATCACATCAATTTCGGCAGAGGTACAACTACAATCTCTACTTAATCACACAGCCGAACGCTTGCTACAATCAATAACAGGAAATGCGTTAAAGAAATATGGGAACACAAAGTTAATTCTTTTTTGTAAATGGGGATGTGATGGTTCTTCGGGACAAAAACAATACAAACAAGTTGTATGTGAAAATATTTCGAACTCGGATATATTCATGGTATCATTTGTACCATTGCGATTGAAAAAGATTTTGGAAGATTCAGAGCCTTCGACTAGTATAACGCAAACAATGGATATTTGGAAAAATGACACACTATCTTCTACGAAATACTGCAGGCCAATCAAATTTGAATTCAAAAAAGAAACTCATGATGCCATTAACAAAGAAGTTAGTGATATAAAGGCCCAAATTGCAACACTACAGCCATTACAATTACAGTTAGATGGGCAGCAAATTGAAGTAAGCTACCAATTAGTGCTGAAAATGATAGATGGAAAAGTAGGTCAGGCTTTGGCTAACACGAATGCTGCATCCAGCTGCATTATATGCCAAGCAACATCATCCCAATTAAACCAAGTCCTGACAAAATCATTAGATAATACCGATGCATATGAATTTGGATTATCACCACTACATGCAAGAATACGACTTATGGAACACATACTAAAAATCTGTTGTGATGAATATCGCAAATTTTGATTGATTATAGAACAGCCAAAACAAGGGTCAGGCAATACAAATGATGGCAATACCGCAAGAAGATTCTTTTCAGATCCAGAAACAGCATCTGAAATAACAGGAGTGGACTTAAACCTAATTTTCAGATTTAAAATAATCCTAGAAGTACTTGCGAGCAATGAAGAAATTGACTCTAGAAAATTTGGAGATTATGCTACCCATGGAGAAATATGTCTGCAACAGTTCACAAAATTCTTTATCATGGAGAAGATTAAATTAAAAGTCATTAAATATCATTTGGTGCTACTTGGAGATCTATCAGAGGAGGCTCAGGAAAAAAGGAAGAAGGATTACAGATTTTATAGAGAGCACACAATAAATTAAGATCTATTTAATATATTATTGGCAATGTCAGATCCATTTATCTCCAGTATTCGAAATCAATGGAAAGTGGAACATCGGGATTTAGATGAAGAAGAAAAAAACTACTAAAGAACAAAAATAGCACAAAACAAAATATGGAATATTTGCAATCAATATTTGAGTCAAATGAATAATAATTATAATTGCCTTTCATTGTTATTTCAGTACGAAAAACTTAGTATTAGTAAAAAATAATAATAAACAGAACCTACCATTGTTACAAATGCTATTAAAATTATTAACGTTTTTTTAAGTGTAACTATTCTTTGAGTGTAAACAAATTTGCCAGCAAAAAATTTTTAAATTTTCTGTAATAATAGCAAAATCTCCAGTTGATTTTATTATTTTTTTTAATGTAAAAATTTTTTTGAATGTAACATTAAAAAAATTCCATTATTACAAAAAATATTTATAGTTATTATTAATTTCCAAATATTAAATTTTTTAATAAATAAAAAAATAATAAACCCATATTGCACTCTAAAGGTTAAAAATATTCAAAAGTTCAACTTTGACCTAGAATACCTTAAAAAGTCCTCAATCAATTTTAAGTAATTAAAAGTGAGTCAAGCTGAAACTTATCTTGAAACTTGCAAACTTATCTAAATATAGCACCATATATAGCTCCATATAATCTCGCAGAGTTTTGCAATTAAAGGTATAACAGATCTTTAATGCATTCTCATAGTCTTCAAGCGACCATGCCTTATTATTAAGTTTATTGAAGAAGTCTGCCGTTGATGGAAGCTGATCATTATTCAATTTTTCAAATGAATCAAGATAGTCGTAAGGGAAAAGACTCTGTTTTTGTTTTAACTTTGGATTTAATTCTATAGAAATCGTTATCAGTAAGATTATTGACTAACGATTCTAACTGTAGGGCATAAAACGTATTGTGTCTAAAAATATGAGATCAAGATTGAAATTATCAGACATTTTTGTAAATCTGGTTAGAGAAATATAAAGTTCTTTGTTTAGCGGAAGGACTTTTATTTTGTCAGATTTTTGACCCAATTCTTTCACAAAAACATGTGAGTCATAAAATGAATAATTATGGAAATAAATTAGAATATATTTTGGAATTTGGAATTTTAAGTTGCAAATATTGTGAGCTGCGCGTCTACACTTACCAGTTATATGGCAATGAACTCTTACGTGATCACTACCTAGAAAATTTCCACGTATGTGACAATTGACTGCGTTGTAAAAATTATTTACTTCTAAATAGGATAAACTTTTCATTTGTGTCTTATTTATTATATCCTCACAATCTTCAATATATGTATATTGAAAAAATTTTCAGCTGCATCTTTACCTGTATAGATTATAAATTTATCTAACTTATCATTATTTATACACTTGACATAATAACTAAAAGCACAGGGAAAGTGCTTCTTAATAGATTTACTTTTATGGCTTACATTTAATTGAACATTCACAAGTATGCACTCAAAATCCGCATATACTCCATCTGCCGCTGATGGTCCTTAAATTTTAAAATGAAATTTTCAGCAGATGGCAACTCTGCAACAATTTTTCAACATTCCGCTTTATGATGATTCAAACATCTTTCACTGTATGTGTATTGCAGACTGTTTACGCATGGTAACCCTGTGTGGTTCTCGTTAATTTGTAACGAGTTTTTTCCTCTTTCTTTTGTTATCTGAATGACAAGAAGAACGAGTTTGGATCCACAGTTAAGTTTTCTACCATACGTGAGGCGAGTAACATCGGCAATAGTACTAATAAATTAAAATAAAAATTTTATATATTGAAACGATTAATTTTGGCTCAAGTTCAAACCCGAATTTACCCATTTATTTATTCTAATTTTTTTATTTTTAATTTTTATTAGAAAATTTTTTTGGATAAATTCATTATTATTTTTTATTAAGAGAGTACTATATATATAGAACAATTTTTATTCTTCATCATGTTAGCAGAACGGATCAGTACTGATTTCGAGGTCGCTACACCATCTCATCAGCGTTCTTTGTTCAATTTTACCACTTTTGACGGTGGATACTAGTGATCAGGAATATCAACTATTTAACTATTTAAATCAGTAAAACGTTAGTTTAACGAAAAAACTGTCCATTTTTATCAAATTAATGTTCAATCTATTTTTTATAAAAAACACTAACGGTCCACGAAATATTTAAACATACATACATATATGTATGTAACTACATACCTGCGAAGCGGACAATAAATTCATATTTATCCCTCAAAGAGGAAAGAAGAAAAAAAAAATAATCAAGCAAAAGCTTTGGAATTTGCCCTTGAACAAGTACATATATGTACATGTCACATCGTATCACAACATTTCATCATGCATACAAGAGGATAAATAAAGAACAAATTGTATGTACCACTGTAACCACGGCATTATATACATATATGCAGTACTTGGCGAAAAGCGTGAGTACATGAAATTTACCGAAGCAACTAATGCTGTTGTTTGTTGTTGCCCCTTAAAAGTAAATACCATAAAGAATCTCTCAACTTGATATTCTTTACGCACAAAAAAAAGGTGGATGATTTTTTCTCATTAAAATGCGAGTGAACGATCATGCACACCAATAAAACATACACACAGCCATACGCTTGTATGTATGAACATATTTACTTCTGGTGGATGATTTTTTCCCTACAAGAGCGAGTGAACGATCAACCACACAAGGTAAAGCATACATACATATATACCCTTGTATGTATGAATGCATTTACTTCTGTTAAATAAATAGGTCAGTAGAACATACGCAACAGCTGATACATAAGAACATTTATTAACAGGTGGTTACGAGGGCCGCACCGCAAGTACCCAAAGCGAACATAAAAATAAATTACGTTTTTTTTTTATTAACAAATCGAAGAAAACTTATGATTTAGTTTTACTATTGAATACATATAACCCCCGTCGTACGCACATGTCAGAGCATTAAACAAATATTTTTCGCTACATAAAAATAGTGAGAATATATAATTTGAAAATATATTTAATTATTTAAATACATCACATAACCCCCATTATTTTTCAATTCATAACCCCCATACATTGGTCGCTTATACGAAGCACCACTGAAAATTTTCTTAAAAATTTTCACCCATATAAACAGGTCGCTTATAATCAGCACCTTTGAAGATTTCTTTAAATCTTCATAACCCCCATACATTGGTCGCTTATACGAAGCACCACTGAAAATTTTCTTAAAATTTTCACCCATATAAACAAGTCGCTTATAATCAGCACCTTTGAAGATTTCTTTAAATCTTCATAACCCCTATACACCGGTCGCTTATACGAAGCACCACTGAAAATTTTCTTAAAAATTTTCACCCATATAAACAGGTCGCTTATAATCAGCACCTTTGAAGGTTTCTTTAAATCTTCATAACCCCTATACACCGGTCGCTTATACGAAGCACCACTGAAAATTTTCACCCATACAAACAGGTCTTATAATCAGCACCTTTGAAGATTTCTTTAAATCTTCATAACCCCCGATACACTGATCGCCACCTGGAATACCAGTGACGATCTCGTAAACCCCCATAACAATTAACCACTCCGCAAGCTTTTCATTGTAATGGCAACGTTAAAAAATTTGATACGCGCTTCTGATCGCGTGGTAAGTTTTCAAAGCTATTTTAAGGGCTTGAAAGAAGAGACGCCCACTCTCCATACCTTGGAGGCTCAAAACCAACAGCTTGAGAAGCTATGGTCTAGTTTCGAGACACTCTACGAAACCGCGCTGGATAATTATGAAACGATTAAGGATGAAATCGAAATGGCAGCATTGGAGAACCGTTTTTACTCCACCTTTGAAGCCTTGAACAACACGTGCATATTACCCCACATATTTCCTTACCACCATGCGATACTGAAGTCTTTCATGGCGACTAAAAATCCTGGCCGACATTCCGTGATATGTTCACAGCCCTGTACCGCAACAATAAACGTCTCTCGCACGTAGAGAAAATGTGCCACTTGATGAAGAAGACGCAAGGCGAAGCACGTGAGCTTCTCAAAACTTGTCCCATGACCAACGAAGGTTTTGCTATGGCATGGGAGAACCTCATGCATCGTTATGAAAACAAGAGGGTCCTAGTCAACGCACAATTGAAATCACTTTTCAATATAAAACCGATGTCGCGGGAAACTAGTTCGGATCTTAGGCGTTTGCAACGTACCATTAGCGATTGTATTACGAATCTTTGTTTGCTTCAAATCGAAACAGAGAATTGGGATCCAATATTTGTCTATATCTGCTCGACCTGCTTGCCTGAAGTTACCCTTAATCTATGGGAACAATCTTTGCCGCCTACAACCGATTTGCCCACTTGGAAGGAGCTGGATGTGTTTCTAACATCTCGGTTTCACACGTTAGAATCGGTTGCTGATATTCGATCAACTTTTGCGAGTTCGAATAGTTCTAAAACCGCGCATTTGGCTAAACTGAATAAATCTAATTCATCTTCAAAGCAAAAGCTTCAAAGCTACCAGACTAATATTTCCAAAGGAACGATGGGAAAATGTGCTCTTTGCCCGCAATTTCATCCCCTTAGATTTTGTCCCGTTTTCCTAGCAATGCCAATCGAAGAACGCTATGCTACGGTCAAAGTACAAAATCGATGTACAAATTGTCTGGGGACTTCTCATGGATCGAAAGCATGCAAAAGCAAATATGCCTGCCATACGTGCAAAGGAAAATCACACATTGCTTCATCGCACCCCTTCACAACGATCTGCCAATACAACCCCCGTAATTTCTCCCCCTCTGAATAATAATCGTCCTCCGTTAGATAGAAGCCCATCTACGTCAGCACAAGCCGCTGACAGAATGCTGCAATCATTTTCAACACACCTAACCCCCACTACACAATCCGTCATACTAGGCACTGCTCTTGTTGACGTATATCAGGACGATTGCAAATACACAGTTCGCGCGCTAATCGACTCTGCATCTGAGGCAACTTTCATTTCACGCAAACTACAAAAGCGTCTAGGCCTCAGCACGCGATCTTTTCAAGCACAAATACATGGCTTAAGTGATTCATTAACTGCTACCTCAGCGCATACATGTCCCATTAAAATAGGCTTTCCTATCGATCCATCGTTTACACTGTTTTCAGAGGCATTAGTCATCAGCAAGTTGACAGGTCAGCTTGCATATTACCCCTCATCATCGCTGGCAAACAGCAGTTTTTCACATCTGCAGTTAGCCGATACTTGCCGCAGCAGTGAGTCCGACATTGACATACTTCTCGGTGGAGATGTCTACCCAAAAATAATTCCAGATGGGCTGCACTGGGATAGACAACGGTCTTTGGTTGCGCAGAAAACTGCCTTCGGATGGATAATTACCTGCAAGGTACCTGCAAATCCATGTAAAAAGTCAATTTTATCATTCTATAACACCGTCGCGTTGGATGATCAACTTCGACGCTTCTGGGAGCTGGAAGATCTACCGAAGAAAACGAAATCATCACCAGAGGATAAATATTGCGAAAATCTGTACACCTCTACTACCTTCCGCAATCAGGATGGTCGATACGTTGTATCACTCCCTTTAAAACAGGAATACCCTGAAAAATTAAATATTGGTCAATCCCGAAAAATCGCGTTATCACAATTTCTACGAAATGAAGCGCGATTGACCAAAAACCCCCAACTCAAAGCTGAATATGATCGAGTTATTATCGAATATTCTGCTCTTGGCCAAATGGCAAAGGTAACCCCCGTAAGTGGTGACAGCGGCACATATTATTTGCCCCACCACGCTGTTCTAAAACCCGACAGCACCACAACGAAATTACGTGTGGTGTTTAACGCATCAAATCCCTCATCAAACGGCGTAAGCCTCAACGATCTGCTTCATACTGGTCCAGTTCTACAGGCAGATTTAATGATCTTAATATTAAGATGGAGATTTTTCCGCTATGTTTTTAACGCGGACGTCGAGAGGATGTACCGCCAAATTAAGACTTGACGCACTTTACGTCACTATCAAATTTTCCTGCACAATTAATTTTATGCGTATTTGTCCTTACGTGATAATGCCAAATTATTTTAGGAATATGTTCTCCACAATCCTTACAATAAACTTTAGTTTCCTCTCCTCTTTTAGAATGATCTATTAAGTGCAAATGAAGTTCTGCTTGGTCTGAAAAACGTATATTACATACGTTGCACATCATTGAAGAACCTTGATGTTGCATCCTCACATGACGTTTTAAGGAAAAGTTGCGATTAATTGATTTTCCGCAGATATCACATGTAAAGATGGCCATTTTTTCGGTTTTAATTTAATTTAATTCTATTTTAACGAAATGGTATAAACTGTTTAAATTTTCAGAACAAGAATAAATTATACTATTTTTCTAAACATCTATTTATACTTAAAACTGTGGGCGTGGTTTTAATGATTAAAAGAGCAAGGTTTTATCAATCAAAGAATTATATATGTATTTGTATATCCTTAAATACATATACGCATTGGTGAGTGAAATAAAAAGAGACAACAACATAACTGGTAGGGGACCGATAGAAAATTATCTAATACAATCACACGCATACTCTTATGTAATGTAAATGTATGTTGTTTTCGTAACCAATTTTATTAATTTCTAATCCAATCTAATTTTTAATGTGTGTAATAAAAATAGAGCTAGATGCGCAGGTGTTTACAAATTTTCCAGCACCCTTATTTTTCATGAAAAATAGCCAGACGGTAGGCAGACACTCATAAAAATGTCAACTCAAAATTGTCAATAAATAAAAAGATCGACCGCAATAAAAAAGATAAACGGAAAAGCCAAATACAATAAAAAGAAAATGCTAATGAATAGACAGAAAGGATAAGGAATTTCAAAAAGGACAAGGGTAATAAAAATAGAGCGAAATGCGTAGGTGTTTAAGAAAATTCCCATACCCTTTTTTATAAAAAAAATTAAAAACATCGACCTCAATAAAAAAGACAGACGGTAGAGAAGCACAGACAGATAATTATCCAATGCAAACACACGCACACATGCGCAATATAATAAAATATTCTAACGAGCTCACTCAAACTGACTAATAGAGATATAAATGTGCACACATATGTACATACACGACATATGAATGCATTTAAAAATAGACGATGTTTCACTTTCTCGCACCCTTATTTTTCATAAAAATAGACAGACAATAGAGGACACAGTCAAACATTTATGGTTTACTTTAAACCAAAGAAAAACATAAGCCCTAAGTTGATGCATCTTATCAAGTGCAATAAAAAGAAAATGCTAATGAATAGACAGAAAGGACAAGGGTAATAAAAATAGACCGAAATGCCCTTTTTTTAGTTTCATTTTCTTTCAGCAATCAAAACTGAAAAAAATTAGTAGTTCATATATAACTCGGTGAAATATTTTGTACCTATGAAGAAAATTTCCAGCTTCCTGACAAACATTCAACAGAGTTGTTCAATATAGGTGCCCGGGTAGGGGTGTTCGTGCAGAAGTTTCAGGGGTGATATTCAATAGAGAAGCCCTGACTGACTCTCAAATCAGGCATGTGAAAACAAAAAAAAATTTACATATAAATTTTTTTTGAAACCCCTCAATACACAATACAAATTTTATGAAACCTCCTAATACAAACAACCATCCAAGGATGGAAAACGCATTTTCATAAGAAATACACTTAATTACCTAACAAAAAATATTTTTACGATTACGTTTCCCAGCCAGGCACGCAGATTCATTTTATATGAAAAACTTGATAGCGAACCGGCACAAACACACTACTGTAATATACCCACCCACCTTCTCTAAACTTACCGGCAATATATTTTTTTGTCGTTTGTTGTAAGTGTCTTTACTGCCATTGTTTGCATCATTGATACAATTTCCAGAAAGTGCGGTATAACCGCCGGCAGTCGTGTTGGTAAAGGTAGTGGACTCATAAAAGAGCCGCTACCGTATCATTTTTATTTTTGCTTTATCTTGATCTTGTTCGAGTTCGCATTTGGTAAAAATGTATTAATTAAACAACCAACTGAGAGAACAGACAACTAAAGAAAAAAACACTAGACAACCGGAAAAAGCCACAACAAACGTTTAATTCAGTTGCCCTGATAGCCATGATCACACATTCATGTCAGGAACAACATCATACCTATTTAGCCCTACTCCTAATCGACATCATCAACAACCAATAGCCCCAGCAAAAGCACCATAAGAAAACAACAAAAACCAAAGATGAAAAAAAAGAGCGCCAATAACGCCGATCGAATTCAAGTTATTTTATAATTATTATTGAATCCCTCACAGTAACTACAACAACGTACATGCACGACATTTGGGTATCGACATATGTATATACTTATATTACTATATTATTATCATTTATTTTGTTCTTTGTTAATTAGCAATTACACTCATTCCTAATATTATACGTACATACATATTTGCACATATAGACATATTTGCATATGTAATTCGTTCACGCTGCTGTTATTTAATGTCTATACCAACCTATAGACACATGTTTACGATCATCTGCATCAGCAATTGAGGAGGCCTCATCAAGAGCTGCAGTTTGACAACACACAACTAGTATCGGTGAGTCAGCAAACCCATTTATTTTATTATTTTTTTTAGTTTAATTTTGATTTTTTTGTAACTACAAGTTATTGTAATTCGAAAAAAAACATATTTAATGCCTTCAAGCATGTTGCTAGTAATACGTTATTCTTTGTGTTAAAATATACATGTTGCTATACTTCCTGTAAAAATTTAGAAACATCTATTTAGTTGCAACAATTTTAATATATGGGTCATATGCATTTACAATATGTATGTATGTAGCATTCGTTTTAAAGATCAGAGAAGGAAACGTCAACACTATCATGAAATTATTTGTATCTATCGGTATTTTGTTTTTTTTGCGATAGTGTATCATTCTTAATAGTAAATTAAATGTTCGTATTGACAGATATATATCGATATAGTTATATGTATATATACTGCTAGCATTGTAAATTTCATGCAGTTTCGATTTTTCCACTTCTCAATGATTATTCTTTTAAGCCTAAATTTATAATTTTTTTTTTTCTCTTTAATATGTTTTTGTATCATAATATTTGAATAAAGAATTTTTGAATTATGATGAATAAGTAGATTTTTTTTGTCAATTTCTTGCAATATGTAGTGTGATAGAAAGGTGGTGAATTGCGTAGTGGGATTTCAGTAATTGAACTAGAACACCTGAAATCAATGGTAGGGAGAGTACAGACGTGCAGGTCTATTCAGTGACACCGATGATAGACTTTTAAGTTTTTTTTTTACTTTGTTTTGGGTTGTCCTTTAATAAGTTACAGTTCTTTTAGTTGATCCAAAATGGGTACAAAATAACACCTCGTATACACACGATCAACATCCGGTCCTTTATTTTAGTTTTACTGTTAAGTAAGGGAGTCTAAAATAATTATTTATGTAAAGACGACTTTCTATTGGCACAGGAATTTGTGAGACCAAAAACCCCCCCACCCAACTGATCGCTAGTAATTTGCAAGGGCTCCCATAGGTTCTCCCATTTTCTTTTACCTACCATCTTGTCACATATAGCAACATTTGCCAGTAGGACGGTTTATTTGATTTTCTAAGAATTGACGTCCATTAAACCGTTGTGTACATTACAGTAGTTGAGCATGACTTTTGCAATGCTCCAAATACGACTTTTGGTATTTGTATTCCTTAGCACACACTACACAACGGAAAATGGATGAACTCATTTTATTTGATATTTTCAAAACAGTTACTTTAATTGAATTAAAACACAACAAACAATTTATTTATAAACTTTTATATACACAAATACTATTATAACAATATTTTAGTTTTCAATAGTTTTTTTTATCAAAACTAATTTAATAAGAATTAATAACTTGTTACTTTTAGATACAAAATTGCACTAATTTAAGATAGAAAAGTTTATGATTTATATAATAATATTTTCAGTACAAACATTTTTTGCATGTGTATCAACGACAAAAAGCAGAAGCATGCATAAAAAACCCCTACGTTGCAAAAATTTAGCCTCGAAAGAATTTGTCCGTTACAAAAGTTTTATTGCAAACAAATATTGAGGTCAAGTAGAAGCATGCTAAAGCATGCATAAAAAATCCTTACGTTGCACAATTTTGTAGCCCAACAAATTTCTATGTCCTATATGATTTTGTGGTAAATGAAATCCCTACGTTGCAAAAACTTTGAAGCAAAAGAAATGTTCAAAAAATCGAATTCCTAAATTCTAATATCAGAAAATGAGTTTCGCGAAGAGAACACCATTATATAGGAGACTCATGCGCCACTACCGGAAAGTGCGTGCTAAAGCCTACATACTGGAGCAATACGAACAACTTCTAGAGGGTGATGAGGAACTGTTCCTAAGTATAGATTCCCAACCAACATATGAAGCAGAAATAACAACAGATGGAGCGGAACTACCATCATATGTAAGCCTTCTCGAAGGTGGTGATGATGAATTTCTGAGTATTAATACCCAAGGAATAATGCAGTCATCAATCAAACCACCCATTGAAATAATTGACGTTCAAATCCTTCCACCAATTGATGTTCCCATATTTCTGGCGTTGTTTGAAAATTCAGACGATACCATTTTAGACGAAGCAACTAAGGCAGTTGAAACCGCCACTAACCCACATATATAAAAAATTTTGTAATTAAGTTTATTTAGTAAAAATAAAAGCATAAAAAATTATACAAGTGTTTTTTATTTCAAATACAAACCACATCTTTTGTACTTAGCAACACAACCAGAAATTCAAACGATTATGCGAATATTTGCCTCCAAAAAAAAGTTTCTAGTTGACAAAAAGTTTATGTAAGTATATCAAGCAAAACTTTAAGAAAAAATTGTGATGTCAAGCAGAAGCATACACAAAACAAATATGTATATAATTTCTAAAATTATATATCCACACAATTTTTTTGTTAAGTATCCTGTACTTGACAAAAAACTAATGTAAACAAAACGCTAACAAAATATGAATACGATTGCGCACGCAAATATGTAAAAAAAATTTAACATCTCCCTACGCATACTCAAATATCCATATACCGAATGTATGTATGTATGTATACACACTGTCCACCAAACAACGGACGCTTGAAAAGACATACAGTTGAAAAGACAAACATGCTTAAAAATAAAATGTATGTATAAAGTTCAACACACACACACACATACACAAAATAAATGCAAACAAAAAACTTAACCATCCTCCTCCCCACCATCAACAAAATTATGACCATAGGATCGGATGGAATCAACACACCCACACAAAAGGACGGACGGAATAGACAGACAAAAAACTCATTATTTCTTATTACCCCATTAAACATAGTGTTAATTACCAAAATTTTTAAATTTTAATTACCCACAAATTCGTACTTTGGATTTAATTCTATAGAAATCGTTATCAGTAAGATTATTGACTAACGATTCTAACTGTAGGGCATAAAACGTATTGTGTCTAAAAATATGAGATCAAGATTGAAATTATCAGACATTTTTGTAAATTTGGTTAGAGAAATATAAAGTTCTTTGTTTAGCGGAAGGACTTTTATTTTGTCAGATTTTTGACCCAATTCTTTCACAAAAACATGTGAGTCATAAAATGAATAATTATGGAAATAAATTAGAATATATTTTGGAATTTGGAATTTTAAGTTGCAAATATTGTGAGCTGCGCGTCTACACTTACCAGTTATATGGCAATGAACTCTTACGTGATCACTACCTAGAAAATTTCACATATGTGAAAATTGACTGCGTTGTAAAAATTATTTACTTCTAAATAGGATAAACTATTCATTTGTGTCTTATTTATTATATCCTCACAATCTTCAATATATGTATATTGAAAAAATTTTCAGCTGCATCTTTACCTGTATATTTATATACCATTTGACATAATAACTAAAAGCACAGGGAAAGTGCTTCTTAATAAATTTACTTTTATGGCTTACATTTAATTGAACATTCACAAGTATGCACTCAAAATCCGCATATACTCCATCTGCCGCTAATGGTCCTTAAATTTTAAAATGTAATTTTCAGCAGATGGCAACTCTGCAACAATTTTTCAACATTCCGCTTTATGATGATTCAAACATCTTTCACTGTGTGTGTATTGCAGACTGTTTACGCATGGTAACCCTGTGTGGTTCTCGTTAATTTGTAACGAGTTTTTTCCTCTTTCTTTTGTTATCTGAGTGACAAAAAGAAAGAAAGTTAAGTTTTCTACCATACGTGAGGCGAGTAACATCGGCAATAGTACTAATAAATTAAAATAAAAAGTTAAAGCAAAAACATAAATACAAGCGAAGTTTTCAAAAGATTTGTTTCTTATTGGAGTGACGGCAACTGAAATAAAGAAGCTTGTGTTGTATAAAAAAATCTCTGTTAAAATAATAAGAAAAATTAAATTCTAGATTATCAACAAAGATTGTAGAGTAAAAAAAATTCAGTGAAAAAATCGATTAATAAATTCAGTTTTTTTATTATAAATTAAAGTGTGAAGTGAAATCTTTCCAAATTGTTAATTACGAACGTAAAAACAACATAAAGTAAATAAATTAAAACTGGTGCAAACGCGTGAAGAACTGAAGAACTCACACTTACACAACAACAACCCTCTCCCACACAATCATCAAGACCGGTAAGTCATCACGTTTATCAATTATATCTATATCTGTCCAACCCCCGTGTGCCCAGCACATTTTGGTCCTTCGAACCGGATCCGGGTCATCCATAACCCGGAACCCCGCTTTGCTATCTGGAAAACCCCCTTTTGTTTAATTTTTGTGAGATATGCCGTTTTGGAAATAAACGGCAATTAACCCCCTTTGTCTCAACCAAATTCCATTTTTTCTCACCAACTGGTCTAACATCACTTTTTGTGAGATATGACATTTTTGCAATAAATGGCAATTAACCCCTCGTTCTGAACATGTGTGTACAGTCTCGTCGTAAAACGTTAGTTTAACGAAAAAACTGTCCATTTTTATCAAATTAATGTTCAATCTATTTTTTATAAAAAACACTAACGGTCCACGAAATATTTAAACATACATACATATATGTATGTAACTACATACCTGCGAAGCGGACAATAAATTCATATTTATCCCTCAAAGAGGAAAGAAGAAAAAAAAATAATCAAGCAAAAGCTTTGGAATTTGCCCTTGAACAAGTACATATATGTACATGTCACATCGTATCACAACATTTCATCATGCATACAAGAGGATAAATAAAGAACAAATTGTATGTACCACTGTAACCACGGCATTATATACATATATGCAGTACTTGGCGAAAAGCGTGAGTACATGAAATTTACCGAAGCAACTAATGCTGTTGTTTGTTGTTGCCCCTTAAAAGTAAATACCATAAAGAATCTCTCAACTTGATATTCTTTACGCACAAAAAAAAGGTGGATGATTTTTTCTCATTAAAATGCGAGTGAACGATCATGCACACCAATAAAACATACACACAGCCATACGCTTGTATGTATGAACATATTTACTTCTGGTGGATGATTTTTTCCCTACAAGAGCGAGTGAACGATCAACCACACAAGGTAAAGCATACATACATATATACGCTTGTATGTATGAATGCATTTACTTCTGTTAAGTAAATAGGTCAGTAGAACATACGCAACAGCTGCTACATAAGAACATTTATTAACAGGTGGTTACGAGGGCCGCACCGCAAGTACCCAAAGCGAACATAAAAATAAATTACGTTTTTTTTTTATTAACAAACCGAAGAAAACTTATGATGTAGTTTTACTATTGAATACATATAACCCCCGTCGTACGCACATGTCAGAGCATTAAACAAATATTTTTCGCTACATAAAAATAGTGAGAATATATAGTTTGAAAATATATTTAATTATTTAAATACATCTCATAACCCCCATTATTTTTCAATTCATAACCCCCATACATTGGTCGCTTATACGAAGCACCACTGAAAATTTTCTTAAAAATTTTCACCCATATAAACAGGTCGCTTATAATCAGCACCTTTGAAGATTTCTTTAAATCTTCATAACCCCCATACATTGGTCGCTTATACGAAGCACCACTGAAAATTTTCTTAAAATTTTCACCCATATAAACAAGTCGCTTATAATCAGCACCTTTGAAGATTTCTTTAAATCTTCATAACCCCTATACACCGGTCGCTTATACGAAGCACCACTGAAAATTTTCTTAAAAATTTTCACCCATATAAACAGGTCGCTTATAATCAGCACCTTTGAAGGTTTCTTTAAATCTTCATAACCCCTATACACCGGTCGCTTATACGAAGCACCACTGAAAATTTTCACCCATACAAACAGGTCTTATAATCAGCACCTTTGAAGATTTCTTTAAATCTTCATAACCCCCGATACACTGATCGCCACCTGGAATACCAGTGACGATCTCGTAAACCCCCATAACAATTAACCACTCCGCAAGCTTTTCATTGTAATGGCAACGTTAAAAAATTTGATACGCGCTTCTGATCGCGTGGTAAGTTTTCAAAGCTATTTTAAGGGCTTGAAAGAAGAGACGCCCACTCTCCATACCTTGGAGGCTCAAAACCAACAGCTTGAGAAGCTATGGTCTAGTTTCGAGACACTCTACGAAACCGCGCTGGATAATTATGAAACGATTAAGGATGAAATCGAAATGGCAGCATTGGAGAACCGTTTTTACTCCACCTTTGAAGCCTTGAACAACACGTGGATATTACCCCACATATTTCCTTACCACCATGCGATACTGAAGTCTTTCATGGCGACTAAAAATCCTGGCCGACATTCCGTGATATGTTCACAGCCCTGTACCGCAACAATAAACGTCTCTCGCCCGTAGAGAAAATGTGCCACTTGATGAAGAAGACGCAAGGCGACGCACGTGAGCTTCTCAAAACTTGTCCCATGACCAACGAAGGTTTTGCTATGGCATGGGAGAACCTCATGCATCGTTATGAAAACAAGAGGGTCCTAGTCAACGCACAATTGAAATCACTTTTCAATATAAAACCGATGTCGCGGGAAACTAGTTCGGATCTTAGGCGTTTGCAACGTACCATTAGCGATTGTATTACGAATCTTTGTTTGCTTCAAATCGAAACAGAGAACTGGGATCCAATATTTGTCTATATCTGCTCGACCTGCTTGCCTGAAGTTACCCTTAATCTATGGGAACAATCTTTGCCGCCTACAACCGATTTGCCTACTTGGAAGGAGCTGGATGTGTTTCTAACATCTCGGTTTCACACGTTAGAATCGGTTGCTGATATTCGATCAACTTTTGCGAGTTCGAATAGTTCTAAAACCGCGCATTTGGCTAAACTAAATAAATCTAATTCGTCTTCAAAGCAAAAGCTTCAAAGCTACCAGACTAATATTTCCAAAGGAACGATGGGAAAATGTGCTCTTTGCCCGCAATTTCATCCCCTTAGATTTTGTCCCGTTTTCCTAGCAATGCCAATCGAAGAACGCTATGCTATGGTCAAAGTACAAAATCGATGTACAAATTGTCTGGGGACTTCTCATGGATCGAAAGCATGCAAAAGCAAATATGCCTGCCATACGTGCAAAGGAAAACATCACACATTGCTTCATCGCACCCCTTCACAACGATCTGCCAATACAACCCCCGTAATTTCTCCCCCTCTGAATAATAATCGTCCTCCGTTAGATAGAAGCCCATCTACGTCAGCACAAGCCGCTGACAGAATGCTGCAATCATTTTCAACACACCTAACCCCCACTACACAATCCGTCATACTAGGCACTGCTCTTGTTGACGTATATCAGGACGATTGCAAATACACAGTTCGCGCGCTAATCGACTCTGCATCTGAGGCAACTTTCATTTCACGCAAACTACAAAAGCGTCTAGGCCTCAGCACGCGATCTTCTCAAGCACAAATACATGGCTTAAGTGATTCATTAACTGCTACCTCAGCGCATACATGTCCCATTAAAATAGGCTCTCCTATCGATCCATGGTTTACACTGTTTTCAGAGGCATTAGTCATCAGCAAGTTGACAGGTCAGCTTGCATATTACCCCTCATCATCGCTGGCAAACAGCAGTTTTTCACATCTGCAGTTAGCCGATACTTGCCGCAGCAGTGAGTCCGACATTGACCTACTTCTCGGTGGAGATGTCTACCCAAAAATAATTCCAGATGGGCTGTACTGGGATAGACAACGGTCTTTGGTTGCGCAGAAAACTGCCTTCGGATGGATAATTACCTGCAAGGTACCTGCAAATCCATTCTATAACACCGTCGCGTTGGATGATCAACTTCGACGCTTCTGGGAGCTGGAAGATCTACCGAAGAAAACGAAATCATCACCAGAGGATAAATATTGCGAAAATCTGTACACCTCTACTACCTTCCGCAATCAGGATGGTCGATACGTTGTATCACTCCCTTTAAAACA
This sequence comes from Gymnocheta viridis, assembly GCA_956483585.1. Classification (NCBI taxonomy): domain Eukaryota; kingdom Metazoa; phylum Arthropoda; class Insecta; order Diptera; family Tachinidae; genus Gymnocheta; species Gymnocheta viridis. The sequence continues at coordinate 63,625,349 of OY101440.1, read as the reverse complement.
GGAATACCCTGAAAAATTAAATATTGGTCAATCCCGAAAAATCGCGTTATCACAATTTCTACGAAATGAAGCGCGATTGACCAAAAACCCCCAACTCAAAGCTGAATATGATCGAGTTATTATCGAATATTCTGCTCTTGGCCAAATGGCAAAGGTAACCCCCGTAAGTGGTGACAGCGGCACATATTATTTGCCCCACCACGCTGTTCTAAAACCCGACAGCACCACAACGAAATTACGTGTGGTGTTTAACGCATCAAATCCCTCATCAAACGGCGTAAGCCTCAACGATCTGCTTCATACTGGTCCAGTTCTACAGGCAGATTTAATGATCTTAATATTAAGATGGAGATTTTTCCGCTATGTTTTTAACGCGGACGTCGAGAGGATGTACCGCCAAATTTTGGTACACCCCTCTCATTCCCCCCTTCAGCGAATATTACATCGAAATTCTCCAACCGAATTCATCCAAGAGCACAGTCACATTTGGCGTGAACTGTGCCCCCTATCTGGCAATTAGGACGATGCTAGAACTCGCCAAGGAGAACGAAACCACTCATCCTAACGTCGCCGGAGTCCTACGGAACTATATGTATATCGACGATGTCCTTTATGGAGCACACACAATATCATCGGCGCTGAAATCACGCGATGAACTCATAAAAGTTCTTGCCACAGCAGGTTTTTCGCTTCGTAAATGGACGGCAAACAATGAAATGTTACTACACGGTCTACCGCCGACACATTTGCTGGATGAAGAGTTCCTCACATTGTCAGACTCCAGCATAACCAAAACTTTAGGGCTCAGATGGAACGCAGGAGGTGACTGGCATGAATTTCTCGACGACTACATAAACATCGAGCAAGTTAAAATTCCCCGTTTCATTGATTTCGACCCCTACTACAAGGTCGAATTACACGGCTTTTGTGACGCGTCGGAAAAGGCGAATGCAGCAGCCATTTACCTTCGCTCTGAGTCCCAAGGTTATGTCACCAGTCACCTTCTAGTAGCCAAAACTAAGGTTGCGCCAGTGAAGTTTATCTCCTTACCTAGGAAAGAATTATGCGGAGCTGAACTACTAGCAAACGTGATAGAATCTACTCAAGCTCAGCTCAATCTCAAGGATTACAACATCTTCTTGTGGACAGATTCCACCATTGTGTTGGCGTGGCTGAAACAACCGGCTCACAAGTGGAAAACTTTCGTTGAAAATCGAATTTCCTCTATTATTGAAAAGGTAGGCAAGGATTGTTGGTCTCACGTGGACTCCAAAAATAATCCAGCTGACGTGGCATCTCGCGGTACCACGGTTACTGAGTTGTCATCAAATGATTTGTGGTGGCATGGACCTTTATGGCTCAAACGTCCCCATAATGAATGGCCTTTAAGAAAAGCTGATTTTGAAACTGAAGAAGAACAACGGCCAATACGAGTTCTTACCACTACAATTCACCCCGAAGATATTCTAGAAAGCTTTTCGGACCCTCCTCGTGCATTAAGAGTCATATGTTACATCTTTCGTTTCTACAACCGGTTACGCGCCAAACAAAGTTCTAATAACATCAATCCCGAGCTATCAGCTAAAGAAATCGTCTTCGCCAAAAATCGTTTGATAATGGTCTGCCAAAAATCATTTTTTTGCGACGAATATTCACAATTATCGAAACAAAAACCGCTATCCCCCAAAAGCCCGCTCGTAACCTTTAACCCATTGTTGGACTCTAACAGAGCTATGAGAATTAATGGCCGTTTGGCAAATTCTCCTACATTAACGTACGATGAGCGCTACCCCATTCTATTACCATATCATGCCAGTTTTACGCGATTACTTCTCAAATATTTACATCAATATTCTCTGCATGGTCAAAATGCGTTGTTATATCGCCTAATGCGACTGCGTTATTACGTCCCACGACTAAAAACTTTGATAAAAACGATATTATCTCAATGTCTTATTTGTGTGAGACATAAACGCCAAATCAACCAACAAATCATGGCGGCGTTACCCCCCGAGCGTACAAGTTTGTCTCGTCCTTTCTGCAACACTGGAGTCGATTTTGCCGGACCCTTTGACATAAAATCTTATGCGGGTCGCGGCTGCAAAATTACTAAGGGCTACGTGCTGGTTTTCGTATGTTTTTCCACCAAGGCGATACATTTGGAAGCCACCGGAGACATTTCAACACAAGCCTTTTTAGCCGCATTCGCGCGCTTTTTTTTCAAGAAGAGGAACACCTCACGCCCTTTACTCCGATAATGGCACAGCCTTTGTCGTCGCCTCTAATATCTTACGTCAAGATAAGCAACAGTTCATGTCTTTACTGCAAAAGGGTCTTTTGTCTCAGGACAGTTTTAGCCCCTTCGAATGGCATTTTATCCCTCATGGAGCTCCTCATATGGGTGGCCTCTGGGAGGCAGGGGTAAAAAGCTTTAAACAATTTATGCGCTCTCACCCCAGGTCATTTCCTCGTCGGCAATCCACTCTTATCTCCACCAGAGCCTGACTGCTCCAGCCACTCCCTTAATTACGTAAATCGTTGGCAGAAGTTAAAAATACTTCATCATCATTTGGCTCGCAGGTGGAAAGAAGAGTATTTAGGCGAACTTCATAAATGAAATAAATGGAGATTCCCCCAAAGAGATTTAGAAATTGGCGATCTTGTAGTTGTCAAGCAAGAAAACTTACCCCCTAATCAATGGCGTCTCGGTCGTGTCGATAAGATTTTTCCCGGCTCCGATAGCAAGGTACGGGTTGCCGAGGTACGCACTGCCAATGGCACCATTACTCGGCCGATCGTAAAATTAATTTTACTCACAATTCCCCCGTCAACATGACAAATAATTTCCCCCGCTTATTTTTTCCCCGTTGCAGCAAAAATGCATCATCGTCGCCGCAATAACGACTCCCCTATTGAGGAACGCAAGCTCGCCGTTCATCTCAAAGCTAAAGCTCCCGACTGCCGTTTATGTCGAAAAGACCACCCGTTGCGAAAATGCGCAAAATTTAATAAATTGTCGGTATCAGCAAGGCTGGACGTCGTCCAACGCCATCGCTACTGCAAGAATTGTCTTGCCCATTCGCACCGTCTCCAAAATTGCCGTAGTCGTGATCGCTGCAACCACTGCAACATCAATCACCACACCCTTCTTCATCCCCCCGAAATCACCAGAGTGAACGAGCCATTGAGCCGAGCAGACCCCACCACTGTTGTGCCTACCGTCATTATCCGCATGTATTTGAATAATGAATGGAACCTAGTTCGCGGACTGTTGAATCCGTGCGCCGTAACGAGTTCACTCGCGGCTTTTCTGGTCGAACGGTATCATCTGCCGTTTGAAAGATTCCACGAGGACAAATGGTGCCACTTTGAGTTTCGCACTCGGTTTGCTGAAGAAGGAGGGACCTTCACTGTGAAAGCCCGTATTGCAGACGATTTGCCTGAAAGGCCGCCAGCAAAACGCCTGGACCGTAGCGTCACTGACGCCTACCGCAACTTGCGCCTGGCTGATCCGGAGTTTTTCGAAAGCCACACCATCAACTTTGTACTGGGAGCAGATGTGTATCCCAGATTGATCAGGAGCGGACTGCAAACAGCTACTATTGGATCTCCACTGGCTCAGGACACTGTACTGGGATGGGTGATCATCGGCAAATTCGCCGTTTAAATATATTTTATACTCTAACATTTTGTAATAATATGCATTTGTATTTACTTTATATTTAAACTTTTCTATTATACCCTAACCTTTTATACTTATATTTACAACATTTGAATTATATCTTTAATAATATTTACAATATTTGAATTATAAATCTTTTTTATATCATTGTACGCCGGCCCTCGTTGTTATTGCAATATAGCAAGGGGGGCGGGATGTTTACGCATGGTAACCCTGTGCGGTTCTCGTTAATTTGTAACGAGTTTTTTCCTCTTTTGTTATCTGAGTGACAAGAAGAAAGAGTTTGGATACACAGTTAAGTTTTCTACCATACGTGAGGCGAGTAACATCGGCAATAGTACTAATAAATTAAAATAAAAAGTTAAAGCAAATTCATAAATACAAGCGAAGTTTTTAAAAGATTTGTTTTTTATTGTAGTGACGGCAACTGAAATAAAGAAGCTTGTGTTGTATAAAAAAATCTCTGTTAAAATAATAAGAAAAATTAAATTCTAGATTATCAACAAAGATTTTAGAGTAAAAAAAATTCAGTGAAAATCGATTAATAAATTCAGTTTTTTTATTATAAATTAAAGTGTGAAGTAAAATCTTTCCTAATTGTTAATTACGAACGTAAAAACAACATAAAGTAAATAAATTAAAACTGGTGCAAACAATTGAAGAACTGAAGAACGCACACTCACACAACAATAACCCCCTCCCACACAATCATCAAGACCGGTAAGTCATCACGTTTATCAATTATATCTATACCTGTCCAACCCCCGTGTGCCCAGCACACAGACAGTTGTTGAAAAACAAAAGTTTCCTACAGTGCATCGTTCTGTAAAAGAAATAAATTTATACATATTTAATTATATACATATACATATATTATTAATATTTGAATTTTTGTTTATAGGTTTTTTTATCAGTATTAATTATTTACTTTGATATATTTTTTATAAAGATATCACTATACCTATACCCCCATCATTTTCTAAAAGCAATAGGTTCACATGCTTAGATTTCTCCATTTTTGTATTGTAGAATGGTCCAACTATTTCATCAGTCTCATTGTCGTACCCAAACCCATTCACACTAATATCAACATTCATGTCCTCAAATACATTAATATTTTTTAATGCTAAAGGAAAGCTTAAATTTGAAAAAAAAATAAATGATGTCAGCACTAATATCTTCTGTATTATACAACGTTGCTTATATATAATTTTTGAGGTATCTAATGCTGCAACTAAAGCCCATTTAGAACAATAATTATCGGTGTTTTCAATGTTGATACTGTTGATATTTACATCAACATAATTTTTATTTTACTTTTTATTTTATTTTATTAAGTTGTTGTCGACTACACATTTTACTTTACTTGTGTTTTAAGTTCAATTACCTAAACATTTTATTATTGTTGACTAAACATTTTTATTCTAGATTTTAGTATTAAGTTCTGGTTAATAAACTTGTTGTTGACAAAACAGAAATTAATATTAAATTTGTAATTTGTAAGGTTCAGCAATTATGCAAAACTTGGCTATTTACTTACTAAGCAATTTTAATAAATTTATTGTAAGACAATTTAGTATAAAAGAAATGAAAAATAAAGAAAATCGTCAATCATTTTTAAGTCAAACAAAACTTACTTTCTTGATTGATCAACCAGTCTTAGTGTTTCTACTAAGACTTACTTTAGTTTATATTAGCACATGGTGTTTCTACCTGGGCTAAAACCAAAAACAAAAAAATATATATACAAACACTCTCAGCTCCAAAGGAAACCTTTGGTGCTCATTTTACGACAGTTGTCAACGCAACATTTGGTGACCCCGACGGTCCTGTAGCAAGGCACAGGATTTCATCAACAGAACACATAGTTCAAACTCGACGGTCCTGTAGCAAGGTACAGGATTCCATCAACAGAACACATAGTTCAAACTCGACGGTCCTGTAGGTACATGATTCCATCAACAGAACATAAATTTCAACTCGACGGTCCTGTCACAAGGTACGGCATTCCATCATCAGAAGATACATTTCATTAAATTGACCGTAGGACAGTTGGGGCCATAAAAAAACAACAACATAGGAAATATAACAAAAAAAGTCTTTTGGCTATATCTTATTAATTATTGGACCGAGTTTTGTTATTTTCAAACCGAACAAATTTATGAAAAATTACAAGAGAATGGTATAAAATTTATTTCTCTATGTTGTGTTTTGTCCTTAATTCTAACTACACCAAAATGTAGGAGACGGACAGACGGACATCGCTCATTCGACTTCTCTATCTATAAGGATCCAGAATATATATACTTTATGAGTTCTTAAATGAATAATGAAGAAATTACATACGGAATGACAAACCTATATATCTCCATTCCAAATTTTTTGGTGAAGGGTATAATAAAATTAACACAAAAACTTTCTAATAATTATTTAAGCACTCTGTATTTTGTTTTAATCAAGTGGGGTAGTGTTTCAGCACATATATGTATACGCGCTCCATAAAACACTGGCTTTGTTTTCCCGCCGGCATTCCGCTTAACAATGATGTTCCGTCTGCAGGAAAAAATGCCACCCCATACAAAAACACTTTTATTAAATACACAATTTCCATTTGGTTAACTTAATTGTACCTATTGGAATTATTGTACACATACATACATATACTTATGCATGTGTAATTTCGATTTATGTTATTCTTTGAAAATTTTCATTAGTTGCCTCAACGATCACATGAAATTAAATTTTTCTAGAAATAGATTATGATTTTATAGCGTTATGTCAGCTGAGTTAGTCCCTAGATTAATTCCAGAACAAAGACAAGTCTTTCATCAGGTCCCCGCAGACAAACTATCTAGTATGTGGTTGCTTTCAACTTCAGACTTTTTTTCATATATCGAACTATCGATTTTAACATTAGGTTTTCATAGGAGCCCAACTAGTTCATTCATGTCATATACTAGTAACACTACTAGTATTATTTGAGTCAGTTTTATACTAGTTGAGTTTTTTATAAATATATACCACTCCATCCTATACTAGTAAGGTCACTAGTTATTATTAGCTGTAACTTTGACTAGGTTCTATAGTCTTCTACTAGTACTTATTAAAGTATACTACACTAGTTTCTTTTACAATATATTTATTTAACAAAAATTTCTCTAGTTTTTTTATTTATTCTGGACTTGCTGCCGAAATTCTCTTTTTTCATAGCTGCATTGCCTGGCGTAACATTGTTTTTTAATCCTTCTGTCTGAAAAAATGTCAAAGAAATTTGTTAATAATTAAAATTTTACACCTAATATGTAAACAATTTACCAATCAGTGCTTTGTATAGTTTCTTGAACGCAATTTTCCATGCATTCCGTCAATGTTATACTGCATAACAATGTTCCAATGCAGTTCCTCCATAGTCTGCTCATTGTAGAGACCTAAATTCATGTAACATTAAAATAATATAAATATATATGTATAATAAATAGTAAACAGATTTTTTAATTTGGAAGCCAGTGATGCGAAATTCTTCATTGGCAACACTTGTAATATTACTTAAGTTCGGTTTTCCACTTCGGCTTCACATGTATAAGACACTTACACATATGCGCTGCCCGCGGGCATTCTACTGGCAAACACTGATCTAGATTTAGCTCTTCACTTGATAGCCATCAGTATCTTCCATAAGGAAGAAGCTCAGTCATCGCCCATCCGTAAAGGTTATTGGCATCAAGATGTATCAGAAATTTTGAGGCGTTATCTTTATCATAGTCATCTGAATATTTATTGTTAGCTTTTTAATTTTTTTTAGAACTTTGTACAATTCCACCACGTATACCTTTTTTAAAGAAATTGTACAGCAGTTCTAATTCAATATTTGTATACTTCAACACAGCATCCCATGATAGTCCTGCAGCAGTATAGTACTGACACGGGTCTACGTTGCACAGTAGCTGAAAATCGTTTTTCATTGGCCAAAAGTCTAATTTTTTTGTCACCGATTTTTAAAAATTTTACGCCTTTTTGTAGCTAATATATCCAGATTGAGGTAGCCAAAAAATTAGGTTAAACTATTGATAATTGTGGGCGTAGCATGCTGTCAAACTCAACTGTTTTTTTAATTTCAGAAAAAGGTGTTTTTCTTTTGTTTTTTATCAAAAATAAATGCTTACTACTCGCAAGCTATCATCAATAATAGCCTGTGGTTATAATGTTGGTAGGATTAAATTCTTTAGTTGTTGTAAGTGGTCACAGCTTTTGCGTTTAAGATTAGGGGCGTTACGAACTATTTATGAAACTACTATATTTTTCTCAAATTTAAACTTTAGTGGAATAGAACTTCTAGTGAACAAAGGGGAACAAGAAAAGTATACCACCCGGAGAAAGTGTCCTCTTTAACGCTATATATACTTTTGCACCCGTGACGACCCGTGGGTAGAACACTTTTTTTCATTTTAATGGAATTACTCTAAAAAAAATCAAATTACGATAATTTAAACAGTTCTGTAAGTACTCGTATACAATGGTGTATTAAATGTTCACTTTTATGCCTAAAAGTTAATGTTTTTTTTACTTTAGACTACGGAAAAATTAAAAAAAATTAAATATAATACCTGCGAAAGGGTTTAATGGCTTTGTTTTGATCAGCAAAAAATAGGTAATAAAATTATCACAATAGGTTCTACAGTAAACATATGATCTCGTTCTAAATTTACCTGTTATCAAATGTTAGGGTCAACCAAAGTCATAAAAAATTTTAGAACAATAATCGCGACATTAAACCACTAAAGATAAAAAACAACCCCATATTGGCGAGATACTAATCAGTTTTACCTGTTATTAAGGTCTGGATAACATGTGCAGTTTTGTTCAATCTAAGCACTACCTACTATGAAATTAAGGATCAATGTGTGAATAACATGTATCTAAAAATGTATAAAACTACGGATTCGATAAGGGATTACTCAGTAATAAGTTAATCCTTTAAGTGTACGGATGAAACATAACAGACGCAAATAAAAATATTCAGAAAAATATGGAGAGCTTCAGTTATAAAGAACTGGCCGAAGAGTATATTAGAAACAAAAACCAGGAAGATGTTCTTAGTTACGTTAAAATAAAATTAAACTTAAATTCGTGTAGCACCGAAATCCAAGAGCAATTATCTAATTTTGTCAAAGCACTAAAAAACGCTACGACGAAGTTAGCTACAGTAAACAAAACTTTTATATAAAAAGTGCAAACTGGTTGGAAGGCCAACTTACTGTCGCTGCAGAAACAGCTAGGCAAGATAAGGCTGGAAGACCACGTAAATCATTGCACAACTGCAGCGATAGATCTAAGAGCCGGAAACTTAAAGATATTAACGATGCAATTGGTTGTACAAATATAAATGAATCTTTCCTACATCAATTACGATCACAGAACCAATTAACAAAAGTGGATATCATTGAAAAAGTTGTTAAAGCTAGTCCAGTGAGAATAAAACGGATTCTTAAAAGTATACTAACTCCGAGTGATGCAATACAGTACACAAATGAGGATGCATTAGCATTATTTCTGGATTTGAAATTAACAAAACAGCTCAAATATGTATCCAGCATATCATTACGTAACCGCTGCTAAAATGGACTGTTTGCCATCAAAGGACACTATTACAATCACACCAATTTCGGCAGAGGTACAACTACAATCTCTACTTAATCACACAGCCGAACGCTTGCTACAATCAATAACAGGAAATGCGTTAAAGAAATATGGGAATACAAAGTTAATTCTTTTTTGTAAATGGGGATGTGATGGTTCTTCGGGACAAAAACAATACAAACAAGTTGTATGTGAAAATATTTCGGACTCGGATATGTTCATGTATTGTATATGTATCATTTGTACCATTGCGATTGAAAAATATTTTGGAAGATTCAGAGCCTTCCACTAGTATAACGCAAACAATGGATATTTGGAAAAATGAGACACTATCTTCTACGAAATACTGCAGGCCAATCAAATTTGAATTCAAAAAAGAAACTCATGATGCCATTAACAAAGAAGTTAGTGATATAAAGGCCCAAATTGCAAATTGAAGTAAGCTACCAATTAGTGCTGACAGTGATAGATGGAAAAGTAGGTCAGGCTTTGGCTAACACGAATGCTGCATCCAGCTGCATTATATGCCAAGCAACATCAACCCAATTAAACCAAGTCCCGACAAAATCATTAGATAATACCGATGCATATGAATTTGGATTATCACCACTACATGCAAGAATACGACTTATGGAACACATACTAAAAATCAGTTGTAATTTGGATTTCGGGTCTTCAGGATCAATAAGAAACAACGAAACCAACAAAGTGTTAAGAAGTTCAAAAAAGAAACATGTTCAAGATGAATATCGCAAATTTCGATTGATTATAGATCAGCCAAAACAAGGGTCAGGCAATACAAATGATGGCAATACCGCAAGAAGATTCTGATCCAGAAACAGCATCTGAAATAACAGGAGTGGACTTAAACCTTATTTTCAGATTTAAAATAATCCTGGAAGTACTTGCGAGCAATGAAGAAATTGACTCTAGAAAATTTGGAGATTATGCTAAGGAAACTGCAAAAATGTTGTATATTATATATACTACCCATGGAGAAATATGTCTGCAACAGTTCAGAAAATCCTTTATCATGGAGAAGATGTAATTAAATATCATTTGGTGCTACTTGGAGATCTATCAGAAGAGGCTCAGGAAAAAAGGAACAAGGATTACAGATTTTATAGAGAGCACACAATAAATGAAGATCTATTTAATATATTATTGGCAACGTCAGATCCGTTTATCTCCAGTATTCGAAATCAATGGAAAGTGGAACATCGGGATTTAAATGAAGAAGAAAAAAAAACTACTAAAGAACAGAAATAGCACAGAACAAAATATGGAATATTTGCAATCAATATTTGAGTCAAATGAATAATAATTATAATTGCCTTTCATTGTTATTTCAGTACGAAAAACATAGTATTAGTAAAAAATAATAATAAACAGAACCTACCATTGTTACAAATGCTATTAAAATTTTTAACGTTTTTTTAAGTGTAACTATTCTTTGAGTGTAAACAAATTTGTAATAATAGCAAAATCTCCAGTTGATTTTACTATTTTTTTTAGTGTAAAAATTTTTTTGAATGTAACATTAAAAAAATTCCATTATTACAAAAAATATTTATAATTATTATTAATTTCCAAATATTAAATTTTTTAATAAATAAAAAAATAATAAAAATATTTCACTCTAAAAGTTAAAAATATTCAAAAGTTCAACTTTGACCTAGAATTCCTTAAAAAGTCCTCATATATTCTGACACAACAAAATATACCTGTGTATTTATTTTAAACTTGTGGCAAACGCTGTGGATTTATTAAAAAAAAAGGAATTACTGAAAATTACTGACTTGAGAGCTTATGAATTCGGTATAAATACTATTAGTATGGTGTGGTACATATCATTTCAATAAAGTAGTTTCGGAGCCAAAGCGACAATTTGTAACAAAATAAATGTCTATGTAGCAAGAATAAATTGTAGCAAAAGAAATATCAATGTAGCAAAAGATATGCGCCTACGTTGCAAAAACAAAAAAAATTTATGTAAAAAAAATTTTATGTATGTATATCAGATTTATAGAAAAAAATATTTAGAGCAAGCATTAGAATTCTTAAGCATGCATTCTTTACAAAATGTCGCAAATACATCGTACGTTGCTTAAAATATGTCTACGTTGAAAAATATTTTGTAGCAAGAGAAGTGCCTATGCACAAAAACAAATAAAACTTCTATTTCTTATTTGATAGAGCTCTACAAAATTAGGTTTCTTTTATTAGCACTATATTTTAGTTTCGTTTTAAACTAATTCTAAAACGTGAATACTGGCAGTTTTACAAAAAAAATAACCTAAAATATACTATACATAATATACTAACACTAGTCATAAATTTCAACGCATAACTGTTTAATTTTAGTATATCGTCGTGGTGAATGCAATATGCTGTATGTCACTAAATCATACTTTTGCAGGAAACACAAAAAACTGTATATTTCTGAGAAAAATTGTTTGTTTTAGTTTCGCTGGCTAGAATATAATAATAAATCGCCACGATTCACACTGTATAGGGTTTCAGAACGTTACGTCTAAAACAATTTAAGATAATGTGACATACGAACTATTGCTGCCTAAGTTACATATTTTTGAATGACATAAGTCAAATTGCCAGTCGTCAATGTAAATTAATGAAATAAAAACTAAATATTTTTAATGGCTGAAATAAATTTATATCTTACACACACTTATTTGTACAACAATGTATTATAAAAATCTTGGTAGTCCTTTGGTATGAGATTTTTTAATGATGCTTCGATTGGGCAACTCGTTTCGGTCGCGTGGGTAATGGCGCAAAGTTGTCAGCAAAATTTGTTTTAAAATTAATTAATCATTCGGCAGTGTACTGATAAGCAACCACATCGTTCACACAGGGATCTCCAACTTTTCTTCCTGGTCTTATTCTGTTGTAGAAAACAGGATCAATTTTTAAAACGTCAGTATGCTGTAGATACGTTGTTTCATACGGCCTTGGATTTCGCCTTGCCGAATATATAATCGGCAAATAATCTGCAGGGACATAGATTTCTTTTCGCTTCACTAGTTTTTTTCGATACTTGCATGGATAGAATCGACTTCCATTTGCGTGTGACCCACTGTCAGGTATTTTTGTTCGATACAGACGTTGTTTTTGATGCTTAGTTCGAGAAGAGCGTTGGATAATTTCACATTTCGGTTTTGATATCCGCAACCGTCACTCCAAATATTATACATCAATTTCACTTTAGAAATAGCGTGTTGCGATTGAAGCGAACACATCGTTTTCTAAACCTCCTGTTGCTTCGTGCCATACATAACACATGACCTCCTTAGTAGACAAATTATAATACGTTAAATTATGTACCTTCAGCTTCGTATTGTAATAATTAGCAGCCGCGTTTAAACGGGGAGCTAAGAGAACAGCTTGCAAGTCCATGGTGTATGCCTGCACTTCTGGACATTTCGCAGACACAATTTATAGGTTTTATCTCGAAAGAACACTCCACGCGACTGTCAACTTAAGCGTGCGATTGACATACGTCCTTTTTCAGTAACCAAAACAAACATGCTGCACATTCGTCATATTGCAATAGCGCGCAAAAGCTCTCTTCTGATTGCCTGAACGGCATAAGATAAATTGCAGTTGTGGGAGCCCCAATTTTAGTTACAACGCTACAATAAAACCAAATTCAATTTATTTTGACATACAGCCTATTGCATTCACCACGACGATATGTACATATATTCTTTTCTCTTTTTGCTATTTCTTTTTATACATTTTATTTTAAGTTCTAATATTTCTTATTCTTTCCCTTTTCTTTTTTATAGAAATTAAAATATTAAATTTTGTCTTTTTTATAATCCTATAAACAAAAAAATCTTTTTTACAGACCACCACGAACCTGGGAAATAATATTTATAAATAAACATACATACATATGTATGTATAAAATCCATACTATGTTATATAGTGCATAAATGCTTAGTAGAATTGATGCCCCTATTGCGGTTCTCCACTCAACTCAGTTTGGTCGTGTGAAAGTAAACCTAACTTATGCACAACCAAACTCATTTTAGTTATTGCGATACACAACTGTTTTTAGTTAAGTTTGTCATAAAGTTGCCAACCTAAAATATCGAACTGTCAACTTTAAATATCACGTTTGACAAGTGAAATTTTGAGAAAATTAAGTTACTAAACTGTTGTGGGAATAAAAAGTATTACATTGCAAATGCAAGAGTTGTGAAATAGTATCCGCAAGGCTATTTAATGGGAATTCTTGTGATGGGCCTCCCCCTGGCGCTTGAGTGTTTCTTTTATTGTTTGCAACTTTTTTCTTGATTGTTTATAGTGGATCCAAACTTGTGCAAGATTATAATTATATTAAGAATATTATAATTGTTCAATATTATTTTATTGACACACTTACACGTTGCCATTCTTGAGATGTTCTTGTCGGTGGTCCCAAACTATTTAATTCTACAGCAAACTCATCCCATAACTCCTTGCACGTATTTTTCGTTGCACCAAACTTCGGTCTTCTGCGAGCGATTTCCGGACTCCTCTCCATAATCTGGACAAGCCGCTCGAATTGCGCTTTCTTTGTTATTTTCAAACTAATAAAAGTGTTTAAAAATTGCGAAAAATTTATTACAAAAATTGATACTTACGATCTGTCCATTTTGATTTCAGTTTTCACAGCTTTCAAAAAAATTTCACTCTAACTGATAATGACACATCTACAATTAAGCAGTTGTGTGTATTCAAAATTTTTTACGACCAAATTTTTACAAAGTTGAGAACGGCAATACCATGAAAAAACAGATACACAACTGAATAGCCAACTGGCAGTTTAGTTGAGAACGGCAATGCGAAATCACCAAAGACGACCAAACTGCGACAAAAGTGGTGAACCGCAATAGGGGCATAAGAAAACAATTATCTGTCATCATAATATTTTTCTACGTCCATATCAACAGCAACGGATACAGTTAAGCAATCACATACAGCCACACACATATCTTCAAATAAACACGGATGTATACACACAACTCAGTCAACGAAACACACACGTACAACACGTCTTCAAACAAGAATAGCTGTAATGTGAAACGCAATTTTCAATTTCATGCAAAATAATGTTTATAAAGAAAAAAGCATATTTGTGGATTTGTAATCCACTTATTAAAAAAAATTGGAATTTTTACGATTTTTAAGGCACTGGATGGTTTTTTTCTACTATTCAATATCTGTTGTACGAGATCCGGATGCAGAATTAGTGTACTCATAGATTATTTGCTAAAAACCAAATTTTTACGCATATTTATGATTAGGCCGGCATATAAAGCTAAGATGAGGACTCTGACGATAGTGCATCAATGTAATACCTATTGTCACATTACTGGGATGGGTCTTGATCATAGGTAGGATGTAATCGCGGCCTTGCGATTTTTTAAAATCCAGGCGCGTCTGTTCCCATTTTGGGTGGCATCCTGGTGCGCGTCTGTTATCCAGTAGGTCGTCGTGGCTATTAATATGGCAGGATGTTTAAAATGCAGGTTGGGGCACCTATAGCGTGTTCCCATACTGGCGATATGGAAAAGATCATTTAGCCAAATGACCTGTTGATCGGAAGACCAACCTACGGACCAGCCCTAAAAACGATGACAAAAGAAGGAGTAAAGAAGGAAATAAAAGCTGGGCGGTAACATACGCCCAAACGTCGGTGTTACCAGTGACTGCGAGCACGGGCGGGCACGAAGGAGGACAATTATCTCCTCTGCGTGTTGCCAGCGGTCACACGTTCTCTACCTAGCGATGGAAGTACAAAAGCTTTAACAAATGCCGAAATGCCATTGTCGATTCAGACTCGGATCACGATAGTGCAAGAACTAGTACAAACAAAGAGCTGCTAAGTTCGCGTAACACTTCCCGAGGAGCTTGTTCTACCAGTAGGATCAAGGCGAAGAGAAGTAAGAAGGACTTACAGCACTGTCTGAGTATAACGCTGCGGTCCGAGTACAGCATCGTCTCGGCTCACAATCCAAACTTTCCACTGAAGAGAAAGAGTGGCTAAAGTGGACAACAGATACAATTGCAGAAGGCCGGACACACTTCTCCAAAAATCCAAAATTTGCTGGCAAGAATCATGGTTTCCACAATTGTATTTAAGAGGCCGTCATCAAGAGCATGCAGGGGAAAAGACAGCAGTCTGTAGATGAGTCTCCATCAGCCGCTAATCCTAAGGAGACTAAAAATCAAATCATAAGCTGAATCATGATGATGTTGGACCCTCAACATTCAAAGCTATAACTGTACCTTTGCCGAAGGCTGCGAAAGTCAACGAAGTGGCCAAACGTCCTCTCAGCGTGGCACTTCTCGATATGAGCAATTCTTTCGATCAAATGGCCACAGAGCGATGGACGATTGTTTAGTCTAAGATCTTCAATATAATCGTCGCCAAGATGGAAGCTGAATCTGAACGACTGCTGCCCTCCTTTGAGGGGGCAAGTTGGTTCAACGGAGTCAAGCTCATCAATTATAAGCACGAAATGACGCTGGAACGGCGGAAAGGAGTTATAAGTAAACTCAAGGGCCTGTGGTCGGGTGCACAACTTAAGATTGTGGACCGATCACACATTCCTGCAATACCGAAGGCAAAGGTTAAGTCGCTCTTAGCCTCCTACATGTAGAAAAATGCAATAAGGACGGAGAGAACTCCATACTCCAGACAACAAAAGATGTTGAAAACCTTTTTTATCCACGATATTTAAAAATGTCTTCGGGAGTAGGAAGTGTGTTTCTCGTACCTTCTTTATAATTACAGCACTGACGATCTTACGGCGAGCAGAAGAGAAGTCCCGACTTATAAAGATCCCAGTTCGGAAAGTGTTCTTGATAGACGACTGGGGTCTTATGCAGCCGTCCTTCTTTGATCACTTATATATATCCTTTTGGTTAAACTGTATCACACAAAGCAAAACAGTATTTAGGAACCCAAGAAATACAGATTGTGCCAAATACTTTTCACTGCTTTATAGGGACTTAAGTCACTCAAGAACACTTGTTAGTTCAGAGTCTATATCCCCTTACACTATAGACAAATTAGTAACACGAGTAGTTAGATCCTATGAAAAGTAATGCTCCTCAACACGAACTAAACGTAAGTCCAGACCACCTTGGTGGAGTAAATAGTTGGACTGTGAAAGACGCGAACTTCGTGAGCTTTCAAACTAGCAAAAATTACTGAGCGGTCTGAAAGCTGGGGAGAGTACAAACAAAACGTACGAAACGCCAATCGAATCTCGTCGAAAAGTTTCTGCGGCAAGACTACGGAAGATTCTAGCAAGCAATCTTTCAATGCCAAGTGCAGTTTGCAGGGAAGACAGTAAATGGACGAAAACCAGTGGGAAAACGATGGAAGTACTTATCGATACTCACTTTCCGGGCTGCTCGGACGCTCTCATTCCAACTGATACAACTCCTCATACAGAAAGTGGTGGTACTGATATCGTCTCCTATGAAAAGGTCCCCTGGTCCTGGAGGTATCTTCCCGGCACAGCTGTAGCGAAGAAGCCAACAGATGGTTAGTAAAAATCAATAGAAGATAGTTTTTTAATCCAAAGTGATTATTATATTGGCTAAAGATCGTAACATTTTTAGTCAGAAAGAATTGGACATGAGACAATATTCCAAAGGAACAAGAGAACATTTTAACACTAATTAATTTCAACATACACGGCAGAACAGAAACAACGTTGTTTTCGGGAGCTGCTACACTCCCATCGTCAGTGTTCATGTGCGTTTCCATGTCTCCGTTACTGATTAAGTGGCTCGGTTGAATGTTATTTCATATTTGTATTTATGTATATAAATAATGTCTAGAAAAAGTATACGAGAGAGATTAGAGGATGTCTGAAACTGAAATATATGCCTCAATCTTGGAGGATACCTAGGATTTTTTTTTGGCGAAAGCAGGCAAAAGCAAAAAACATGTATCCAAAAGATTTTAGACCTATTAGTCTCACATCATTCCTACTAAAAACTATACAGAGAATATTGGATCATCACATCGGCCCGACAATTCTCTCTGACAATCAGCATGCATACAGGAAGGGTAAGTCAACTGAAACGGCACTTCATTGAGTTGTCTCACTGATTGAGAAGACACTAAACTATAAAAAAATTTTACAATATCCGTAAAAAGCACCAACTATAAAGACTTCGCTGTGGGAGTATTCCTGGACATCGGAGCCGCTTTTAATAATGTGTCCACAGAGGCAATTTTGGCTAGCTTGGATGGCACGGAGGCGCACTTACATGCTAAGAACTGGATTGGCAACCTACTACAGTGCAGAATTATATCTGCGGGTAGGGGCAACTCCAACATAACGAAAAGTGCAAATAGAGGAACTCCCCAAGGAGGAGATTTGGAGCCCCCAAAATTTCAAATTAGATATTTTTCCATATGTACATAGAATAATTTAATTAAAGTCGTCATAAAATCGGATAGAATTATAGTTGGTTTCTCAATCTGTGCTTGTTTGAAAGGCATTTTTATCACCATCTGTATTGATAACAATATTTTTTTTTTATATTTAAATTTAGTGTGACACAATCAAAGAGTGCAGTGATAATATCAAAGTTATTATGGATAATCAAGAACCATCAACATCGTCTGCGTTGTCTTCGCAAATGGAAGCAACAACATCAACAAGTTTTGACTCTAGATTGACTAACATGCCTCATTTAGATATTGATGTTTTTGGTTTATCAAGTGATTTAAATGATCTTAGTTTGCCTACTAAATGTGAAATTTTAAAATATTATTTTTTTTAAGTGATCGTGCTAAATTTGAAAACAAAATGTTCTCGTATAAAACTTTAACTCCTCACGTAACATATAAATTGATCCAAATTTGGTGTAAATTAAGTATTGAAATCATTAATAGAAAGAGTGTTTTAAAAAAATTAACTGGTTTGCTTGATAAATACCAGAAACATGTACAACATAGAAACAAAAGAGATGAATTTAAAGCATTTGTTGATTCAATAAACGAATTATTTTATATTGACAAATGTAATTGCAAATTAAAAACAACAGAATGCTCGTGTGGATTGATTCCAGAACATCTAAAAGAATTTATGATGGACCAGTATAATGATAGAAAATTCACAATACCTGAATATACGGAAGACGTTGAAGAAGTAGCTATAACAATACCAACACTTACAACTGGTACCGATGATCAAAGGTACGAACCACCTGAATTACACATGGATGAAGATGAAAATGAAGCAACAACAGAAGTTCCAGAAGCAACTGTTCAAATGAGACGAGGTCATTATACTCAAAGATACGATGCCTTCAATTTTGCTATGATGTGTGATAGATTCGGTGTTTCAGATAGAGTCGCTTCTTGTCTAGCAACAGCTTTATTCGAATATGTAAATTTTAGAGATGTTCATGGTAATCTTGTTATTATGGATAAATCAAAAGTGGCTAGAGAAAAAGTTAAATCTAGAGATGCAGTGCTTCGTACACGACATACAAATTCTTCCATAACTGCATTCTCTTTCGATGGTAGAAAAGATGACTCATTAACTACAGAGAAAATTAATGACAAATTTCACACCACTATGAGAAATAAACCGCATTTAGTTATTCTGAAAGAGCCCTGTAATGAGTTACTTGGATATGTAAATTTGGGTAGTCAAGAAGATGCAAAAACCAGACACAGAAAACTGAATGAATTTTTCAAAACAATAAAACGTTAACAGTTGATCAATTAATTGGCATATGCAGTGATGGTGGGCCTGCAAATACTGGAACAGAAAATGGTGTTTTACGATTATTTGAAAAACAGTTATATAGACCAATTCACTGGTTTATATGCTTCATTTCAATGAACTGCCATTTCGTCATTTATATGAAGCATTCGACAAAACAGTCAAAGCTATTCAAGAATGTGAGAAATTGCTGGTATGTAACACTTTATTCTATTTAATATCATCATTTATTATCATTCTTTATTGTCATTATTTTACTTTTTCGATTGGAATATAGTTAAAATAAAATAATTGCATATTAATTGATCTAAACATTTAATTTTTCAGGTAGTAGCTGATTTTGATCCAATACCACTGGAGAATATGCATGCAATGATGGATCATGACATGAACATGAGCTCAAACTATCAACAGATGTTAAATATTTATATTAAATAGCTAAAGAAATTTCGAATGGTATTGTTCCAGTTGATTTATCTAACATTAAACCAGGACCAATTGCACATTCTCTTTGGTTAACCAAAGCAAGTAGATTACTACGATTATATGTAACAACTAATACACCATCGACCAATTTAAAAACTTTGGCAGTTTTTATTATTACAGTTTATGTGCCAATGTACTGCAATGTGAAGTTTTATAACTCTGTTGTGTACGGCAGTGCACTTTTTTTTAAATTTATACGTTGGACACGATACTTACAACCAAACTTTCGTAATATTGTAGATGGTGTAATTCAAAACAACTCATATTACGCACATCCAGAAAATATCTTATTAATAATGTTATTTGATGATCGAAAAGCAATACGGGATAGAGCTATCAAAAAGATTTTACACCATCGAGAAAAATTGTACGACCCAACTAAACTCAGAGTTTACAAAAAATATATCTTAAATTTCGATGCTACCGATTATGTCAATATGGTTGATATGAATAACGACGATATATTATTTGAACCAGCATTTACTCGATAGATTCCATATGATCACTTGGTAGAATACTTAGATTTCGATGAACCACCACTGGCTGATCCAGAAATTCCAATGCACATTCAAGGAACAGAAAGACATGTACAATTATTAACGAGTGTTTCAAAACGAGTTATAGAAAAGAGTTATGGTAGTGACATTAGAAAGTCGTAAGAAAACTCCTCGAATGGAAAGTAAAAAGGACCTGAAAAATAATATTACCACGTTAAAACATTAAATTGTAGGTCGAGAATAATATTTAAAAATAAATTGAATTAAAAATGTAAAAATAGTGTTTTTTTGTTGAAACCTTGAAAATGTTGATTTTTTCAGATCGATTTTCCTACAAAAAGGAGTTCGAAAACAAAAAAATTGATCGTAATAAAAGTTTTTGGAAATTATCTGAACTTTCATAATCTGCAAAAAATCTCGAAAAAACTTGAAGAAAATTCAGAATTTATTAGTTAAAAGTTCATTTTAGGCTAATATCTCTACTAAAAATAAAAAAAATACTGGTATCAGTACAGATTCTGAAAGGTGATAAAAACACCTTTCAAACAAGCCCAGATTGAGAAATCTAGTATATAATTCTATCCGATTTTATGACGATTATCCTATCCTAATTATCTTATGTACATATATATGGAAAAATATCTATTTGGAAATTTTGGGGGGCTCCAAATCCGAATTAGAGCTATGGTCTCTGGAGCAAAATTTGTCAGAATCACCTATAGATTACGTTTTTCCTATACGCTTCATCAAAAAAAAAAAAAAAAAAATTAATTAATTTATTATATTATATAAGCCCCATGTAATTCTTCAATAATTGATACAATCTCGTTATTGTGCAACTTGTGATGCTAGCAGTAGAGGAAGTCGATCTACAAACTCATTTGTATCGTCCCGGTATATGTATATAGTTTGGTGGATGGGGGTTAAACTGCATCAATCCATCACCTTTATATTATGGCATTGGCTTGGTGTTGATTTTGATAAATTATTTTGGTTTTTTGTCTTTAAAATTTGTACTAATTAAATTTTTTTTAATAGATTTCTAGTTCAAATTTATCGTAGTTTTTTCGTGTTTTATGAAACATTAAAGAAAATAGTCCTGTACCCATCTTCTGTAACTTTGGCGAGAATTTCTCGCGTCGAAAATATGTGAAACAAATTATTCCAGCGTTTCTCGAAAAGTGAGAAAAAAGTGTGTCTGTAACTCATGTCGGAAACTATCAAAATAGCTTACGCCGCGGAAACAATCATGTAAATTATACTAACAGTCAAGGCAACAACCATTATAGTAATAATGTTAACAGAAACAATAACCAGTATTTCAGTAGAAGCAATAACCGACATTTCAGTCAGGATTTCAGTAGGAACAACAACCAATATGAGAATTTATCTCACAATAATAGTCGAGACAACAATTTTAACCTAAGGCAAAGAATTAATATCGTAAATAGTTATAGTGGTAACGGAAGTAACAATAACAACAGCTTTAGGAACAATTATGATAATAGAATCAATAATAATAGTAGAAATAACACGCCAAGTAGTAATAGACAGGGAAACTAGGAGGGCAGGATAACAAATATTGTTATCCAATGCCTAAATTGTACGCATTTTCCTCAAATAATACAATAGACTGCAGAAGTACAAAAGGAAACCTCAATTTTTTAATAGACACGGGAGCAGAAATATCAATTTGTAAACAAAAAGAAATTGGGAATATAAATAAATCAAATATTTCAACACTAACTGGTATAACTTTAGATACAATCCAGAGTATTGGTACGGCAAACTTAAATCTTCACTTTGAAAATCGTTACATAACACACGAATTTCATATCATAGCTAACGATTTCCCAATACCCACTGATGGAATCATTGGAAGAGATATACTCGATAAGTTCAAGTGCAAGATAGACTTCGAAATATACACAACAACTTTCAGTGTAGCAGATGAAGAGTTCGTACAGCCAATAACGCCCAAATGTGTCTATAACGCAGAAATTTGTATACCAGCTCGTTCAGAGTCAATTATCCCTATTAATGTATTTACAGAGAATGAAAGTATAATTCTTAACAAGGAAATAGCTCCAGGAATTTTTAAGCGAATAGCATTATACCAGTTGTAGGAAACCAGCATATAAAGGTCTTAAATACCACTAACAAAGACGTTCAATTAAAAAACATAGAGTTAGAGAAGAGATACTTGGAAGATTACGAAATATATAACTATGAAACAGATGGTGCTACACCTGACAGAGATAGAGTAGCTAGAGCTTTAAAGAATCTAAATATTGACTCGATAGACCTTGCAGCAAAACAATCATTAGTAAACATTATAGCTAGATACAGCGACATTTTTTATATTGAAGGTGAAAAACTTACTGTAAACAAGTTTTACACGCAACGCATACAAACAACAGATACTACGCCAGTTTATATTAAACCGTATAGGATACCAGAGACGCAAATGGAGGAGATTTATGAACAGGTAGAAAAATTATTGAACAGTCAGTAAGCCCATACAATTCACCACTTTTATTGGTACCTAAAAAGTCTGCAGATGACAAACGCAAGTGGCGTTTAGTAGTGGATTTTCGTAAATTGAATCAGAAAATAATAAACGACAAATTCCCGTTAACGAGAATCGAAGACGTGTTAGATAAGTTGGGTAGACCGAAATATTTTCAACGTTAGACATGACTAGTTCATTCCATCAAATCAATTTAGATAAGAATTCAAGTCCTTTGACTTCATTTTAAATTAGAAATGGTCACTTCCAGTTCACGAGGTTGCCATTCGGTTTCAAAATATCATCGAACAGTTTCCAACGCATGCTAACGATAGCATTAAGCGGTTTAAGTGCAGAAGCATTTTTATATGTAGACGATACAATAGTGTTTGGATGTAGTATACAACATCACCACGACAATTTCATAAAAGTTTTTGAACGTTTGAAACAACACAATTTAAAGCTAAACACAAGTAAATGTTACTTTTTGAGAACTGAGGTAATCTATTTAAGTAGTGTGTTTTTGCCGGTCCGCTATCAAGTTCTTCATATAAAATGAATGTGCATGCCTGGCTGGGAAACGTGATCGTTAAAAATATTTTTTGTTAGGTAATTAAGTGTATTTATTATGAAAATGCGTTTTCCATCCTTGGATGGTTGTTTGTATTAGGAGGTTTCATAAAATTTGTATTGTGTATTAAGGGGTTTCACATGCCTGATTTGAGAGTCAGTCAGGGCTTCTCTATTGAATATCACCCCTGAAACTTCTGTACGAACACCCCTACCCGGGCACCTATATTGAGCAACTCTGTTGAATGTTTGTCAGGAAGCTGGAAATTTTCTTCATAGGTACAAAATATTTCACCGAGTTAAATATGAACTTCCCTACTAATTTTTTTCAGTTTTGAATGCTGAAAGAAAATGAAACTAATAAAAAAAGGGCATTTCGGTCTATTTTTATTACCCTTGTCCTTTCTGTCTATTCATTAGCATTTTCTTTTTATTGCACTTGATAAGATGCATCAACTTAGGGCTTGTGTTTTTTCTTTTGTTTAAAGTAAACCATAAATGTTTGACTGTGTCCTCTATTGTCTGTCTATTTTTAATGAAAAATAAGGGAGCGAGAAAGTGAAACATTGTCTATTTTTAAATGCATTCATATGTCGTGTATGTACATATGTGTGCACATTTATATCGCTATTAGTCAGTTTCAGTGAGCTCGTTAGAATGTTTTATTATATTGCGCATGTGTGCGTGTGTTTGCATTGGATCATTTTCTGGCTATCCTTCTCTACCGTCTGTCTTTTTGATTGAGGTCGATCTTTTTATTTTTTTTTTATAAAAAAGGGTATGAGAAAATTCTTAAACACCTACGCATTTCGCTCTATTTTTATTACCCTTGTCCTTTTCGAAATTCCTTATCCTTTCTGTCTATTCATTAGCATTTTCTTTTTATTGCATTTGGCTTTTCCGTTTATCTTTTTTATTGCGGCTGATCTTTTTATTTATTGAAAATTTTGAGTTAACATTTTTATGAGTGTCTGTCTACCGTCTGGCTATTTTTAATGAAAAATAAGGGTGCGGGAAAATTTGTTAAACACCTGCGCATCTCGTGTATGTGTGTACAGTTACATCGCTATTGGTCAGTTTGAGTGATCTCGTTAGAATATTTTATTATATTGCGCATGTGTGCGTGTGTTTGTATTAGATAATTTTCTATCTATGTACTCATCCATCTTCCTTTTTTAATGAAAAATAAGGGTGTATGCCTACAGTTACATCGCTATTGGTCAGTTTGAGTGAGCTCGTTAGAATATTTTATAATATTACGCATGCGTGTGAGTTGGCATTAGATAATTTTCTATCTATCTCCTCTATCGTTTTCGTTTTTATAATGAAAAATAAGGATGTGGGAAAGTGAAACATGTGGATACTTGCAAATTTTTTATGTTTTGGTTATATTACAGGTATTGATCAATTCTTTCGATGTATACAGATTTTACCCTTTTTTATTGATTTACGCTAACATAGTTTAGTATAAACGCGAGTGTTTTTCAGATTTTTTTTTTCAAAGAAAATTGTGAAGTCAATTAGAATATATATAGAATAAAGAAGAAAATATTTTACAAAATTTTTAAAATAAATATGGAAGAGTCAATGCTAAATTTCATTAGTTTCGATGATGAGGAAACGCAGCTCCTGTTTCCATCATCATCACAAGCATCACCACCACAACAATCATCTTCACCA
The DNA here is from genome assembly GCA_956483585.1 of Gymnocheta viridis. Classification (NCBI taxonomy): domain Eukaryota; kingdom Metazoa; phylum Arthropoda; class Insecta; order Diptera; family Tachinidae; genus Gymnocheta; species Gymnocheta viridis. The sequence goes on along the minus strand of OY101440.1, from coordinate 63,600,518 downwards.
GAAATACCACCAGGACAGCCATTATTTTCCAGAAGACCTTCACCATCATCTTCATCAGAAATACCACAAGGACAGCCATTATTTTTTAGGAGATATTCATCATCATCTTCAACATCTCCACCACCACCACCACCATTCTTGTTTAGGAACTCTTGCTCATCTTCATCATCTTCATCAATAGAAACATCTCAACCACCACCACCAATCAGCGAAAAGTTAGTAATAGAAAACATGTATAACCAAGTTAGAATTAACTTTAAAAAAAGTATAATTCTTATAAAAAAAACCAAAATAAATACAATAATAAAATAAACAAATATATTGAAAAACAAACAGCATCAACAATCAAATTTAAAAAATATTTGCAACAAATGATTCATAAGAAGGACGCCGAAGAGAGTCCTCTTAAAACTATATTTGAAGAAAACTATAAATGTTTAATATGTGAATCTTACAAGTCGGGTGCAATTATAATGTATCTTAGTTGCACTCATTTAATATGTAAGCCTTGCCTGCAAAAATGGAGCAGATTGGACTGCCCTTTTTGCAGGCAAAATATAATATATATTAACCAAATTAGAAAAATTGGGGAACGTTTTGGTATCGAAAACGTCCCCCTTAATAGTATATATAATAATACAATTGTTTTATCAAGCGATGAAGAATTATAAATAAAAATATTACGAAAAAAGAAAAAAGATAAATTGTTGTTTTATTTCTCTTTATTCAATAACATTCTTTCTATTTTCAGCCTAATCTAATAAAAATACATACTAAAATAAATATTAAAAAATAAAACTAATTGATATACAGAAATATATATGATGTGTTTTTATTTATTATGGAGATTTTTATTAGGAATTTTTTTTTCAGATTACATAACAATTAAAAATATTTACATTTATTTTACTTTTCAGATACAGGTTTATAGTTAAAAATTCTTTTATATAAATTAAAAAGTTTTTGTGTTAATATATATTCATTATAATATAAGTTACATGCGCATATATTAACATCCTGAACGCAATCCTTTGTTATTATATCACAATCATATTTATGTAATTTATTATGAAAATATATGAAAGGAGTATAGACATTACTATACATTCTTAATTCCTCAATCATTCTCAGAAATAATTTCTTGTGTTCCTTGTCGATATGATTACTGTATCCATCTACTAGCTCCTTTAATTCAGCTGATGAAACCATTTTAGATAAAGAAATACCAATGTAGCTCGTAACAGGATGACTAAATAACTAATTGTAATTTCACAGTCAAAGACTATTTATTATAAAGATGTTATTAAAATGAGTAAAAAAAAAAAATGTTGAGGTGTTTTAATTGTTCTCTTTATTGAGTGATATAAATAAAAAAAAAATCCTTTTTTAGTGTTTTACATATTATTGAAATTACAATTTTTACATTTAGTTATATTGTATATATTATAGTATGTTTGTATTAGCTTTTTTGCTTCTTCTTCTATTTCCATATTTCTTCTTCGGTAGTATGAGCATGAGCAAGTGTCTGCTCCACATGTTGTATTATCATTCGACCAAGAACAGTCTTCATAATGTTCTCCAAATTTATTTTTCTTTGTTTTCAAGCTATTTGCACTCTCAAGATGTGATTGAATATTGATGAGTTTGTATTTATCTTCATCAGAAACAATATGGGAACATTTCTTTAAGAAATCATATATTTCTTTTAATATAATCATTTTTACTAGTGTTTATGACTATATACTTCAACAAAAAGTTTATGAATAGCTATAATTCATGATGGATTGGTTATTTATAGTTTTGAAAGCAAATGTGAAATTACTTACTTACATACATACATCAAAAAAAAATATAAATAATTTCTTTAGCTTATTATTAAATTTATTAAAATTATTTTCTTAAACTATCTATAAAATATATATGTATATATATAATTAAAATGGTTACAATAGTTTTCTTATTTCGTTTGTAAGAGGAATATATTCAAACATTTTATCATGTATAATTAAACAATAAGCTGATGTATTAGCTGGAATGTTTTTTAAGGTTTTAAATTCAATTCGAATATCGATTGGTCCAGTTTTAACCGATTCATTTTGATGGGTAACATCCAAGACAATTATTGGTGCCATAGTTTTAAAATTTTCTCTTGTTAATAGTGGTTGAGGATCGCGTGCATAATAACTTTGTTGAAATTTTAAATACATATCATATAGTATAGCAAAACGATTTCTATCGAATTTAAGGTTTAGGTCATCATAAGGATATGTATCAGAGTTAAGATGTACTTTTATAGCTGTCAAGTCACAATGCTGAAATTTATTGTCTCTATTTCGAAGTCCTAAGAGCAGGAAACGTGGTCTTTCGTTTTCGGTGGCTAGCTTAACATTCCATAAGACTGTTGTACTTTCTGGAAGTCAAGGATAATAATACATATCCCAACTTCTAAAAGATATATTTAATGGATGGCGATTGTTAATTGTTTTAAACATTTGCAATTTATAAGCATCAGCAAGTTGGAAGTGTGGTACTTTCCAAGTAACATTTAGAATCGACAACTTAGTTTTTTCAGTTGTTAGTTGAGATTTAAAAATTTGTTTATCATCTTTAGATCGTAAAATAATCAATTCATGTTTAGAATTAACTATTATTTTATTGAAATCTTCAGCAAATCCAAGCAATAGTTTTAGTGGAACACAAAAATTGAAATAGCAGTCTACAAGTGTAAGATCATCATTTTTGAATGGTGACCATCCTGCGTTTAGTAGATTATCACTTTCAGGTTTATTCAATGATACATAGTTCTTTAATTCTGTTGCAATACCCAAGTGACGAGTGCGATCAATTTCTACTCCATTGATTTCATATCGAATCTCATCAAATAGATGTCCTACACAATTGTTTAAAAGTTGTATAGATGTAGAAACTGTTAAATCTTCCTTTGTTGGAAGTCCGTCGATATAGAGAAGACTTTCGCTTGGTAAAGCATACAAATCTTGATTTTGGATTGTGATACGAATTTCATCATTATTTTTAAATGTCTGCAAATATGATGTATAACTGTGATATTCTTTTTTAATAATTGAATTATCAAAATGTGGTTTTTGTAAAATATTAATAATATTACTCATTGTATCTCTCCGTCTCTTTTTACGTTCTCTATATAGTAAATGTTTTATTTTTTTAGATGAAAACCCAAATTTCTTAAAAGCTCCTTATTGTCCTCACGAAGATTATTATATTTTTGCTTCTTTATGGTTCCTTTAATATGTTGTTTTTTCTTTTTTGTCTGATTATTAAAATTTGGTTGCTTTCTGGTTTCGTCTTCCGTTGGCAAAGATAAAATGAATGGCGAACGCTTCTGCAATTCAGTTTTATTATATATAATCATTCTCTCATAGGCTTCAAATGTAATCGTATTGTAATTTTTTCACCACGAAAATTTATTAATTTTCCGTCTTGATCAATAACCTTCAAAACAAGACTATTTATTGTTCTTGCATTTACAGGTAGATATATTACATTAGTCGGAGCCTAAGTTATTTTGTAACCTGGGCTAACGTTAAGTGAAAACTGATGCAAAATATGTGCGGGCATGTTATTTATATATGATCCGCTGACAATATTACATTCAACGATTACTGTATTAATTTTAGTTATATCAATTGTTTTATCGGAGTAATGTTCTATACCAGGCTTCAATACTCTGGTACTAAAACCTAATAAGGATCCGATTGATCTCGTTTTATTGAAATAAATTGTGTCTGTAGTGCTTTTTATGCATGTTTGCAAAGTATTATAATTTGCTCGTACATCAAGGGTTCCATTTGCGATTATAGTATGGTATTTATTTTCTAGTACTTCAGCTATATCTGATAATTCGTATGATCCAACTGGAACTTCTATCTCGTGGTTACCAATATGAAATAAATTGTTTTCTACATCAACATTCGGAATTGAGTGATATGTGTCAAAACTTATTAGGCCGCAAACATAATTTTCATTTAGTTCGATTGGTGGAAAATAGTTTGCAACAAGATTTGAAGAGTCTCCGCTTAATGTTAATGTAATTGACATTTTAACGTTTGATGAGTGAATAGTTTATTATTAAAAACTGTATCGGTTTTTATAATGAACCAATGTCGATATTAATCCAAGAGTTGTGTTCTGACGGAAATCCCAACCATTTAACGTAAACCATATTTCTTCTTCTTTTTAAAATTTTTTCAACTAAATATGTTTCTGGAAATTTAGTTTTCATTAGCTCATGCTCGTAAAAGCCACCTTTAATTTCATGTCCTTGATAGTCTTGCAATATATAGGTATTATGATTTGTATTTTTTATAGTTTTAATTTTAAATATTTCTGTAGTCCAATTTGGTGTGTAACCTTTTTCAAATGTATGCTTATATTTACTTATTCGAACATTATCATTTACCTTAAACTTAGGTTTTTTAAATACTTTTAAATTGTTGTAGACTGTATTCAATAAAAAAGTTTCATTTGAAGAATTTACTTCATTTGGGGTCATCTGTATTGTTCTATGAAATGTATTATTATATTTATCAACAAGTTCTTGGTATTTGTTTATCCATTTGTATGATCCCTGGTAACTAAACTCTTTCCACATCATTCCTTTTAAAGTTCTGTTAAATCGTTCTACTATGGATGTTTAGAACACTATAAGTTGAATAGTGATTAATTTGATTAGATTGCATAAGTTGATGAAATTGATTATTAAAAAATTCTTTGCCATCATCTGTTTGCAAATTCTTTGGTTTTCTGTTGTTATTAGTGAAAATACTTTTCATAGCATTCGTTACGTTGCATGCAGTTTTATTTTTTATGGCTACAGCCCATGCTTTTTTGGAAAAGGTATCTATTACTGTTAGAAGGTATCGATATCCATTATTATGTATTGCATAGTTCCCCATTTCAACCAAGTCCGCCTGCCATAAATCATTAATTCCTTTCATTATAACTCGTCTTCTTTTAAAATTTTTTCGCGCTTGTTTGTGCAGCTCGTTAACTATTTCTCTCTTATCCACGTTCATTTTGTATATGATAGTGTATGTCGACGATCTTCTTATATTATATATGTATGACAATCACTTGGCTGCCTTAATTTTAGGCCATTCAAGCTTTCGTTTTTTTACATCATCTACACCAACATTTTTATTAATCCTTTTGAACATAAAATCTTCAATTTTATTAAAACTTTCTTCAATATTTTTTATAAAGTCTTTATTTGCAAAGTGTATTTGGTTCTCTACTCCTTTTTCAATAAGTTGAACATCTTCATCAATTTCTTTTGTAATCGTTTTTTGTAATTTTTTTATTTCACTTCCAATAATATTTAATTTAGAGTCATATCCATTTTTAAGTTCTTAAATTTTATTTGAAAAGTTAATATTTTCATTGTGAAACTGCTCCTTAAAAATCTTTATCGTGGCATATATTTGTTGCATATCTCTTCTTATGTTATTTATTTGTAAATTATACTTGTATGTTCTTATTTTCGAATTATTTAGATTATTCTTAATCGAACTTTCCCGAAATTTATTTATGTAACTCATTTTTAATATATTATATTAGCTTCTCTCAATTCTTCAACAATGGAAATTATTTCGTTTTTGTGATTATTATGATCAGCACTTTCCGATGAAAGAAGTAAACGTAATCTGTCAACTAATTCATTCGGATCATCCCAATATATATAGCTAGACTTACGATTATCTATCGTTTTTAACGATAACCCGCTACCTTTTGCTGAAGACTCTTCTTTTGCATTAAATAAATTTTTTATTATACGAACATATTTAAAATCTCGTGTACCTTTATTTTGAGCTTTTGATTGATATTGACGCTTATGTGCATTTATACTTAATAAAATTTCTTTATATTTTTTCAAATCAATTTTAGTGTAATGTAGATGCTTTGAATGAAAAATTAATTCAAATAATCCGGGAGTCGTTTTCAATGTTGAATTTCCTATTTCAATAGAATTATCCACATTAAAATTTAGTTCATTATTTGCATATCGCCATTGAATCCATAAACCATATCTAACTTTTTATTACTCAGGAGCAATTCTATATTTTCAACTAATGAGGAGTTATTAATAACATTTTCGGTTACTTGTTGTTTGCTCTTATCATAATCATCATCATCACTATCAATTTTTACATCCAACTTTTTTATTTTGTTGGTGGGACTGTAAATAGTTATATCGTCATATCCCTCAGCATCATCAAAATTATCAGAACTGCCATCAGATGGTAATGATGGAAGTTCTGAATATGATATATCATTATTTGATTGATAATCAGCTGATTTATAATCATGAGTTTTTTTAATTATCTTATTTAAAGGGTTTGTTACAGGTTTAAATGTATCATCCAGTAAATCATTGGATTGATAATCATCAATTTTTTTGATTATCTTATTCAGAGGCTTTGTTACTGGTTTAAATGTATCTTCCAATAAATTAAACCTATCTGCTTCATTTAGTTTTATATTTTTTAGTTTTTCTTTTAATATCGTTCTTGTCTTAACAATATCTTTTAATAATTTGTTATTATTCATATCGAAACGGATTGTAACTGGTTGTGAACTGCTTTGCATCTGGTTGTGAACTGCTTTTTATCGGGTTACGAACAGCTTTTTAACTGCTTACGAACAGCTTTTAACTGCTTACGAACAGCTTTTTAACTGCTTACGAACAGCTTTTAACTGGTTGTGAACTGCTTGTATCTGCTTTTAACTGGTTGTGAACTGCTTTGTATATGCTTTTAACTGGTTATGAACTGCTTTTAACTGGTTGTGAACTGCTTTTAACTGGTTGTGAACTGATTCTTACCCGGTTGTGATCTGCTTTTATCAGGTTGTGATCTGCTTTTATCTGATTTGTATCTATTCCTGAACAAATCTCACTTACAGTTGTATGAATTTATCAAAACCTTTTCTATATCGCCCTGTATTTATTGAACAACTGATTGAAGTTGTCTTTACTGACAACAACGAACCCAAATTTATCTTTCCAGCACTCACTACATATATCCTTAAATTCTTTAAATGTCATATCTCCAATAACATGATCATTATATATATGTCGTAAATTCATTTCATCTTGTTTAAAAATTATAATCATATTAGCATTATCACGTATTAGATGCTTTGGAATTTTCGTATACGTTTGACATAAATAAAAGCAATCAATATGTTTATGTCTTCCCATACAAATGTAATCTCTAATATTATCTTGTTTACCACAAATTACATCATCAAATATCATAATAGATTATGTTTAAAATTTCTATTCAATAAATATCATATGAAATAAAACAACAATTTATCTTTTTTCTTTTTTCATAATATTTTTTATATTTTTATTTTACAATTGTTTGTTATTATATAGAAAAGTTAACATGCAATTTCTTTAAAAATATCGTCATCAGAATCATTTAAAAACTGATGTATAAAATTATTTGAGGTTTGATTATTTATATAATCGATTTGTATAAAAATATCATCATCCTCTTCCATAATTTCTTTATAAAAATTTAAATTTGATGATGTTGGTACTGTTGAGTGACAATTTATTTTATAATGTCCCACGCATAAGTATCAACACCATTTTCACGTATAAATCTCTTATCATCTAAATAACTTAATGTTAGTTTACTTATATATTGTGTATATACTTCATGCATCTTTGATCTAAACACATACATTGAATTATAATATAGTTTTTTCTCCAGCAAACATTTTCTAAAATCAATAATTGATAATTTGTTGGTTACACTCTGTTTTACTCATTTTATTTTTTTTTTATTTCTGTGTCTATCCTATCTATTTTTATAGAATACATTTTTGCTCGCAAACCAATGAATCCCTTAATTACTTTACCATTACATTCATCTTTCATCATCCCTAATACTTTTTTATTCATGAGTGGGAAATTTAATACATTTTCTATCGGATATGCAGATGTATCGAAATGTGATTTGATATCATTTCTAATATCTGCATATAGATCACTTGTTTTAACGTTATATATAAAAGAATCAGTATCCATGTAATTCAAATTAATATTTTCACAATATTTGGGTTTCATGTAATCGTAATGAAAATTATACATTTTCCATTTTGATAGTTCTAAAACAGAAAATCCAGTGTAAACGGGTTTATTATATTCAGTTCGCACTCTACTCATTTCAATTGCAACCATTTCGTCATGAATTTTGAGGGAACTATGAAAATTAGGTCTAGCAATAAGAGATCTAGCTCCTAATCGCATACCTCTACTTTCCATTCACATACTATTTTAATGTCTTTCCTTTTATCGACATTTTCCATAGTCTTACCATATACAGCGTTGTTTAATAATTTAAAAAAGTTTTGTTCAAATGAATTCTTAGCTAATGTTCTGTGATAATTGTTTATATCAATATATTTTTTAAATTCAAGAATTCTATGAATTTTCTTTAATACCAATCCATGTTGAATACATTGTTGAAGATTTTTATAATGTATTACATAATTGGTTTTGTTGTTTGAGTCTGTTATTAATTTTCGCTGTTTCATGCTTTCAATTTTCTTGTTTTCTGCACAAAATGGTAAGTCGCTATGATAGTCGTGTAATGTGGTTGGATATTCTAAATCAACTTCCAATATGTAACCCAATGCTGAATCTTCTTTTACATTATTTACATCAAAATTTTTAAAGTTTTTTACCCACTTGAAATTTTTAAAGGGGAGGTATTGAGACATTGCATAACCATATAAGTTATTTACATCTAAATACATCAGATAATTAGATTCTTTTGTAGGATCATAATCACTAACGTATTTATTATTGGCTACCGAATGTCGTTTACTGCATTGAACAATACCCCCCCTAATACCCCGCACAACAATATTATACATGGTAATATCAGTTAATAATTCCAACTCAATTTCCGTTGTTTTCAACATTGAATCCCATGACAAGCCCGGTCTAGTATAATATTGGCAGGGGTCTAAATTGTAAATGTTTTTACAAACTTTACGGAAATTTTCAAATACATCGCAAAGCAATAAAACATCTACTTTTAAATATAATAGAAGATAGTCCATCAGAGTGTTACATTTGAATGTACTCCAAACCTTTTCAGCATGTTCATAATCCTCTACACTACACGGCTCATTAGAAAGTTTATTAACAATGCGGTAAGTTGATTTAACGGTTGACAAATCATCATCGACAAAAATCCTGCTAGTTTTTCTAAACTCGATGGCATAAACCGACAAGAACCTAGAAAACGTAATTCAAGAGTATATTTTTCATTTACAGGAATTCTTTTTGATATGGATATATATAATTCCTTATTTAAAGGAATTATATTTATATCACCTTCAATAGATGACAGTTCTCGTACAAACAAATGACAATCATATGTCGAAAGATTATGGAAAAATATCGGGATGAAGGATGCGATTTGGTACTCTAAATTGCACTTGTTATGTGCGGGGCCTCTATATTCGCCAGTTAAATGGCAATGATCGGCCACTCGATCTTCAACAGATAAAAATTTTTTACAGATGTGACAAGCAGTGTCCTCATTTTGTCTTGTCTGTTGAAGCGGTGTTAAGAAATTCATTGGATTAACAATACTTAAATAATTATTATAAATATCTAAACTATCCTCGACTAAGTTTTTAAAAAAAAGTTGTGGTGAATTATCACCACTATATATTCTAAATATATCTAAACTAGAATTAAACGAACATTTTATATAATAACTATAAGCAAATGGAATATGCTTTTGTATCGATTTAATATTTGAGGAATTTTGAATATTAACTGATTCAAGTATACACTCGAAATCTGCATATACAACAAAAGGCACATCCATTTGCTTCTTAAAATTCTTAAAACTTACTAAATTATTATCTGCCGTGGGCATCGTAGTTACAACTTTATTGCAGTTTTCCTTGTGGGTTCTTAATGAAGTCTCACTGTGAAAGTGAATTAAGGAAGAATTACAGATGTATATTTTATGAGTATTTTTTGTTAATTGACTTCCCATTAATCTGTAATTAAAAAAATAATAATTTTAATATAGTATTAATTTTCAACAATATAAATATTATTCACGTACTTTGAAATATTTTTAATCCAGACGTAGTGGAATCTTTCACCATCTTCTAAGAGTAGTAGATTTACATGCTTGGCTTTTTCCTTTATGCTGCAGTAGTATGGACCGACCATTACATCATTTTCCAACCCAAAAACATTATACTTATTTCCGGGTTGTTAACTTCAAAGGCTTTAATTTTGTTGACAGCGAGAGGGAAATTTAAATTTTTAAAATTTAAAACAGTACTATTTTCCAGCACTATAATTTCATCTTGTATGTTATTAATATTATAGGATGTGCATCTATTTGAATTAAGGTCAACTGGATACATTGCCGATATTATGGCCCACTTAAAACAAAATTCGTCATTATTTTGCAAATTAATGCATGCAAACTTTCTCTGGATTGTTGGTGGTAGAGGAATGTACTGTGACCCTTTAATGCATTTATATTGATTTATATTTATTTCAAGGCGTGATATTTTAATTAATGCCCAACCGCTATCACGCTTCTGAAATTCACTCATCCTTTTCACAATAACATCGCACTGGTTACTATAACATTGCTGAATATCATCTGTTGTTGAAGATATATTAAGAATAATCATTTTAGTCTGATGGGATTTGATATCTATGGTGCACGCATCTTCTTCTTCCTTTATCAACACGTATTCACAAAACAGTTCAATGTTATATTTTATTGCTAAATATTTTTTAATTATATTTTTTAGCAATTCAACCACTTTAGCTTTTATTTCACATAAAAAGTTTTCAGGTATTAAATTTTTTTTATTGGCATTTTCAATCATATACGTAACGATACGATTTTTAAATACAGACTTGACGCATTTTACGTCACTGTTATATATTGTTTATATATATATTCACATCTCTGCAAATAACATTAAGCTTTTCTTAAGCACTTAGCCTTTGGCTTGTGTTAAGCATATTTCTTGAATTTTAATAAAGTCAGTTGTTAACCGAACTCCAATTGTTTCAATACACTACATTGGCGACGAGCGTAAAAATAAAGAACAATAAAAAAATCGTAAATACGATCACACGTGCACTTGCAAGTTTATATAAAAAAATATATTTAAAATTGAAGTTTGTAAAATTTCTTTTTGGGCGTATTATGCCATACAACAAGAACGTTAACAACTTAATAAAGAAGGATTGGAAAATATATATATATATATAAAACAGACAACGAATCAAGAGGAAAAAAGGTGTCAACTTGACAATTAAAATAAAAATTGTACAAAATTCGTAAAAACTGAAGAAAAATATGTAACTTACATGTATGTAAATACATATATTCTTAAAATCCATATATAAAAAAAAACCAACAACAACAAAAACAAAAAAAATCAAAACGTGCTTAATACATAAACCATTTTTTTTAAATAAAATTGTGTATCACAATTTCTAAAAAAAACAAATCATTATGGCTCCTCCAGATAATGTACAAAGCGGTACAGTTACAATTTACCATCCAAATAATATACCACAATTTTCTCCCCGCAACGAATCATGCACATTGCGGAAAGAGAAACTGGATATCCACTTTACTGAAATCAATTGTGTTGAAGAGAATGCAAAAAAGGCGACTCTCTTAAAAGCTATTGGATCAATTGCATATGAAACATTGCACAATTTATGTAGCCCAGCTACACCAGTCTCTAAGACATACAAGGAGCTTTGCAACTTACTCAAAATGCATTACACTCCTCCTACTATCATCTTTCGTGAGCGTAAAAACTTTCATACAGCAGTGCAAGCTGATGATGAATCTGTAGCAGATTGGCATGCAAGAGTAAAAAAAACTTGCACTCGCATGTAAATTTGCTGACAATTTAGAAGCTTTTGTTTTGGATCGCTTTGTTATGGGTATAAATAATAAAATATTTGAGAGATTGTGTGAAGAGGATGAGAAGATAGCAATTGAAGAAGCACTCCGAAAAGCTCTTATTATGGAAATGAAGTTGGTATCGAAAGTCAATAATGACATGCAAGTTGGAAATATAAAAAATGGAAAGTATAAGAAAAAAATCAACAACAGTAACAACAATAACAACAAAAAGAACATCAGACAAAATAACAACGATTATGCTAATAAAAAGAAACAACAAACAACAGCCTGTTCTCACTGTGGGTGGCGAAACCATAAATCAAATGACTGCCGATTTAAGAATAGTAAGTGCAACTTCTGTGGAAAGGTTGGACATTTGGCATCAGTTTGCAGAGGAAAGGATAAAGTTGTAAATTACGTATCAGAATCAGATAGTGAAGATTTTAATGAAAATAATTCTAATGACTTTTCTATTTACAGTATCAGTAGTAACAAAAATTGTGGCAATTCAACTAAGCTCTACAAAGTTTTAATAAAAATAGATGGAATTTCTATTGATGTGGTTTGTGATTCTGGTGCTCCATGTAGTTTGGTATCGGAATCATTTATTGACAAGTTGAATAAAAAAGTAAGTCTCAAACCTTGTAATGATCCATATGTTGACTATAATGGAAATAAAATTAAATTGTTAGGAGAATATGATGAGATCATTGAGGTAAATGGAACAAAAAGGAAAGTGAAACTTGTAGTGGCAGATAATGATAGTAGTCCTTTATTTGGTAGAAATTTTTTGAGAACTTTTAATTTTGAACTTGTTCAAGTAAACTCTATTAGCTCGGATCAAAATTCCATCATGACAGAGCAAATAAAAAATGAATTTCATGAAGTTTTTAGTAATGGCCTTGGAAGTTACAAGTTAGGAAAAATTTCTCTAGCTATTGACAAGGATGCAAAACCTATCTTTTGTAAGCCGCGTCCAATGCCATTAGCTTGGAAAAGTAAAATTGAGGAAAATCTGAGGGAGTTAATTGCAAATGATGTTTTAGAACAAGTTGATCATTCAGAATGGGGTAAACCACTTGTTCCAATTTTGAAACCGAATGGTGACATTCGAATTTGTGGCGACTACAAAGTCACCATAAACAAATATTTGTCTGATTTTAAATATCCATTGCCCTTGATAAATGAAGTATTTGCTTCACTTCAAGGAGGTCAAATGTTTTCAAAACTAGATTTATCTAGCGCATATAATCAGCTTATACTTGATGACAAATCACAACTTTTATGTACGTGGTCAACTCACATTGGCACTTTAAAGATGAAACGTTTACCTTTTGGAATTAAACCTGCTGCTGGAATATTTCAAAAGACAATGGAAACCTTATTACAAGGTATACCATTCGTAGTTGTATATCAGGATGATATTACGGTATCTGGTAAGAATATGACAGAACACATTCAAAATTTAAAATCTGTGCTTACTAAATTGTCGCTAGCAGGTCTAAAACTCAATTTATCAACATGTGAATTTTTCAGAAACGAAATATCGTATTTAGGTTTTACCATTGACAAGTTTGGTCTTAAAAAAACAAGGAAAGGATGGATTCTGTGTTAAAGGCACCAATCCCCAATAACGTGTCTGAGTTACGTGCATTTTTAGGCATGGTAAATTATTACTCAAAGTTTGTTAATAATTTTGCAAAAATCATGACACCGTTATATCATTTGTTACAGAAAAACGTTAAATTTGTGTGGTCTGAAAATTGTCAAGTTGCGTATGATACGATAAAACGAGAAATAACTTCAGATAAAGTTCTAGTTCACTTTAATCCAAAGTTACCAATTTTTCTCACAACAGACGCTTCAGATTATGCCATAGCTGGCATATTGTCCCATAAATTTTCTAACAACGAATTTAAACCTATTGCATTCATATCTAGGGCTTTAACTAAAAACGAACAAAAATATAGTACACATGAAAAAGAAGCATTGGCTATTATCTTTTGTGTTACGAAGCTAAAGCAATACTTGATTGGAAATGTTTTTACTTTAAAAACAGATCATAAACCATTGAATTCCATATTTGGTGAAAACAAAGGCTTACCAATAATGGCAGCAGCACGTGTTCAAAGGTGGGCGTTTATTCTTTCAGGATTCAATTATAAAATTGAATATGTTAAGGGTCACTTAAATGAAGCTGAAAATTTATCGCGAATGCCTCAACTGAAAATGAAAAACGTAATTAATACCAATGATAGTACCTTTGTTAATTATATACAAAAGGATAATATTTTAAACCTTGACTTTAAAGACATAGCTCGAGATACTAGGCGAGATCCTATTCTTTCTAAAGTTTGTGAATTTGTTCAAAAGGGTAAAATTAAAGAATTAAAAGGCGAAGAGTTTAAAGCATTTACTAACAAAGATACTGAGCTAACTGTAGATTATGAATGTTTGCTATGGGGTTATAGGATTATAGTACCACAAAAACTAAGAAAATCAGTACTTCAGCTATTGCATGAATCTCACTTCGGCATCGTTAAAACAAAGGCAATAGCTAGATCATTTGTTTGGTGGCCTAAAATCGATAGCGAGATTGAAAATTTGGTTAAATCTTGTACTTCGTGTCAAAAGCTCGTTAATAGTCCAGAGAAGAGTATGCTTATACCATGAAAACAAACAAGCTCTGTGTGGCAGAGAATCCACATAGACTTTGCAGGCCCAATCAATATGTATCATTTTTTAATAATTATAGACTCATATTCCAAATGGGTAGAAGTTTTTAAAACAAAGGATATCACTTCCAATTTTGTAATAACGAAATTAAGGGAAATTTTTTGTCGTTTCGGTATTCCTAATACGATTGTTAGTGATAACGGAAGGCAATTTGTGTCTGAAGATTTTAAAAACTTTATTTCAATCAACAAAATAAATCATATACTAACAGCTCCTGGTCATCCCGCAACGAATGGCCAGGCGGAAAATTTTGTGAAAACCGTAAAGAAATCCATTTATGCAAATTTAAACTCTAATAAAAATGAGAATATTGATGTTATTTTAAATCGATTTTTGATGGATTATCGTAATACAAAGCAAAGCTCAACAGACGAAAGTCCAGCAAAACTTTTTATTGGAAGATCAATTAGAACACGGTTTGATCTTATTAAACCTCCCCTTATTAAAGATAAAATACTAGAACAGCAAATGAAAAGCATTTCAAATTATAAAGGTAGGAGATCAGTCACTTTTGAAAAGGACCAAAATGTTTATATAAAAAATGTAAATAAAAAGTCATGGGCCCCCGCTATTATTAGGGATAAAATGGGTCCACGTTCTTATCAGTGTGTTCTTTCAAATGGAAGAATTATAAAGAGACACACTGATCAGATTAGGGCAGGGGTAACAGAAGCTCAAAATGTTAATGATGATTCCATACCGCCAGAGTTACCATCATGTTCGAATGGAAGCACATCGAGTGTAGTTGAACGGTCACATAATAATAATAATAATAATAATTTAGTAGAATTAAGAGACAAAAATGAATTTAATTCGGAAATTGAAATAGAAAACGAAATTGTTAATTCTGAAGAAAATGAAAACTTATGTAAAAGGGTATTGAGACCCAGAAAAAAATAAATAAATAAATTTTGCAAACTATGAATTATTTTTATAAAATGTAATATGTTTACGCGCAAGAATTTAAGAATGTAATATTTTAAGTCACTGCACAAAGTATGCAATGAGAACGCGACACTCACCACTTTTGTAGTTTGTCTCATTGCGTACTTTGTGCACACACAAAAAAAGTAATAACTTACTTACTCAGTGTGAATCGAATGATCAAGTCGATATAAAATTAAATTGTTAAAGTTCTTAATATCCTGATGATAATTTATATTTAAATACACATACTTATAATACCAAAAAACTTACTTGAGACCTTGTGAACTAGTGTAAACAAAAAGAAAGTGCGTATACCGCCAATGCAAAAATAAATCACGATTATAACTCCACATTAAATAAATCCCCGTATTTATATTTACTCCAACTGGAAAATTTTATGCCACTACCTCTGGTGGCTTATACTCCAACATCTTTTTGGTCCTTCGAGCCGGATCGGAATACAAGGCGAAGGTGTATTTACGCCAGGTACGCTAGGAAAACCCCCGTGATAATCCACATCATCTCAACAACAAAACTGTGTGCTGAAAAAAAAAACTATCCCCGATATTCGAGCTGCAGTGGTTTGTTTAAAATATAAAATAAAGTATGTAAGTGATTTTTCGTAGTTATGTACAAGTGTCACTAGTCTTATCGGTGTGCAAAGAAAAAAAATATATACATATATGTATATACATACGTGCATACATATATGCAGTTATAAAATTGTCAAAACAAAAAAATCCCTCGCTAAAGTGCATAAATTCCACAGAGTGTAAATTCTGTTAAAACGCTTAATTTCTTACACACGTCTGTAGTTAACATACATACATTCGTACCCCGTGCATTTTTTAACAACAGCAGTCTTTAAATTAACAGTGCTAATATCTACAAAATTTGCGATCAACTAAACTTGCATACGTTTCACCGAAAGCTTGGGTTGTAAGCCAAGCTTAAGTTACAACAAACAGCTCGATCGTACTTGACATCTCAAACAACAGAAGCTTTGGTTCGTTTCAAACCAAACACAACTCATTATACATGCATATGTTAAGTTTTACATTGTAAACAAAGAGCTGAACTTTGTGCAGAACTTATATACATACATACCTACTCGTATATAAAAGAAATAAGTAAAAAAAAAAACATAACAGGCAAGCTGGAAATAAACAAAAGCGGTGTGTGTGTTTCTTGTAATTAAAAACAAAGATAAAATTGCTGCATTCGTTGGATAAGGAATTATCAAAAGATATTTTTGAGTTTAGTTTGCACTGTTTCCCAGCGAACATTTTTTTTTATTTGCATTTACAATAAATAATTTGGCGAATATATTAAATAACCCCACGAAAAATAAATAAAGGAAAACGGAATTTTCAATATTACTGTGTATTTATTCCCCCGTACTATACTTATATTTATATACATATATTGAGTTCACATATCTATTTTATTTATTTTGCAAAAAATATTTCTTTAGTAAAACATTTTACATATTCCATGATATTGCTTTGAAATATTTGGTTATACGTACACTATTGTACGACACACTTATTGCATACTCAAATATTTAACTCCTGCTGGGATCAATTATCAACTTAAAGAAGGGTGTCTTTTCGGATTATATGTAACATATCGAATTATTATTAACATATTTACTGTCAGCTAGTATAGATCGCGAATTTTAGAAACTTCTTTGTGTAAACGGGCAGATTAGTACTTCCTTAGTACAGCGAATCTAAATACGGGCTTAATTTGCTTACGGAGAAAATCAGTGACATATATTCGTCTCTCTGCGTACAGCTTTAATTATATCTAATTACGAGCTCAGATCTTCCTACCCCGAAATGTCTGTATTGGATACATTTATTCGCGCTTCTGATCGTGTGGTTGAGTTCAAAACATACTTTGAATCAATTTTGACTGAAGACCACTCAACTCACACTCTTGAAGTACAAAAGGAGGAAATTCTCAGTTTGTGGTCAAGTTTTAGAGCGTGTTACGACACTATTCTGGGTAAATATCCTAGTTTGGAGAAAAAGGTCGACATCGAGTCTCTAAAAACGCGTTATTATGCCACTTTTGAGTCTCACGTTACTCTTCTTGCTAAGGTTAATGAAATTTTGGACAGTTTGCGTCAAACCTCGAACAGTAAGATTCAAATTAATAAAATTTCCCCCCCGGAGGATCATATACCAAGTGTATCTCTACCCCCTGTGATACAGAAGTTTTTTATGGTGACTACCAATCATGGCCAACATTTCGTGATATGTTCACGGCCCTGTATCGAAATAGCAAGAGACTTTCACCCGTCGAAAAAATGTGTCACCTAATAAAAAAGACACAAGGCGAAGCTCGCGAATTACTAAAAACGTGCCCACTAACTAACGATGGTTTCGATATGGCATGGCAAAATCTAGTTAATAGATACGAAAATAAACGGATTCTTATTAATGCGCAACTGAAAACATTATTCAGTATTTCCCCGATTTTTAAAGAAACAAGTGCCACAATTCGCAAAATACAACGCACGATTAATGATTGTATAACAAATCTCTCACTCCTTCAGGTCGACACAGCAAATTGGGATATGATTTTTGTATATATATGCTCTACTTGTCTTCCGGAGGTAACGCTCAGTCTTTGGGAACAGTATCTGCCAAATAGCACAGAGTTGCCATCGTGGAAACAAATGGACGTATTTTTAACTACTCGCTTTCAAACGCTTGAGTCTATTGCAGACATACGTACCACTTATGTTAACCCCAACCCATTTAAAACAAACAAAGCGTCAAAGCCATCGAATGTTGGCAATGCAAAAAACCTTAAGAGTTATAATACAAGTATTTCCACTAATAAGATGGGAAAATGCTCATTGTGCTCTGACTCACATCCCCTTCGGCTATGTCCCTCATTCTTAAAAATGTCAGTTGAAGAACGTTTTTCAATTGTTAAAAAACAAAAGCGTTGCTCAAATTGTCTCGGCACGTCACACGAATTTCAAAACTGTAAGAGTCAATATGTTTGCAACTTATGCAAGCAAAAACATCATTCTCTGCTCCATCGAACAGAAAATGTCCCAAATGCAGGTCAACAACACAACCATCAATATATGCCTCATACTGTAGCTTCATCCCCGAAAAATGCAACGCATGATGTGCGTACCTCTAACCCCCAACAGGTGCCAAATTTGCTCACCACCCCCTCTACTTCTAGTCAAGCTGCAGCTCTAACGAGGCAAGTTTATTCCACACAGATACAGTCCACTTCTAATTCAACAGTTCTGTTGGGTACTGCACTTGTTGACATATACGCAGGTGAACTAAAATATACTGTTCGTGCATTAATTGACTCCGCATCTGAAGCAACCTTTATCTCAAGTAAACTTCAGAAAAAACTTTCTCTGAAAACTAGATATTCGAACACTGCCATCAATGGTCTAAACGATGCGCTAACGGCTACATCTAGTCAGTTGTGCTACATTCGGATCGGGTCCCCTATCAATGAACATTTTGAAACCTATACAGAAGCGTTTGTCGTAAATAAACTCACTGGTCAGCTGCCGTATTACTCATTATCCAAATTTAACATTAGCGATTTTGCGGATTTAACTATGGCTGACGCACAAATGCGTAAGGGCCAAGAGGTTGACGTACTTCTCGGTGGTGATGTTTATCCCCGAATTCTTCAAAATGGTATACGCTGGGATCATAATCAGTCTTTAGTGGCACAAAGAACCGTTTTCGGATGGATAGTGACTGGAAAAATTGCTAAAAAATCCCCTCTGCGTATAATTTCGTCCTTCTATACCGAAGTTGATATCGACAAGCAACTTCAAAAGTTTTGGGAACTTGAAGAAGCTCCAAGAGCAGTTAGACTTTCTGACGAAGATTTATACTGCGAAAACCTTTACACAACTACCACGCACCGCATGGCAGATGGACGCTATGTTGTTTCATTACCGTTTCGTCGTGAATACCCCAAAGACCTTAACATAGGCTCCTCCCGCCATATCGCAATGTCACAATTTCTTCGAAATGAATCGCGACTAATGAAAAACCCCCCATTGAAACTTGAGTATGATCGAGTTATCTCCGAATACTCAACTCTTAAACAAATGACAGTTGTCACCCCCTCCAATGATAATAACGCCTACTACCTACCCCACCATGCTGTTTTTAAGCTAGATAGCACTACCACGAAGTTACGGGTAGTATTTAAGCTTCCAGCCCATCGTCAAACAGTCATAGCCTTAACGATGTTCTATACCCAGGTCCAGTGTTGCAATCTGACTTGACCGTACTAATACTGCGCTGGAGATTATTCAGATACGTCTTCAACGCAGATATAGAGAAAATGTATCGTCAGATACTTGTGAACCCATCTCACACCCCCTACCAAAGAATTATCTTCCGATCATCTCCTCAAGAAGAACCCCAAGATTTTGAGCTGAAAACAGTGACTTTTGGCGTCAACTGTGCCCCATATCTAGCAATACGCACACTGCATGAGCTAGCAAAAAGTTGTAAGCAAACTAACCCCATTGCCTCTAATATTATTTGCAACAACATGTACGTTGACGACGTACTAGCCGGAGCCAACACTTTATCGTTAGCTCTGGAAGCTAGAAATGCCGTCACCGACGTGCTCAGATCAGCTGGTTTTATCCTCCGTAAATGGACCGCAAACAATGCTCATTTGCTGAAAGACTTACCCCCCGATCATCTTTTAGATAAAGAGTTCCTGAACTTATCAGACTCTTGCACCACCAAGACTTTAAGTTTGCGGTGGAATGCCGGAGATGATTATTTCTATTTCCGTTTAAAGAGCTACCCCGATCGAAACTCAGTTACGAAGCGAAAGGTCTTGTCCGAGATTGCAAAGTTATTTGACCCCGCCGGTTGGCTCGCCCCGAAGATAATCGTAGCAAAGATGATCATGCAACAGATTTGGAAAGATGAGGTACACTGGGACGAGGAACTGAAACCCACAACGTTAACGCAATGGCACGCTTTCGTCGACGATTACAAAAATCTCGAAAACATTCGAATTCCCCGATATGTCGATTTCGACCCCTCGTATTCCCTAGAATTACATGGTTTCTGCGATGCTTCCGAGAAAGCTTATGCGGCCACCCTGTATCTACGCGCAGAAAACTCGAGCTATGTCTCTACGCATCTCTTGGTTGCAAAGACAAAGGTTGCTCCTGTCAAATTCGTTTCATTGCCAAGAAAAGAACTTTGCGGCGCAGAACTAATGGCCACTCTGGTCGAATCCATTCAATCAAATCTTAAACTCAAAAACGTCAAGCTATTTCTGCGGACAGACTCCACAATAGTATTAGCATGGCTGCAAAAACCCCCAAACAAATGGAAGACATTTGTAGAAAATAGAGTCTCTTCGATCATTGAAAAGGTTGGAAATCAATCTTGGTACCACGTTGACTCTAAAAGCAATCCCGCCGATATGGCCTCCCGTGGAATCACACTATCCCAATTAACAGCGAATGAGTTATGGTGGCGTGGTCCACCGTGGCTCAAGCTACCCCATAACGAATGGCCTATGAGCCCGCTGAATTATGACACTGAAGAAGAGGCAAAAGCTGTCCATGTGCACATATCACAGATTCAAAACACCGACATTCTGCAAAATTTTTCAAATTTGCCAAAGGCTATGAGAGTTGTATGTCGAATATTTCGTTTTTGTTATAAGTGTAGTTCAAGACTACGTCAGAAATTAGTGCCGAGTGATGAACTCACGAAAGATGAATTGAACCATGCTCAATTAAGGCTGATAATTGCATGTCAAAAGTTATTTTTTGAGCGTGAATATAATTTGTTATGTCAAGGTCAAATTATACCCCGAAAGAGTAGCATATTACCTTTCAATCCATTTTTGGATTCGAACGATGTAATGAGGGTAAACGGACGCTTATCCAATGCGCCAACATTGACCTACGACGAAAGATTTCCGATCTTACTGCCTTATAATGGAAGATTAACCCGTCTCGTTCTGGCGTATCTACACGAATCTACAATTCATGGCCAGAATGCCCTCATGTATAGATTGATGCGGCTTCACTATTACGTCCCCAAATTGAAAGTTTTGATCAAAGGTGTATTGTCACAATGTCGAGCTTGTGTCATTCAAAAACGTGCACAGAGCCAACAAATTATGGCTGCACTTCCCCCTGAGAGGACATCACTGTCAAGCCCGTTTACTAACACTGGAGTCGATTTTGCCGGTCCTTTCGACCTTAAGACATACGCGGGTCGAGGCTGTAAAATGACCAAGGGTTACGTGTTAGTATTTATTTGCTTTGCTACAAAAGCAATACACCTAGAAGTAACTAGTGAAATATCCACTCAAGCTTTTTTAGCTGCGTTTGCAAGATTTTTTTCTCGTCGAGGGTCCCCTGCTGCTTTATATTCAGATAATGGTACAGCATTTGTTGGCGCTTCTCGCTTATTGGAAACTGATAAAACACAGTTTCTAGCACAAGTTCGTCAAAAACTACTTGAGCAGCATAGCTGCGCTCCTATGGATTGGCATTTTATACCACCAGGTGCGCCGCACATGGGTGGTCTCTGGGAAGCTGGAGTAAAAAGCTTCAAAATGCATTTGAAACGTATCTCACATTGCCAAAAATTTACTTATGAAGAGTTCTCTACAATGTTAGCCCGAATCGAAGCATGCTTGAACTCAAGGCCTTTGAGTGCGATGAGCGAAAACCCCGAAGACATTTGTGCTCTTACCCCTGGCCACTTTCTTACCGGACGACCGCTTCTAGCACCCCCGGAACCTGATTTAGCGGATTATTCTTTGAGTTACGTGAATCGGTGGCAGAAGTTAAAAATTTTGCATCAACTTTTTGCTAAAAGATGGAAAAACGAGTATCTCAAAGAACTGCACAAACGTGTTAAATGGCAACACGCCCAGCGTAACTATGCTATCGGTGATCTGGTCGTCATAAGACAAGATAATTTACCCCCGAATCATTGGCGGCTTGGCCGCATTGAAAAGGTTATCTCTGGCACAGATAATCAAGTTAGAGTCACCGAAATACGAACTGCCACTGGCATCGTAACTAGGCCTATTACTAAATTAGTTTTACTGCCTAACCCTGAACAACACTAACAACGTACATACATATATCTCTATTTACAGCAATTAAATAACTATGCCCCGTCACAACCGTAGAAGCCTATCACCCTTGGAAGAGCAAGCAAGTTCTAGTCGCCGCCGCCAAAAGAAATCGCCTGATTGCCGTCTTTGCCACAGAGACCATCCATTACGCAAATGCCTCAAATTTAAAAAATTAAACGTAACTGAGAAGCTGACGATAGTTAAACGACACCGATACTGTGAGAACTGTTTGGCTCATTCACATTCTACTAACCGGTGTAAAAGCACTGATCGTTGTCGCCAATGCCAACATAGACACCACACGCTGCTTCATCGACATGCCCGCTTGCGTACGCCCAATGCTTCTTCCACGTCATCTTTAAATTTGTCATCAAAAAATCAGTATTCTAACATTCTTCTGCCAACAATCATCATTAAAATCGAACTAGGCGACGAATGGGGAAATGTTAGAGGTATATTAAACCCTTGTGAAGAGTCGAGCTCAATTGCAAGTTTTTTGGTTGAGCGATACAAACTACCAGAAGAAAAGAGAGGCAGCGATCGCTGGTGTCAACTAAAAGTTCGACCACGGTTTGAAGCAAGTCCAACGTTTACACTTACGGCCAAGGTGGTCAATACGTTGCCATATAAGCAACCAAAAGTATCACTCGACGAGAGATTATCTGATGTCTACAGCAATCTACGTCTTGCCGATCCAAATTTCCATAGGTGTTCGGACGTCAATATCGTGCTCGGGGCCGATGTATACCCCCGATTAATTAAACCCAATATTCAGCCAGCGGCAGTGGGAACACATATGTTACAGGATACGCTCCTAGGCTGGGTTCTTATCGGGAAGCTGGGAATGTAACTGCTCATAATACTCTTTTATCTTAAACCTTGTGTATACTCATATATATTTTTTTATAAGAATTACTTCAAATTAATCTGAATTCAAATCGAACAAATACTGTATTGTATTATGAAGTAACTGGTTTTTTTGTAAATAGAAACAAAAAAATGAATTTTTTATACTATTTCTATATTGCTCAATAATGATCTTAATTAAGTTTATTATGTACTACTAAGCTTGTAAAAAAATGAATTTTATATTATCTAACCTGAATTATTATAATAACCATTAGTATAAACAGCCACCAGTCTCCTTGTATTGCAATATAGCAAGGGGGCCGGGATGTTTACGCGCAAGAATTTAAGAATGTAATATTTTAAGTCACTGCACAAAGTATGCAATGAGAACGCGACACTCACCACTTTTGTAGTTTGTCTCATTGCGTACTTTGTGCACACACAAAAAAAGTAATAACTTACTTACTCAGTGTGAATCGAATGATCAAGTCGATATAAAATTAAATTGTTAAAGTTCTTAATATCCTGATGATAATTTATATTTAAATACACATACTTATAATACCAAAAAACTTACTTGAGAGCTTGTGAACTAGTGTAAACAAAAAGAAAGTGCGTATACCGCCAATGCAAAAATAAATCACGATTATAACTCCACATTAAATAAATCCCCGTATTTATATTTACTCCAACTGGAAAATTTTATGCCACTACCTCTGGTGGCTTATACTCCAACATAATATAATAAAAAAAAATAACTCTGAACTAAATTTTAATTGAATTTTATGATGAATACAGTATATTGTCTTTGAATATTTATAAATATATAACCGTGAAATGTATTAATTTTGAAAAATATTAATCTAATTTAAGTGGAGGCGTGTTATATATTGTTTATATATATATTCACATCTCTGCAAATAACATTAAGCTTTTCTTATGTTAAACACTTAGCCTTTGGCTTGTGTTAAGCATATTTTTTGAATTTTAATAAAGTCAGTTGTTAACCGAACTCCAATTGTTTCAATACACTACAGTCACTATCAAATTTTCCTGCACAATTAATTTTATGTTTATTTGTCCTTACGTGATAATGCCAAATTATTTTAGGAATATGTTCTCCACAATCCTTACAATAAACTTTAGTTTCCTCTCCTCTTTTAGAATGATCTATTAAGTGCAAATGAAGTTTTGCTTGGTCTGAAAAACGTATATTACATACGTTGCACATCATTGAAGAACCTTGATGTTGCATCCTCACATGACGTTTTAAGGAAAAGTTGTGATTAAATGATTTTCCGCAGATATCACAAGTAAAGATGGCCATTTTTTCGGTTTTAATTTAATTTAATTCTTTTTTAACGAAATGGTATAAACTGTTTAAATTTTCAGAACAAGAATGAATTATACTATTTTTCTAAACATCTATTTATACTTAAAACTGTGGGCGTAGTTTTAATGATTAAAAGAGCAAGGTTTTATCAATCAAAGAATTATATATGTATTTGTATATCCTTATACTCATAAATATACGCATTGGTGAGTGAAATAAAAACAGACAACAACATAACTGGTAGGGGACCGATATAAAATTATCTAATACAATCACACGCATACTCTTATGTAATGTAAATGTATGTTGTTTTCGTAACCAATTTTATTAATTTCTAATCCAATCTAATTTTTAATGTGTGTAATAAAAATAGAGCTACATGCGCAGGTGTTTACAAATTTTCCAGCTCCCTTATTTTTCATTAAAAATAGCCAGACGGTAGGCAGACACTCATAAAAATGTCAACTCAAAATTTTCAATAAATAAAAAGATCGACCGCAATAAAAAAGATAAACGAAAAAGCCAAATGCAATAAAAGGAAAATGCTAATGAATAGACAGAAAGGATAAGGAATTTCAAAACGGACAAGGGTAATAAAAATAGAGCGAAATGCGTAGGTGTTTAAGAATTTTCTCATACCCTTTTTTTTATAAAAAAAAAAATAAAAAGATCGACCTCAATCAAAAAGACAGACGGTAGAGAAATACAGACAGAAAATGATCCAATGCAAACACACGCACACATGCGGAATATAATAAAATATTCTAACGAGCTCACTGAAACTGCCTAATAGCGATATAAATGTGCACACATATGTACATACACGACATATGAATGCATTTAAAAATAGACAATGTTTCACTTTCTCGCACCCTTATTTTTCATTAAAAATATACAGACAATAGAGGACAGTCAAACATTTATGGTTTACTTTAAACAAAAGAAAAAACACAAGCCCTAAGTTGATGCATCTTATCAAGTGCAATAAAAAGAAAATGCTAATGAATAGACAGAAAGGACAAGGGTAATAAAAATAGACCGAAATGCCCTTTTTTATTAGTTTCATTTTATTTCAGCAATCAAAACTGAAAAAAATTAGTAGGGACGTTGTTCATATTTAACTCGGTGAAATATTTTGTACCTATGAAGAAAATTTCCAGCTTCCTGACAAACATTCAACAGAATTGTTCAATATAGGTGCCCGGGAAGGGGTGTTCGTACAGAAGTTTCAAGGGTGATATTCAATAGAGAAGCCCTGACTGACTCTCAAATCAGGCATGTGAAAACAAAAACAAATTTACATATAAATTTTTTTTAAACCCCTTAATACACAATACAAATTTTATGAAACCTCCTAATACAAACAACCATCCAAGGATGGAAAACGCATTTTCAAAATAAATACACTTAATTACCTAACAAAAAATATTTTTAACGATCACGTTTCCCAGCCAGGCATGCACATTCATTTTATATGAAAAACTTGATAGCGGACCGGCAAAAACACACTACTTATTTAGGGCACCTTATAACCGATAAAGGAATATGTACTGGCCCAAACAAGAACAGCGTGATAAGGAATTATCCAACACCGAAGAATACTGATGAAGTTAGAAGATTCATCGCATTCTGTAATTACTACAGGCGTTTTGTAAAAGACTTCGCTAGCATAGCTAGAAATTTGAACCAACTGCTAAAAAAAATAAACCCTTCGTATGGGATGAAAATTGTCAAAATTCGTTTGAAACGCTAAAATCGAAACTGCTAAACCCACCTATTTTACAGTACCCAGATTTTGAAAAACCATTTGTTTTAACCACAGATGCATCTAATTTTGCAATGCGTGCAAACCTCTCACAAGGAGAGATTGGCTCAGACTTACTAATATCCTATGCAAGTAAAGCATTGTCAAAGCACGATATGAATAAATCTGTCATTGAAAAAGAACTTTTAGCCATTCATTGGGCAATCAATTTTTCCGTCCATACCTTTACGGTAGGAAATTTTACGTGGTAACTGACCACAGACCATTAGTGTCGTTGTTTACGCATAAAATTCCGTCGTCCAAAATGACTCGGATTAGAGTCGATTTAAGTGATTACGATTTGAAATATCGTATAAAAAGGGCAAAATGAACACAAATGCGGATGCGCTGTCAAGAATTGTTATAGATACTAAAACATTAAAAACTATGATTCCCACGGATACCGAAACCGACAACCGCAATATATTGGCCATAACACGTAGTATGAAGAAAACAACAGAGCAACAAGTTGGCAACAGTAATGGAAACTGCATTTCTAGTAAAAAGCGTCATGAACTTTTTATGTGGCAATGTACGTCGATATCAGATGTCAAAAATGTAAAGAAACTTAAATTTGAAATTGATAATAATTGTAAAAAACTTCGGATAATTGTTTTAGATTCAGAGATAGTAGTAAGGTGCGGCGATAACCCTCGGAACACACAGTTGTCATTGGAGAAGCTGGTACCAAATATGCTATCCCAAAGAATACAGGAGCTTGCTTTAGAGGCCAATGATGTAATTTTTAGGATAACAAACACAGAACAATTTAAAAATATGTTTAACAATCTCAATAGAAAAAAAGGTGAGAATCTGAAGATTTTAATATATAGATCACCAACCAACACATGTGACAGATAAGAATATGCAAAACGAGTTGATTGCTAAGTATCACGATTCGACAATAGGCGGCCACTTAGGTATAAGGAAAACAACTCTGAAACTAAAACAGAGATATGATGCATTGTGTTAATTGTTGTTAGACTGTTCAGTGACGAAGGTATAACACTGGTCACTGAGCAGTTATAATAGCAACAATTAACAACACTGTTATCAGTAAAATAATACAAAAAAACGCTCGATTTTAATTTTCCTACCATTGTTATGACAGGGCGATTCAAAATTGACTTCTGCAACGTACGTGGGCTGAGGGCGAATTTCTTCTCTGCCTATGCTCACGTTTGTGTCCATCGGCCGGACGTCTTCGCCTTATGTGAGACCCAGGTATCTGAGGATGCTGATCCACAGGATTTTCATATACCAGGGTATCACCTCCTATCACTTTTTAACCTTCACAGAGGCCTTGCACTTTATATACGAAATGAAGTAGTGTACCAGTGCCAGCAATCTTTAGGCACGAGTGATCCGGAATTTAGCTGCCTCTGGGTTAAATTCAAAATCAGGTCACACTCATTACATTTCGGGTTCCTATATAGAAGCCCAAATGCGGAAAGGGATAAAACTTTTTCTGGCTTCGATGCCCTTTCCGACTCCATATCGAAGATCCTGGAAAGTTGTCCGGACAGTGAAATTGTTGTTGCTGGTGATTTCAATGTTCACAACTTATCTTGGCTCCACCATTCGAGCCACACAACCCCAGAAGGCCAATATGTTGAGTTATTTGCAGCGCACAACCACCTAGCGCAACTAGTGAATGAGCCAACACATATTTCGTGCGTTGAAGGGCACCAACACAATACTCTTGACCTGTTTCTAACTTCACACCCTCAAAAGTATGAAGTGAGCGTAAATGCACCTCTCGGTAACTCGGACCATTGCACCATTTCCGCCTCCTTTTTGACTTCAGAACTTCACAACGTTTCTCAAACAGCTACGAAACGTACAAAATACATATACGAAAAGGCTCGTTGGGCTGAGCTCAACGCATTCTTTAGGCATTTTAACTGGAAGCTTTGTTTCTTAGACAATAATGTCAATGCCATGGCGGAAATTGTTGAAGGCGTAATTTTGCAGGGAATGAAAGCTTTCATTCCATCTAAGCAAATATCCATTAAACCTAGAGCGAAATCGTGGTTTAATCTGACGTGCAAAAATGCAGTCAAATCCAGAGAGGAAGCTTTCAGTATATGGCGTAATAACAAAAATGCCGATACTGATTCGCTACGCAAAAGGGCGAGATCTTCATGTGCCAAAGTATTAAGGCAGCAAAAAGCTTTGTACGAGCAGTGCCTTCGTGCTAAAGTTCTTAATGCCCCTCGGGGTAGTAAGAGCTTTTGGTCATTCGTTAAAAGAGTAAAGGATAATGCTAGTTCCTCAATTCCAGTTCTTTTAAAGGATGATCAAGTATTCACTAATCCGGTTGATAAAGCTAACCTTCTGGCTGAATTATTTGCAAGTAACTCCCACTTGCCGGAAAGCACTCAACCACTGCCCGTGCTTGAAAGAGTATCTGTAACTATGCCTAAAATATTCTTTCGAGCCCGTGCAGTTAAAAAGGTTTTAGCAGATCTCAACATAAATAAATCTCCTGGGCCGGATGGTATTCCAGCACTGGTCTTGAAGCAGTGCTCTTCGACGCTAGCGCGTCCGTTAGCTAACCTTTTCAGTACATTGTACCATGCTGGTGAATTTCCAATGTGTTGGAAGGTTGCTAATGTAACGCCAATCCGCAAAAAAGGAGAGGCTAACAACCCTGAAAATTACCGCCCAATTGCAATTTGCTCAGCACTTTCCAAAGTTATGGAAAGTATGGTAAACTTCCATCTTGTGAGATATTTAGAGTCCAACAGCTTACTTAGCGACCGCCAGTATGGATTTCGTAGGGGTCGCTCTACGGGAGACCTACTGGCTTTTCTATCGGAAAGATGGTGTCATTCTATTCACCATTTTGGCGAGAGTAAGGTGGTGGCTCTAGATATTTCCAAGGCGTTTGATAGAGTTTGGCATGGTGCACTTCTGTCAAAACTTATTGCTTTTGGTGTCGGAGATGTCTTCTCTCGATTTATATCAAGCTTTCTCAGAGATCGCACTATACGAGTTGTTATAGAAGGGATCTCATCAAACGAGTTCAAGATTAATTCAGGGGTACCGCAAGGATCCGTTCTTTCTCCCACACTTTTTCTTATTTTCTTAAACGACCTTCTACTTCAAACTTCCAATCCTATCTACTCTTTTGCAGATGACAGCAGCATGTGCCATTCATATTCATTCAATAACAGACCAAGCCTGCCGGAGATCGCGGCAATGAGGCAAAATATGAATGATTCGATAAATAATGATCTTTTAGCAATCCATGAATGGGGACGTGCGAATAGGGTCGAATTTAATGCTCGCAAGACCCAGTGTTGTATGCTTACACACAAATGTACGTACAATCATGCTGCTTCATCTGTAATAATGGGTGGTGTAGATATTGAGGAATCAGAAATTCTTGATGTTCTTGGCATGAAAATTAAATGTGATGTTCGATGGACTGATCATATTTTTCAGGTTTCAAAAGAAGCATTCAAGTGCCTCGGCTTTCTAAGACGGTGTAAGAGATACTTCACTCCATCTGATCTCCTTAATGTTTACACCACCTATATCCGACCGAAAATGGAATACAACTCTCATGTATGGGCCGGTGCTTCAAAGTCTATTTTGAAGTTACTCGACCGGGTACAGGAGAGGGCGAAGAAGCTCATCGGTGACAGTAGGGTAGCCAACTCTATTGACTCACTGGAGCATCGACGCAATGTGGGATGTATTTCACTGTTTTATCGCTACTACAATGGAATGTGCTCTAATGAAATCAGGGAACTTATTCCCGAAACCCGCTCATTTGTACGAACAACACGTTCTTCGTTAAGAGCGCATCCATTTGTGGTTGATATGCCAGTGGATCGCACTACGCATTACAGAGAAAATTCGTTCTTTAGCCGAACAGTTCGCATGTGGAATAAACTTCCTGCAGAGGTCTTTCCTGTTACTTTCACTGTGGGAAACTTCAAATCGAACGTCCACAAACACTACTCCCTTTATCCTCCTTCCTATAACCAATTTTCCTAGTTCCGGCACAATGCATTGTATATGTAGGGGTCATCCCCTGAGTGCTGGTCCAAGTTAAAAAAAAAAAAAAAAAAAAAATTTAAGGAAAAATATGAACCAAATGGTCAAAGTGCATATATCCAATTGTAACAAATGTAAAGTAAACAAGCAAACAAAACACACAAAAGAAAAATTAACTATAACTGACACACCGGGGAGTAGTTTTGAAACTATTTCAATAGACACAGTAGGCCCCCTTAGATATTCGAACGAATTCAGGTACATACTCACTATGCAGGATGACCTGACTAAATACGTTGTAGCATGCCCTATCGAGTCAAAAAACGCAAAAACAGTTGCAAAGGCTATACTAAACAATCTAATTTTAATATACTGACACTTTAAAGTACTGAAGTCGGATAAAGGTACTGAATTTTTAAGTACTTTAATGTCGGAGATATGTAATCTGCAAGTTTTTAGAACGCCCTATCACCACGAAACACTAGGCTCAATAGAAAGAAACCACAGAGTATTTAATTAATTTCTGCTAAATTTCTGTAAAAACGATGAATGGGACCAATGGATCCCATACTTTTGTTTCTCATGTAATACAACATCTCACGTGGATACAAACTACACGCCACACGAACTGATATATGGAAGATTGCCAAATTTTCCGAATGACAACATTATAGATTCTAAACCAATCTATAATACTGATAATTTTGTACAAGAACTAAAAGCACGATTGCGATTTTCTTTAACTAAAGCAAAAGAATATTTAGAAAATTCAAAAAAGAAAAGACCAGATCAATGTTTACAATATAATCCTCTAAAATTGCAAAAAGGAGATTTGGTTCTTGTCCGAAATTTTAATCGGAAGAAAAACCAGCCTCCATACAATGGTCCGTACAAAGTAATTGAGACAAAAGGAGTAAACACTATCCTAGATGTAGGGAACGCATTAAAAGAATATCACAATAATAACATAGAAAAATATTTAAAAAAAAATTGAATTAAAAAAAAAATTTTAAATTTTTCTAAAGGATGAGGATGTAGAGTATTGGTATTGTCTACTAATGCAAGCACATATTTTTAATTATTATATGCACTTACATATTCTTATTATTTTATTTTTGTTTCTTTTATTTTTGCTTATTATATGATTACTTTTATTTTTGTTATTGTACACCCGTTAATTTTATTGCACTCAAAAAATCACTCAAAAGAATGTATGAATATTGTTTACAAAATTACACTAACAAAAATAGCATAGCTTAGACAATAAAAAGGCATATAAATTTGCCTCAACAAATTATCTGCCAGTGGCGTTTATACAAGAATTTACATTTGTTGTTGGTATACCAATGATATAAACGATACAAACATGGTTTGATGCAATTTTAACTTCGGCAAATTCAAATGCCTGTTCTAAATTTATAAATTGTATTGAATCTTTACTTATTATCTCTTTAACAATCACCCTTATTCCAGTTGGCGACATCGACGTCACGTCAACACAATACCAAAAAATTGGAGCTTGTCTATTCTCTTTCGAGAACAATTTTGTGCTAATGAAAGTGTACTTCTGTTCTATAAGGTCTAGAAAATAACACGAGCCTGTCAATAACCAAGACTTTAGAATTCTTGCTTGTGCAAATTTTG
Source organism: Gymnocheta viridis (assembly GCA_956483585.1). NCBI lineage: Eukaryota > Metazoa > Arthropoda > Insecta > Diptera > Tachinidae > Gymnocheta > Gymnocheta viridis. The sequence goes on along the minus strand of OY101440.1, from coordinate 63,568,105 downwards.
AAAATTTATCTATAGCGGTTAGTACTGCTTTTTTCCTGTTATGAAAATGTCGGACGATTTGTCCAGGGAATTGTGGTATTGGCGTCTCTTGGATTGCGGTTTTGTTAGGATGTCTTTGATATATGTTTTCTTTACATATTTTACAGGGGCTGATGAGCTTTTTTATTTTCGAATGCATAGATGGGAAGTCAAATTTTGTCAAAAGCTGAGCCTTATTCTAAATACATTGTGAGCTCGATTATGCTCTTTAAGTATTTCGATTTCTTTTTCTTCTTCGCTTTTCAAGTCCGTCACTATGTTCCTAGAGTATTTTACCCTGTCTTGGGTAAAATTTTGCAAATTTCCTGCAGTATTCCTAAGATTTCGTCTGATGTATGTATGAAATTAGTTACGGAGGGATTTAGATGACTTTTTAGTATCTGAGTCGGGGATTTATTGTAATATTAGATTCGTGATAGGAACACAATAGGTATTCTTAGGATAACACTGCTCCCAGTGCATAGTTTGATGCGTCTGTCGTGAGTGTAAATTCTCTATTGAAGTCTGGGTACGCTAACATAACATCGTCAGAAGTCGATATGGTCTTTAGTTTTATAAATGCGTCCATTGCTTCTTGAACTAAATCAATTGTTATCAAATTGTCAGGGGTTTTGCGATTTTAGCATAGTCCCTGATAAAGCTTTTATAATAATTTGACAATCCCAGGAATGATCTTAGGTCTTTTAGTGTTTTGGGTGTTGGGAGTTTTAGGATTGCTTCTACCTTTTTGGGATTGGTTTTTATTTCTTCGTCTGAAATGATGAATCCTAGAAATTCCACTTCTCTTTTTAAGATTTCGCATGTGTCTAACTGAACTTTCATGTTTGAAAGTCTGAGACTTCCGAAAATGACATCAATGTTTCTATAATGGTCAAGTAGACAAAACAAATTTTTCCTATCCACTTCCTTAGTATGTATATCGTCCAGTGTCCGCTGAAATATATAAGGCGTATTTCTTACGTTAAACGGTAATCTGGTAAACTCGTATTTACCATTGTTGACTGAAAATGCCGTCTTCTGTCTATCGGCTTCCTTTAACGAAATTTGGTGAAACCCGCTTTTAAAGTCTAGCACTGAGAAGAATAGCGATAGGGTATTTGTCTGGTAATGTCTGTTCGTTTAAGTTCCTATAGTCAATTACCATCCTGTACTTTTTTTGGTCCGAGGCATTGGCTTTCTTGGGCGAATTCTAAGGTGACCTAGAAGGTCGGATGATAATCGTACCTTGTGTTTGGAGGTCTTGTATTTGAATTTCAACCTCATCTTTTAGTTGTGCGGGATGTGGATAGTACCTTGAATAAATGGTTCTTGTTTGAATGTCAGCAACTATGGCTGTACTATATGTGAGGTTCTCATTTGGCTCACTAAACAAAGATTTATGATGTCCAATGACTTCTTGTAATTTGTCTTTCTGTTTTTGTGTCAAGTGATCTGTCCTGATATTGATGTTGTTTACTGATTGCGAAATCTTGAGGTTTTTGTTGATCAGCATGTAATGATCTGCGAAGTAAATATTAGCTGATAATTAATTTAAACTATCGTTTCCTAAGATGACATGAAAAGTATTTAGGGTTGGTAGAAAGAAAATTTTTATTTTGCCAGTGTCTTTGCCGAATATATTAATGAATGTGTGGTGGGTGATATTGCTATTTCCACCTGCTGAGTTTGCAAGAAAACAATTTTGGTTTGGCAAGGGATTTCGTACTAGACTAGGTATAACGTAATTTTTGTTCGAACCCGCGTTAATAAGAAAGTTTGTCTATTGGTCTAAAAAATTAATTCTTGAGGTTAAGTTTTTAATGTCTCTGTTTTGTTCTGAAGGTATTCGTCTTATGTTGGAAGCTCTTTTTCTTCCTTGTAATTTTTTAATTCTTAATACGGGTTATCGTTAATATTATTATCTCTTTCTGTTTGGAAATGGAAGTTTTTTTGCATTTTTTGTGGGCTTCGGAAGTTTTCAGGCTGAACGGTCGGCCTTTTACCGAAAAATTGACTATTCTGGGCTGGTCTGTTCATATAATTCACAGCCCTTGTCCTCATAGAAGTGTCCACGTCCATAGGCTCAGGACGCGGTTGGGGCTTTGGTGCGTTTGGCCGTGGTGGACCAAAATTTGGATTTGGATACCTTTGTACATTTGGTGTTTGATTATAGTCGTTGTAGGATGAGCTGGTCTGAATTGTTGGAAATTGGAAGATAGTTGTGACATATGAGCCAGTTGAGGGTAAAAGTTTCTCTGCTGCTTATCCTGATATTGTATTCTATTTAGCGGTTGCGATGTAGGTCTGTTATTGTTATTCTTATTCGAGTTTACAAATTGAGTTCGCACGAATTGGTTCTCCATTTTTAAGCATAAGTGAAGTGCCTGTGGGAGATCTTTAGACTCCTACATACCAAGGTGTAATGACATATTACCCTTTAAACCTCTAATGAAATATATCTGCGCGAGAAGGGCGAGCGCTTCTCTACCAATGTCGGTGCAGGACAATTTGTTCATAATGAGTGAACAAATTGTCTTGAACTTTACTGTTGTTTTTCACTAGAGTACTCATTTGGTACTCTAGAGTAGTATCCCTTTTGTCTGCATAATGTAATGCAAGACATTTTGTTGTTTACTCCCAGTTTAGTTCTATTTAATAATTTTCCTAGAAGTAAATATAGGATGGCATAGGTATATGACACGGTAGGAAAATTATTTAGTAGAACTAAAGATAAGATACAGAAGTTGGATAGATCTACTGTAGTTTATCAGATACCTTGCAGTTGAAATACAAATGAGGGATGTGTAATAAAGTATATGTCGATACAACAAAAAATTAATTGAAGACTGGAATAGCTGGTCACAAATCAGATCAGAGATATAGGAGTATTAATTCACAAAAGACTGCGTTATCTTCTCATTGCTTCAATTCAGATCATTATTCAAACTTTAATAATATTTCAATTTTGAATACAAAAACTAATTATAAGCGTAAATATATGCTAGAAATGTTACGGATTATAAATGTTCCGACAGATCAGAGGATGAATTTTAGGGCAGATACGGCAAATGTTGCACAGAGTTATAGATATTTATTATATAAAAACGGAAATAGAAAATACTATATCCGTTTTTTATTTGTTTTTTTTCATTTCTTATTTTGACAATATTTGTTTTTTTTTTCATTTTTTAAATAATGTAAATCAAAATGAAAAAAATGTTTTTTCCTGAAGAATCAACGATATTGGCGAAACATCGATATAAAAAATAAATAATATACGTTTTTTTATATAAACTGACCTAAGGCTTGAATAATCACTTATAATTATTCTGCAATTAAAATACAAAGAGGAATACCAATCGTTAATGGAGAATCACACATGGTCACTTCAAGACTTGCCACCAAACCGTTGGGCAATCAAGTGCAAATGGATATTCCGCACAAAACTTGACATAATTGGCTCCATAGATGGTTATAAGGCGATTAGTTATAAAAGCCTACTCACAGCGAAAGGGGGTAGACTATGAGGAGACATATTCCCCTGTCGTACGTCATAGTTCCCTGCGATACCTTTTCCCATGGAACAGCCTCCACTTTATGTAGAGCAGGACAACCAATCAAAAGTGTGTCGGCTTAACAAGGCTTTGTATGGACTTAAACAGTCGAGTAGAATTTGGGATCAGGAATTGAACAATGCTCTTGAGTCATTTGGACTAAACAAATCAAAATTCGATTCATGCCTATTCTACAAACTTGAAGACAAAAAACTGTTGATAACAGCTGCTTATGTGGATGATTTCCTGTTATTTTGCAATGATGATAATTGGCTTAAGGACATAAAAGACTTTATCAAAATAAAGTTTCATATGAAAGATCTAGGTGCTGCTACTCATATGCTTGGAATGAGAATAACTCGTGGAGAAAATTTCATAGCTCTAGATCAGGGAGTTTACATTAAAACCATTCTCGAAAAGTTTGGAATGGAAAATGCTAAAGCGGTTACTACAACAATGAATGCTAGTGAGAAAATATCTAAAAGTGATTGTGCAACGACAGTTGAAGATATTCATAACATGCAAAATATTCCGTATAAGGAAGCAGTGGGATGCCTGATGTACTTGCCTCAATGTACACGACCAGATATTTGTTTCGCAGTGAACAAGCTTAGCCATTATAACGCTAACCCTGGACTTCGTCACTGGTCTGCTGTAAAACATCTATTTCGATACTTACATGGAACATCAAATTTAAAACTATACTACACTTCTACAAGAGATGTTACCAAATGCAACGTTATTGGTTATACAGATGCAGATTGGGCATCCAGTCTTGAAGATCGCAAGACAACAACAGGATAAGTTTTTATAGCTTAAGGAGGAGCTATATCATGGTGCTCAAAAAGGCAACAAACCGTTGCACTATCATCCTGTGAAGCTGAATATATTGCGGTCCCGTCAACTGTTTAAGAAGGAATATGGTGGAACGGAATAAGATCACACTTTTACGAAAATGAAGAACCTTTGAATATAGTTTGTGACAACCAAAGTGCTATATAAATCGCATCAGGTGGTGGATTTCATCCGAAAGCAAAACACATCGATATACCCCATCATTTTATTCAAGATACCTTAACAAAAGGAGATCTCAAACTATCATAATCGTACTTATGCTAGAAATGTTACGGATTATAAATGTTCCGACAGATCAGAGGATGAATTTTAGGGCTGCCGGCAGCGCAGTCGCGCATGTCTATTGTCCCCATTACTTTTGAGCGAGCCAGTGTTGCCATCCTCTAGTTTTTTTATGTGTGTGTGTAGGTTCGTTTGCTTGCCTGTGCTATGTTGGTTGTGTGTGCGTGTGTAGGTTCGTTTGCTTGCCTGTGCTATGTTGGTTGTGTGTGTGCGTGTGAATGTTCTTTTGCTTGCCTGTGCTATGTTGGTTGTGTGTGTGCGTGTGTATGTTCTTTTGCTTGCCTGTGCTATGTTGGTTGGTTGTGTGTTTATGTTGTTGGGTGTGTTTCTGTTGGTATCTAGGCAGTGAATTTTTTGTTGGCAGACCATGTGTGTATATGTGATTATTTTAGATGCATCGTCATCACAAACGTCATATTATGTTGGTATGTAGGCAGTGAATTTTTTGTTGGCAGAGAATGTGTGTATATCTGATTTTTTTAGGTGCGTCGTCATCACTGACGTCATAGCGGGGGTGTGTGTTTATGCCGTTTGGTGTGTTGCTGATGGAATCGTGGCAGAGAAATATTTTGTTGACAGAGAGTGTGTTTATTACTGATTATTTTAGGTGTGTCGTCATCACTGACGTCACAGTATGTTGGTATACAGGCAGAGATATTTTTTTGTTGGCAGAGAATTTGTGTATATCTGGTTATTTTAGGTATGTCATCATCACTGACGTCATAGCGTGTGTATGAGAGTGTGTTTGAATGTGTGTTTGTGTCTGTGTGTATGTTGCGATCACTTTGGTATCGTTGTATTAATGAGGTTTAGTAGATTTTATTTTTTGTTCTTTTATATATTTAAGTCTGTTTTTATGTATGTTTTTGATTTTTCTTTATGTTTTCATAATTCTACTGACTTCGAGATTTATTCCTTATAATTTGGCTATATAGATATATATAGCATATTTTATTTTTTGTTCTTTTTTTTATATTTGTGTCTGTTTTCATGTATATTTTTGATTTTTCTTTGTTTTCATAATTCTGCTGACTTCAAGATTTATTCCTTATAATATGAGTCTGTTTTATGTACATATGTTTTTGATTTTTCTTTATGTTTTCATAATTCTGCTGACTTCGAGATTTATTCCTTATAATTTGGCTATATAGATATATATAGCATATTTTATTTTTTGTTCTTTTTTTATATTTGAGTATGTTTTTGATTTTTCTTTGTTTTCATAATTCTGCTGACTTTGAGATTTATTCCTTATAATTTGAGTCTGTTTTATGTACATATGTTTTTGATTTTTCTTTAAGTTTTCATAATTATGCTGACTTCAACATTTATTCATCATAATCTGACTATACAGAAAATTTTGCAGTTTTAAAATTTTTTTTTTTGTTTATTCTATACAGAAATATTTTTTTCTCACATTTGTTGGTGGTCTGTAAATTGTATTTATAAGTTTATATTGCAAAGCTCACAAAAAAAAATAAGTTTATGCGTATGTTTACAAAAATCGGAATTTCACAATTTTGCAATCGGGTTCAAAATCTTATTGTTTTTCCAGCACCAGGTCTATCTTGGGATGCTATGCTCAAAACCACTCAGGTTACGTTAGAGCTGTTTACTGATTCCGAAATGTATATGTTCATGCAAAATGGAATAAGAGGTGGACTAGTTCAATGCTCACAAAGATATTCTAAGGCCAACCATAAGTATTTAGAAGATTTTGATGTTACAAAGCCATCTGAATATTTAATGTATTTAGATGCGAATAATTTATATGGGTGGGCAATGTCAGAATATCTTCCCTGTGGAGAATTTGAGTGGGTATGTGATCCTGATTTTGATGTGGAAAAAATACCTGATACATCACAATATGGTTACATATTAGAGGTGGATATAGAGTATCCCGACTCAATACATGATCTACACAATGATTTACCATTTTGTCCTCAAAATAAGACAGTTGAAGGATCTAAATTCAAAAAATTTATTGCAGACCTAGACCCTAAAACAAGTTATACTATACATTATAGAGTTTTAAAACAAGCCATTTTAAATGGTCTCATTTTAAAACAAATCCGTAGAATCCTTAAATTTAGACAATCCCCTTGGCTTAAAAAATATATTGATTTAAATACATTCCATAGAACAAATGCTAAAAATAACTTTGAAAAAGATTTTTTTAAACTTTTAAACAATGCTGTTTATGGGAAGACAATGGAAAACATTGAAAAACGTAGGGACATTAGAATTACTTCATCATGGGAATCAACAAACAGAAATCATTTGGGTCTCAGAACATTAATTGCAAAACCAAATTTTATGCATTTGTGGAAATTTTCTGATGATATGTATGCGGTGGAGTTGAAAAAAATGGAACCAGAGTATAATAAACCCATATATGTTGGCTTTACAGTACTAGAGTTATCCAAGTTGAGAATGTATGATTTTCATTATGGTTTCATGAAGTCTAAATTCGGAGATAACATCTCTCTCAACTATATGGATACTGATTCTTTTATTTACTCGATTCAAACTGATGATTTTTACGATGACATCCGTAACGATATTACTTTGAATTTTGACACATCAGAATATCCTATAGATAATCAATTTCATTTACCGCTACTCAATAAGAAGGTTTTAGGAATGATGAAAGATGAAAACAAGGGAGATATAATGACAGAGTTTGTAGGTTTAAGATCAAAAATGTATTCTCTGTCGACTCTTCACTCGGAAGATGTTAAAAAATCAAAGGGGGTTAAAAAGTCTGTAATTAAAAAGTTGACCATTAATGACTACAAGAAATGTTTATTTGAAAGTGAGATCTTGTCAGATGAAATGTTTTTATTCAGATCCAAAGCACACCAGTTGTATACTCAAAAACTATATAAAGTAGTGCTTAGCTCTTCTGATGATTATGGAAGATAATATAAAAACGCGTGCTTGGGGACATTATATAGATAGAATTAATGATTCAATGGATATAGATTAATATGTTTTATTTTTAATATTACCTGTAAGATGACAATGACGATTTAATTTTATCCTATTTTTATTAGTTTCTATTGATTTATTATATTATTTATTAATTTATTTATTTTATTTATTAATTAATTTAATTATTGATTTATTTATTTACTATTATTTCATTTGGTGTTCTTACCTATGCCCAAATCATTTGTAAATAAAAAGCAAATATTGTATAAAGTTTTTTTCCATATTTTTATTAATCTATAAAATTTAATCTGTATTATTATTAAGATTTTTTAAGAAAAAATACAAAATAAAAAAATAAAAAAATGTTGAATTTTTTAATATAAAGCAGTGAATAAACATGTGTATTTTCTTTATTTTGAAGTCTCTTTTTAAGTAAAATTGCATTTCTTTTGGCGCAAATACCATAGTTGTGATAGTCACAGTAGAAATCGTCTGGATACTTGCTATTCATTTGTTTAAAGTTGATGGAGGCAATATTCTCAATGTTAACAATTGTTTGATGAATCATTTCTTCCAACCATTTTTTCTTTTCTTCACCTTTAACATAGATTATAGAATATTTCAAGTTGTCTTTCAAAAATCTGCAAACGCTTTGAAATGATACTGATCCATCGTTCCAGTATAGATGATGATAGTCTTTTGTTAACCAATTTGCTTCTCTCTGCTTTTTTGCCGATAAACATTGGAAATCATATGGAGGTTTTATAATGAAATTAGTGTGTTCATTATTGTTGAAAACAACTGCTACTTCTTTGGCAATAAATTTGTTTGAATTACTTTTGAAACCTTGCAAGTCTATGAAAACCTTGTTATCCTCCATATTACTGAATTTATAAGAGTTTCCGAACTTGTCCTTTTATAGGAATATATTCAATCATACGATCATGAATAAGAATACAGTAAGCTGATGTCTTTGATGGAATATTTGTGTCTGTTTCAAATTCAATTTTTATATCAATTGGTCCGTTATTGAGCGACTCGTTTTGATGGCTAACATCTACTACAATAATCGGTGCATTATTTTTAAATTCTTGAGCGGTGAGAAGCGGCTGAGACTCTCTCATGTAGTAGCTCTGTTGAAATCTTAGATACATATTGTAGTGTACCAGACAAGTCTACAATGCTTGCACAATGAATACAACGAAACAATAAATAAAGTATCAATAATATTTCTTTTTGTTGTATGCATGGTGCAATGCTAGATTGCTTGTGAGGAACTATTTGAGTGACACATTTCTGTTTGAGTGCAATTGTAAATACAAAGTACAATGATTGGTCACATAGAAATGTGAATATGAAACTTCATAGTATTGAAAGAGAAAGAAGAAATAATTGTATGTTATAATAAGTTAGAAAGGTTAAGATTAATTTTCAAAACTAGTATATAAGCATAAACAAATTATAATAAAATCAGACTTTAATTTAAAACATAAACTGGCTACATCAGCCTTGTCTTTTCTTAAAGTTTCAAAACTTCTTTTGGCAGTTCCTTCGAACGCCTAACTCTTAAGCTGGTATCCCTAACAGCTGTATAAAATAAACAAGGGACTATAGGGAACCAAATACATAACATTACATTACAATATCATATAGAATTGCATAACGCTCATTTTTAAATTTAATATTTAGATCATCATATGGGTATGATACTGAATTTAAATGAACTTTTAAATTGGTCAGATCACAATGAACAAACTTATTTTCTTGTTGAAAAGCAATCAATACAAAACGGGGGCGTTCTCTACTTGCGGCTAATTTAACATTCCAAATATGACTTGTTCCTGTATTTAATTGTGGATTTACATGATAATCCCAACTACGGAATGCCATCGGAATAGAAGCACCATTGCTAATAATTTTAATCATATTCAGCTTACAAAGATCAGATAATTGTACGTGTGGAATTCCCCATGAGATGAGTGAAATTGCAAGTTTTGCTTTTTCAGTCGAAACGTTCGAGTGTAGAAGATTTTCATCATTCTTATTACGTAAGAATATCAATTCATGCTTTCCATTTAGTATAATTTTATTATAGTCTTCAGCGAATCCTAAAAGCATCTTAAGTGGTACATAGAAATTAAAGTAGCCATTTACAAGTTTCAAATCATCAATTTTATTCCAACCAGCATTCTGCATTCCTGTGCTTTCCGTTGGTGATAAAGAAACCAAGTTTTTTATGGTGCTTGTGGCTCCTAAATATCTTGTATGATCAATTTCAATGCCATTCCGCTCATAGCGAATTTCATCAAATAGATATGCCACAAAGTTGTTTTTTAATTTGAAATTACCTGTAGATTTAGAGGTTTTCTCATCTACAACAGATCCTTCCACATATATATAACTTTCACTAGGTAAAACATACAAATCTTGATTTTGTATTGAAATGCGTATTTCATCATTATTGTTGTAAGATTGTAGGTATGGCACATATGTATGATAGTCCTTTTTGATTATATTTTCATCAGATAATGGCTTATCCAATACATTTATTATTGAACTCATTTTGTCTTCAGTTTGAAATTAAGAAACTTTAGAAAATTTTTATTTGTTGTTGTCAACGTTTTTTGATGAACTGATCTTTTCAATTGTGGTTTAGGTTGTGATAATGTTTTAGGGTTGTATTTCGATATACTTGAGTTGTATATCAACATTATTTAGTTGGTCTTAAATGAATTCTTATTGTTATTTCCTCTCCTCGAAAATTAATTAAATCGCCGTACTGATCAACTACTCGTAGCGTTAGTGAACCTACCTCTCTGGAGTTCACAGGTAAATAAATGAGGTTTCTAGGAATCTTAGCTATTTTATAGCCTGGAGGCACATTAATCGGAAACTCGTGTAGTGTATGCGATTTGGAATTGTTCATATATGTATTAACAGTGATACTACTTTCAATTCTTTATAGATTCACCTTGAAAATATTAACTGGAAGATCTGAATAATGATCTTCGTTTGGAGTTAGGATTTTATCGTTGAATCCTAAGAGTTTTCCTATTGTATTTTCCTTATTAAAATATATTGGATCCGTAGAGCTATTAACTTTAACCTGCATTGTGTTATTATTGGCTTCTATAAAAATTTTATTTTCTCTACCATATCGTTTGTATTCTTCCTCTATATAATCAACTATGTCATTCAATTCATAAGATCCAATTGGTATTTCAATCACATTTTCACCTATATGAAACAAATTGTTGTAGACATCAATATTTGGAATGCTATTATACGAATGAAAATCAGTTAGAGCACATTCATATGTCTCATTTAACTCAATAGGAGGGAAGTAATTGGCAGATAACTCTGAAGTGTTGGAGCTCAGAGTAAGTGTTATTGACTTTATGCCTGCTTGATTGTAAATGAATAAAGTTTAACACACAATATGGTTTATAAAAAGCGTTTTTATTTTAATTTAATATTTTTTGTTTTGAATTTACATTATAATTTTTAATAGTAAATGCAATAATTCTTAATACAATAATTATAAATATTTTGTTTCAACTATAATATTTCATCTTTACTTATCCAAGAGTTGTGTTCATTAGTAAATCCTAACCACTTAACATACGCTTTATCTCCTTTAGTTTTAATAATCTTTTCAACTAGATATGTATTTGGAAATCTAGTTTTTGAGAGTTCTTCATCGTAAAATCCACCTTGAATGAGATTACCACGATAATCCTCTAATATGTATGTTGCAGGATATGTATTTTGAATTGTTTTAATAGTAAAAATTTCTGTTGTCCAATTTGGAGTATAACCTTTTTCAAATGTATGTTTGTATTTGCTTATGCGCACATGATCTCCAACATTAAATTTCGAGATTTTATACATCTTCAAATGACTGTATACTGTATTTAATAATTTTTTCTCATTTGTTGACTTTAATTGGAGGCATTTTGATGGTACGATGAACTTTACTGTTGTATGCTTTTAATAGATCTTTGTAGATATCCAACCAGTTATACGAACCATTAAAACTAAATTCTTTCCACATCATCCCTTTTAATGTTCTATTAAATCGTTCTACTATTGATGCTTTCATTGTGCTATACGTTGAATAGTGATTAATTTTGTGCTTATCCATCAATTTCGCAAAGTTTTTATTAAAAAAATTCTTTTCCATCGTCTGTTTGTAGGTTTTTTGGTACTAGTCCCAGTTGAAAAATATCTACCATTGCTTGTGTTGTTTCAAGTGCAGTTTTTGTTTTCAGCGGTACTGCCCATGCATATTTTGAGAATGCATCAATTATGGTTAACAAAAATCTATAATTTTTATTGTCTATAGAGTAATTCCCCATTTCAACTAAATCAGCTTGCCAGAGATCATCTATTCCTTTCATCACAACTCTACGACGTGCAAAAGATTTTCGAGCTTGTTTATGGAGTTCGATAACTAGATTTCTTTTTGAAGACATGTTTATAGTTTTAAGAATTGTTTTGGATACGTTGTAATCTGCTTAATGAACTTTTACTTATTGATGCGAATATGTAATTTTCCAATCTATAAATCTTTTCATTTAACTTTTCTTTTCTAGGCTCTCAACAAATCTTTGTAGATAACCATCTTCCAAAAATGTATTGATTTTGGAAATGCTTTCTTCAATTTTCTTATTCTTTTCCAACTGTAATGTTGTTGCATGTTGTAGCATTTCAAGTTGAATTCTAAAAGTATCATACATTTTGTTGTTATCTTCCTTAGAGTATTTTAATAGTTTGTATTCTATGTCTTCGATTTGAGTTTGCAGAAACAATTTATTGATAACATCGTTTTCCTCCACAGCCTTTGCCACATTTTTGATTCTTTTGTTTTGGACATCGATGTTGTTGTTCGCATCCATAAAGAACCCCAACAGTCTAGGGGCATTTTTCAGTGAAATTATATCGCTTGTACCGTTTAGATAGTGTCCAAACTTATCAACAGACATACTTTATATAGATTATTGTATTATATTAGCTTCGCGTAGTTCTTCAATAATTGATACAATCTCGTTATTATGATTAGTATGACCAGCAGCTTGTGATGCTATCAATAGACGAAGTCGATCTACCAACTCATTTGGATCGTCCCAGTATATATAGTTTGGTTTATGGGGGTTAAATTGCATCAATCCACCACCTTTATAATTAGATGATACCTTATTTGCTATTGCTTTTGATACTGACTGTTGGTTTTGCTCCTTAAACATCTTTTTAATAATATGTTTATATTTGTATGCTTTCGTTCCCTTGATTTGACCATCAGGTTTATATTCTCTTCTGTACGCATTTGTACTAATTAAGATTTTTTTGTAGAGTTCTAGCTCATATTTATCATAGTTTTTTGGCGTTTTATGAAACATTAGAGAAAACAGTCCTGGCGTTAGAGCCCATATTTGACCACCAACCTGTATTTTACCCTCATTTAATTTGAGGTTACTATCACCAAATTTCCATTCATTATTGAAATCTTTATGTGGTCCATAGTTAGTATCTAATTCATTTCTGCCCTCCAAGACTGATAAGTCAGTGTAACTCTCTTCAATATTTGAATTCTGTGAGTAAAAATTATCATCATCCTCATTGTCACTATTACTTTCATTAGAATCATTGAATGATTTGCTATTATCAAATATTGCTCCTTCTACAAGTTTCTTTGGTGTGCTTGTCTCCAATTTAATTGTTGATTTATTAATATGAGGACTGTTAGTTTCTTCAATTTCTGTTTTCATCTTATTCTTTTCTTTTTTGATAATTCTATTGATATTGTTAGAACTATTTATAAATTCATTTAAGGGGTCTGTTATAGGTTTGAAAGTATCTCTTAGTTGATCACGTGTATCTATTTCACCAGTTTTTATACTACGAAGCTTTTTCTTCAAGACATTTCTCGTTGCAACCAATTCTTTTAAAACTTTCTCATCCATGTTTAGCAACAGCAATTATCAGATCAGGTAATCAGGTGTCAGATCAGATTATTAGGTATCAGATCAGATTATTAGGTATCAGATCAGCTTATCAGGTATCAGATCAGATTATCAGGTATCAGATCAGATTATCAGGTATCAGATCAGATTATCAGGTATCAGATCAGATTATTAGGTATCAGATCAGCTTATCAGGTATCAGATCAGCTTATCAGGTATCAGATCAGATTATCAGGTATCAGATCAGATTATTAGGTATCAGATCAGCTTATCAGGTATCAGATCAGATTATTAGGTAACAGATCAGATTATCAGGTACCAGATCAGGTTATTGGGTATCCTATTAGGTTATCAGGTATAGTAATTATTTTAATAGATATGTAGGTGTATTGTGTGTTCAAAGTCAGATTATATACTAAAGTTGTTCTTTTATGTAGAGTAATTTATATTGTTATAAAATAGTCAAATAATTTTCTATAGCGACCATTGTTTAACTCGTTATCTTTGCTTATCATCAGAAATCCATATTTTTCCTTCCAACATTCTCTACAAATTTCATGAAATTGTTCAAAGTTCATGTCGCCGGCAACATGATCACTATAAACATGCTTCATATTTCTGTCATCTTGTTTAAACATTATAATTACATTCGCGTTGTCTCTTATCAAATGCTTGGGAATTCTGGTATAAGTTTGACACAAGTAGAATGAATCCACATCCTTATGTCGACCCATACAAAAATAATCCCGTATATTGTTCTGTTTCTCACATGCAACATCATCAAATATCATAATTGAATTAGTTTTAGCTTCGTTAGGGGTAATAACTGATTCATTGTTGTCAAATGTGTAATATCCCATTCCTTTAATTGGTGAAATTAATCTCTTCAAGTATTCATATTTCGGCTGATATAAGGATTTTGAGTATAAATAGATGTTTTCAAATTTTAGTCCGTTAGGACTTTCTAGTAACCCAATCATAACATTAGTCTTTCCACAATTTGATGGTCCCGCTATTAGAGCTCGGATAGAATTTGGTAAGAGTGAGCTGTGTTTTATTTTTGAAGTGATGTTCGATGAATCATCAATATTACGAATCAAAATATTTTTATGTTGTTTCACTAACCGCATTTTTGTAACTAAATGTAATTTATGTTTGTTACCTTTTATTATAGAAAAAAAAATTAAATAAATAAAATGGTTATACATTACAACAAGTCGTTTAGTCATAAAAATACCTTCGTTGGAGCAGGTATAGTAGATAAAATAATAAATAATCTTCCTGTTGAACTTCATCTTCCTGGATATCAGTACTGTGGGCCTGGAACTAAGCTACAAAAACGTTTAAATCGAGGTGATAAAGGAATTAATTTACTGGACTCTGCCTGCAAAAATCACGATATAACTTATTCTAAAAATAAGGATTTAAGTATTAGACATCAGGCAGATAAAATTCTTGAAAATTCAGCCTGGGATCGAGTTTTATCAAAAGATAGCAGTCTTGCAGAAAAATCATTTGCATATATGGTTACTAACACAATGAAAGCCAAAAGGAAGTTCGGTATGGGTGTGGGAAAAAAGAAAAATGAAAAGAAAACCAAATTAAATGGTAAAAAATTGTTCACTTCATCAATTAGAGCTGCAACAAAAATACTAAAGAAACAAAAACCTTTAGACATTAACTCTGCCATTAGAATCGCACGTAAAACTATCAATAAATCCCTAAAAGGAAGAAAATCACATGTTATAATACCACGCATAATAAGTGTTCCAAAAATTGGTGGTTTTTTACCCCTAATACCGATTCTAACTGCTCTGGGGGCAATTGGCAGTCTAGCCACTGGAGGTGCCGCTATAGCTAAGGCTGTAAATGCAATAAAGAATGCAAAAAATCAACTTGATGAAGCAACTAGACATAATAAAGCGATGGAATCTATAGCAGTTGGAAAAGGCCTTTACCTAAAACCATATAAAAAGGGATATGGTTTAGTTTATAAAGAACAGACAAAAAACTCTTAAGAATGCTACCCAACAGACCACTATCAGATGTTGACCTATTAAATTTTTCTATAAATATTCCTTATTTTAGAGGAGTATTCATGTTGGACTCACTACCAAAACGATCAAAGAAAATTGAGTGTGGAATAATCAATTTAGATTTATCAACAGGTCCTGGTACACACTGGGTAGCATATTATAAGAACATCGAGGAAAAAGAGTATTTCGACAGTTTTGGAAACTTACAACCTCCTTCGGAAGTAGTAAAATATCTTGGTACAAATATAAAATACAACTATAATCAACAGAGAAGATAAATTAGCTTTTTTGCTTTTTTTGCTTTTTAATGCTATATAAGCAGATTTTTGCATTTTCTGCTACTTTTGAAATTGTGATGCCTTTTTGCTTATTTTGCCATTTTTACAAGACAATTATATCTTTTTCGTCATATTAACAACATTGTTATATTCCTAGGTTTAATTTTGTTCCACTTTATTACAACTCTGTACTATAATAAATAAATATGTAGTACTCATGGCCGAATAATACAGGTCTGTGCATCGCCACAACAAACACAACAAAAAACAAGAAAAATCCGCCGTTCTTGTCAAAAATAGCATGCAATTTTACAAAAACAGCATGAAAAAACAGTGAGCAAAAACGATCAGCTGATGAGTTGAGTAGACCTGTATTATTTGGCCATTGTAGTACTTTTATTCGTTTGATTGCAAAGTATACATACATATGTATTTACCCAAGTACATACATATGTATGTATATGCATTAGAGCACTTGATCATTTGTGCTGCCTTGTCTAACTGTGAAATTGTATATAAAAATAACACAAACAACGCATTTATATACATATATGGAGTTTGTCTCACAGTTACACCTTGGTTTGATTTCGGATCTTCCTTTTGCAGTACTAAACTGAAATTTTTTTGTCACTTGTTTTGAAAAAATACCGTTTAAACGAAAAAATGCCAAAAGACAATGAAAAAAGATTTTTATTACTAAAGCATATTAATTCTTATCCTGGTGTTTTTAAAATTTAAAAGGATTGGCTTTTTTGTAATGTTTGTGTTTGTAAAATAAACAGTCAAAAAAAATTTAACATAGAACAGCATATTAATACAAAAAAACACAAACAATCTGCATCTCGGAAAGAACAAGGTCAACAAAAACTAATTACGGAGTTTCCACTAAGTAATAGTGCCAGCACGTTTAATGAAGATCTTTGTAAATTCTTGTTAGAGACTAATATACCAATAAAAAAAGTAAGCCATCCCAGTTTTAAAAACATATTTCGTAAGTACGCCAATCTATCAGTCCCAAGTGAAAGCTCACTTCGAAATAAGTATGTTCCTCAACTGTATAAAGAATCGTTAGATAAAATGCGTGAAATAGCAGAAGGCAAACATATATGGATTTCTGTTGATGAAACCACGGATAGCGAACAAAGATATGTAGCCAACTTTATTTTTGGTATATTGGATGAATCTGTTGAGAAAAAATCCTATTTGCTAAACATGGGTATTCTTGAAAATGTAAATGGAGCTTCAATTGCTGCTTTTTGTAACGATTCATTACAAATTTTGTGGCCAGATGGTAAGGAATTATCTAAGTTTTACTTCAATTCTATTTTTTAATTTATTTTACTTTCTAAAGGCATTCAATATGAAAAAGTACTACTTATTGTAACAGACTCAGCTGCTTACATGTTAAGTGGAATTTCTTCACTCAAAATAATGTATCCTAAAATGCTACATTTGACATGTTTTGCACATGGACTCCATCGTGTTGCGGAATTCATACGATTAGAATTTGATAGTGTAAATAATTTGATATCGTGTACCAAAGCTGTATTTTTAAAAGTAATGCAAAAATCCATAAATTTAGAGACATGTACTCATTTTTAATTTTTTAGGCACCCCGTCGAAAGCAATTGTTTATAAAAATGAATCCATATTTGGCTCTGCCACCTTTTCCATGCCCTACTCGTTGGGGTACTTGGCTAGATGCAGCCATGTATTATGCGGAACATTTCGATGAAGTTAAGGCTGTAATTTTGAAATTAAACAGTGAAGACTCCGACTCAATAGTACGTGCCAAGAAGATTTATGAACTCCAAATATTGAGTTCACAACTCGCTTTTATAAAAACTAATTTTTCAATAATAGTATATTCATTAAAAAACTACAAACTTTTGGGTTGAACATTAAAGAAAGCAGAAATATTGTGGCCAACGTAAAAGAAAGTCTTGGAAAAATTACAGATAAAAAATTTATTCGCAAATTCGACGCAGTATTCAAAAGAAATCCGGGATATCAAACATTTTTAGAAATAAACTTTGTTTTGGAAACGGGGCTGGAATCTGAAGATCAATATGTTGCCAGCTTATCTTCAAGTGAATTGTTGAAATTTAAATTTGCTCCATCAACATCCGTTGATGTTGAAAGAAGTTTTTCTATGTATAACACTCTTTTAACGGAAAGACGAAGAAAACTATCATTTCAAAACATAAAAGCTCATATGATTGTATACTGCAACTGTTTTCAAATTGATATTGAAAGTTTGGATTAAACAAAATCATTAAAAAACTTAAAATACGTACATATGTATGTACATATATGAAATAAAAAAATGCTTTTTTTTGCTACTTTTTTTGTTATTTTTACTCCTTTTTTTTATATTTTTTTGCTATAAAAACAAGTTTTTTCTGCTTTTTTTGTCTTCTCTGATAATCAACATCAGAATTTTAATACATTTATCTGTGGTCATTTATGTCTTAAATTTCTTTATGAAATAACTAAGAAAGATTAAATAAAAACACATAATCATCTATATTTTACAAAACTCTTTAATGGCTTTTTTATTTTTTATTTATAATTTACTAAACAGAATTAATTTATTTTAATGCCAAACGGGATATTGGCTATTTTGAATTAAAAATTCATCCATCTCACTCTCAAGAATTAGGCCGCACTCTCCTTCTCTGCATAGTTGAAATGATCCACTCGAGAGATCCTTAATTTCTTCATCTGTTAAACTATTATATTTTTTGGGGAGAAACATTATGTTGTTTTCCAACTCAACTTCTAGTTTTGGTCCATATTTTGTTGTTATCCGTGATATATTTTGAATAGGATATTTAACAGTCATATCCAGATCCTTAATGTGAATTAAGGATTTACTCTCCAGGGAATTAAATTTTGTTTTTAGATTTTTCACGGAGTTCATTTTTGATTGAGATCTTGTCACTTTGAATCTTTAATTGTAATTGAACTTAAAAGTAGCTCCGATACTTCCAAGAAAATATTTATGGTGAATAAGTGGGGGATAGTGATAGGGTGAAGGGGATAGAGAGAGATAATAATATAAAATTGGTATAAGAGGGAGAAGGAAATAATACGTAATTTTAGATACTTTTTGGTTAAATATTTAGGAAAAAATCATCAGTATCGACAATTCCTTTGAAAAAGTAAGCAGAAACAAAATTAATACGGATGTTAATAAAATTAGTCAAATAAGAAGGAGTCTAAATAAATTCATAACAGATTTTGATAGCTTCAGACTATACGACCATTGGGAAATGATCAAATTTTTCCAAAATATGCTCGACGAAAATGAGGAATATGATGTAATGGAAGATGAAGACAACACAGAAGGACATTTTAAATGCTGTCCGTGGTATGATCCGAAATGTGAGGAAGGACCTGACACTTGTAGATGTTCTATATACTTTCTACGGAAAGCAATATTAGAAAATTTAATAGTCTCATACTATGAAATGTTTCAAACTTTATAATCAAAATTAAGAAAAATTAATAAATAAAATAAAATTGTATTATTAATATAAAATATTCTCTGTCTTGTATTATTTTTCGAAAAGATAATTAGGAATCATATATTCAAATTCCTTTGTCAAGAAATAAACAAATAAAATCAAGATTGTGCCTAATTTAACAGTAGAGCTCAAATTATAAACAAAAATGCGTTAGTATGCAAAACAGAAAAACAATAAGATTTTGAACCCATTTGTAAAATTGCGTAATTCAGATTTTTGTTAACATATGCATAAAATTATTTTTTGTGAGCTTTGCAATAGAAACTTATAAATACAATTTACAGACCACCAACGAATTTGAGAAAAAAATATTTAAGACTGCAAAATTTTCTGTATAGTCAGATTATGATGGATAAATGTTGAAGTCAGCATAATTATGAAAACATAGAGAAAAATCAAAAACATACATAAAAACAGACTTAAATATATAAAAGAACAAAAAATAAAATCTACTAAACCTCATTAATACAACGATACCAAAGTGATCACAACATACACACAACAACACACACACTTTCAAACACACTCTCATACACACTCTATGACGTCAGTGATGATGACATACTTAAATAACCAGATATACACAAATTCTCTGCCAACAAAAAATATCTCTGCCTGTATACCAACATACTGTGACGTCAGTGATGACGACACACCTAAAATAATCAGTAATAAACACACTCTCTGTCAACAAAATATTTCTCTGCCACGATTCCATCAGCAACACACCAAACGGCATAAACACACACCCCCGCTATGACGTCAGTGATGATGACATACTTAAATAACCAGATATACACAAATTCTCTGCCAACAAAAAATATCTCTGCCTGTATACCAACATACTGTGACGTCAGTGATGACGACACACCTAAAATAATCAGTAATAAACACACTCTCTGTCAACAAAATATTTCTCTGCCACGATTCCATCAGCAACACACCAAACGGCATAAACACACACCCCCGCTATGACGTCAGTGATGACGACGCACCTAAAATAATCAGCTATACACACATTCTCTGCCAACAAAAAATATCTCTGCTTCCATACCAACATACTGTGACGTCAGTGATGACGACGCTCCTAAACCAATCATATATACACACATTCTCTGCCAACAAAAAATATCTCTGCCTCCATACCAACATACTGTGACGTCAGTGATGACGACACACCTAAAATAATCAGTAATAAACACACTCTCTGCCAACAAAATATTTCTCTGCTACGATTCCATCAGCAATACACCAAACAGCATAAACACACACCCCCCCCCCCCTCCCGCTATGACGTCAGTGATGACGACGCACCTAAAAAAAATCAGATATACACACATTCTCTGCCAACAAAAAATTCACTGCCTACATACCAACATACTGTGCCGTCAGTGATGACGACACACCTAAAATAATCAGTAATAAACACACTCTCTGTCAACAAAATATTTCTCTGCCAAGATTCCATCAGCAACACACCAAACGGCATAAACACACACCCCCGCTATGACGTCAGTGATGACGACGCACCTAAAAAAATCAGATATACACACATTCTCTGCCAACAAAAAATTCACTGCCTACATACCAACATACTGTGACGTCAGTGATGACGACACACCTAAAATAATCAGTAATAAACACACTCTCTGTCAACAAAATATTTCTCTGCCAAGATTCCATCAGCAACACACCAAACGACATAAACACACACCCCCGCTATGACGTCAGTGATGACGACGCACCTAAAACAATCATATATACACACATTCTCTGCCAACAAAAATATCTCTGCCACCATACCAACATAATATGACGTTTGTGATGACGATGCATCTAAAATAATCAGATATACACACATGGTCTGCCAACAAAAAATTCACTGCCTAGATACCAACAGAAACCAACCAACATAGCACAGGCAAGCAAAAGAACATACACACGCACACACACAACCAACATAGCACAGGCAAGCAAAAGAACATACACACGCACACACACAACCAACATAGCACAGGCAAGCAAACGAACCTACACACGCACACACAACCAACATAGCACAGGCAAGCAAACGAACCTACACACACACATAAAAAAACTAGAGGATGGCAACACTGGCTGCCGGCAGCGCAGTCGCGCATGTCTATTGTCCCCATTACCTATCTACTATGTTGCACAGAGTTATAGATATTTATTATATAAAAACGGAAATAGAAAATACTATATCCGTTTTTTATTTGTTTTTTTTTCATTTCTTATTTTGACAATATTTGTTTTTTTTTCATTTTTTAAATAATGTAAATCAAAATGAAAAAATTTTTTTTTCCTGAAGAATCAACGATATTGGCGAAACATCGATATAAAAAATAAATAATATACGTTTTTTTATATAAACTGACCTAAGGCTTGAATAATCACTTATAATTATTCTGCAATTAAAATACAAAGAGGAATACCAATCGTTAATAGAGAATCACACATGGTCACTTCAAGACTTGCCACCAAACCGTTGGGCAATCAAGTGCAAATGGATATTCCGCACAAAACTTGACATAATTGGCTCCATAGATGGTTATAAGGCGATTAGTTATAAAAGCCTACTCACAGCGAAAGGGGGTAGACTATGAGGAGACATATTCCCCTGTCGTACGTCATAGTTCCCTGCGATACCTTTTCCCATGGAACAGCCTCCACTTTATGTAGAGCAGGACAACCAATCAAAAGTGTGTCGGCTAAACAAGGCTTTGTATGGACTTAAACAGTCGAGTAGAATTTGGGATCAGGAATTGAACAATGCTCTTGAGTCATTTGGACTAAACAAATCAAAATTCGATTCATGCCTATTCTACAAACTTGAAGACAAAAAACTGTTGATAACAGCTGCTTATGTGGATGATTTCCTGTTATTTTGCAATGATGATAATTGGCTTAAGGACATAAAAGACTTTATCAAAATAAAGTTTCATATGAAAGATCTAGGTGCTGCTACTCATATGCTTGGAATGAGAATAACTCGTGGAGAAAATTTCATAGCTCTAGATCAGGGAGTTTACATTAAAACCATTCTCAAAAAGTTTGGAATGGAAAATGCTAAAGCGGTTACTACAACAATGAATGCTAGTGAGAAAATATCTAAAAGTGATTGTGCAACGACAGTTGAAGATATTCATAACATGCAAAATATTCCGTATAAGGAAGCAGTGGGATGCCTGATGTACTTGTACATCATGTACACGACCAGATATTTGTTTCGCAGTGAACAAGCTTAGCCATTATAACGCTAGCCCTGGACTTCGTCACTGGTCTGCTGTAAAACATCTATTTCGATACTTACATGGAACATCAAATTTAAAACTATACTACACTTCTACAAGAGATGTTACCAAATGCAACGTTATTGGTTATACAGATGCAGATTGGGCATCCAGTCTTGAAGATCGCAAGACAACAACAGGATATGTTTTTATAGCTTAAGGAGGAGCTATATCATGGTGCTCAAAAAGGCAACAAACCGTTGCACTATCATCCTGTGAAGCTGAATATATTGCGGTCCCGTCAACTGTTTAAGAAGGAATATGGTGGAACGGAATAAGATCACACTTTTACGAAAATGAAGAACCTTTGAATATAGTTTGTGACAACCAAAGTGCTATATAAATCGCATCAGGTGGTGGATTTCATCCGAAAGCAAAACACATCGATATACCCCATCATTTTATTCAAGATACCTTAACAAAAGGAGATCTCAAACTATCATAATCGTACTTAAGCACGGATCCACAGATTGCAGATAAAACAAAGTTCCTGGGTGTCCTGTAACAAGTCCTAGATCAAGGAGGAGTATTGGAGTCACCCTGTTAATCTAAACTTTATAACATAATTGTACTTTTCTATAGTTCCTTATAGTTGATATTATACAAACACATTTTACCGCCTTTTGTACAACTAGTTTTATACTAGTTTTTATACTTAACCTTTTATTGTAATAAACGCTTTTGCTTATAGAATAAACCTTACTTTGCTATAATATAAAATATTTGTGCGTTTAAAAATAAAACAAAGAAGTAGTTGCTTAATTCCATAATATTATTCGTTACTTTTTCCATTTTGAATATGTTTGTATTTTTACAATTTTATCTCACCGCGTTATTTTTTGGATTATATTTGGAAGTTGAAAGCGGCAGCTCTTCTCGCAAACAATTTTACAGAAACAGTTTTTCTGTAAATCGGATGGTAATTTGTTTACATGGCAGCTATTATTCGCAAACACAGTTTAGTGAGAAAAACAGCTGTTTGTATCATTTTATGGCATTTCACACATTTTAATCTAAAAGTTTCTCGACGCGGGAGTTACAGAACATGGGTACTAGTGTTAGTGCCATATTGAGCCAGCAACATGAATTTTATCTTCATTTACTTTGATGGTACTATTACCAAATTTCCATTCGTTATGTGGACCACAATTAGTATCTAATTCATTTCTTTCATATAAGAGTGACATGAGTCTGTATATCTTTCTTCAGCATTTGAGTTCTGAGAGTAAAAATCATCTTCATCACTATCACTTTGAGCGTCAAGAGCAATTATTGAGTTGCCAATTATTGAGCTTTCTGTAAGTTTTTTTTGGAGTGCTTGTCTCTAACTTTATTGATGGCGTGTTAGGCTGCAAACTTTTTTTATTTTCAGTTTCTGTTTTCAACACATTCCTTACTTTTTTTAATTTTTTTGGACATTGTTAGAAATATTTATAATTTTTTTAATGGTTCTGTTATGGGCTTTTATTTGTTTACGGACATCTATCTATTTCGTCAGTTTTAATACTATGAAGTTTTTTCTTCAAGCCATTTCTTGTCGACAGCAACTCTTTTAAAACCTTTTCATTCATTTTTAGGTAAATATCAGATCAGATATGAGGTATCAGATCAGGAACTAGGTAACAAATCAGATCAGCTGTCAGTTCGGGTATTAGGTACCAAATCAGGTATCATATCAACTATTATGTCGGGTATTAGGTACAAAATCAGGTATCACATCTTTCCAATATGCTGGACTAATTTGCTGAAAGTTTTCAAAATGCATATCGCTGGCAGCATGATCACTATAAACGTGCTTCATGTTTGTCTCATCTTATTTAAACTTCATGATTACATTAGCATTGTCTCTCATTCAATGCTTTGGAATTCTTGTATAGGTTTGACACAAGCAGAATGAGTCAACATCTTTGTGGCGACTAATACAAAAATACGCATGTATATTATTTTGCTTCTCACACGCAACATCATAAAATATCATAATTGAATTAGTTTTAGCTTCGTCATGGGGAATACCCTTTCAATATCTGCAAATGTGTAATATCCCATTCGTTTAATTGATGAAATTAATATTCTCAAGTATTCATATTTTGGTTAATGTAAGGATTTTGAGTATAAATCGATGTTTTCAAACTTGAGTACATTGGGACTTTTTAGTAAGCTTATAATAACATAAGTCTTTCCACAATTTGATGATCCAACTATTAAAGATCGAATAGAATTTGCTTTATTTTTGAACTGATCTTCGAAGAAGCATCAACGTTACGCACCAAAATATTTTTGTGTTGTTTTGCTAAACACATTTTTATAACTAAATGTAATGCTTATATATTACCATTTATTACAGAATAGTATAAGATGGTTATACATTACATTAAAACAGCTTTAAAATTTTATAAATTATGCAAAGCAGTATGTGTAAAAATCTTGAATGAGAATTGAAAAATAATTTGATGGTGTGACTGCAGCGTAACCCTGATATTAAAATTGCACGTAAAGTTCTCAAGATATCATTGTAGTTAAGAAAGTACAGAGTTGTAATACCACGCATAGTAAATTACCGAAAATTTGCTACGTGCTATGACGATACAAAATAAAATAAGTCAATTGGCATGAAAGTTTTTCCCAGCTAGCTATATTGCGGTAACTTGGTTCTTAATCCATAGTTCCCGCGCGAGTTACATCCTTATTATTATTAATATTATTATAAGAACATATGCATCCCTATTATAATTAGTTATATATAGATAAGACCAATAAACATTTTTAAACTAATAACAACCCTAAATAAATAATAAAACAAGATTACCGTAGAAACTAAGAATAGAATATATACATAAGCACATAAAACTATCTAAACATAAGTAGTTAAACAAAAACATAAAGTATTACTTACCAAATGATAAGTAATAAAAGAATAGACTCAGAAATATTTATTAAGAGAGATAACGTTTATGTAAACAAACACAAGAAACTATTTGAAGATCATTTGTTATAAATAGACGCTAAGTTGTATTTTTAAGTCAGTCTTAAGATTCAATTCATAGTAAAAATAAGTAAACCATACTGTGTTGTGTTTTACTTATAACTGGCGCAGTCGGTTTTCGAACATAAAATAAAATTCTAAAGAATTTTTATTAAATTAATTAAACAATTAATTTAAAATTAATAATTGTTTTACTGGCGCAGACGGTTTTCGAATTTAAAAATAAAATTCTAAAGAACTATTATTAAATTATTTAAATAATTATTAAAAAAAAAATAATAATAATAAAATACAATCCAAACATTATGAAAATAAAGAAAAGAAATGATGAATCAAAAGCAGGAAAACTTTATTGACGAACTGCAAAGGAAAGTATTGCAGTTAGAAGGAGCATTACGACTACAGGAGGAACAACTAGGTCAGAAAGAGGCCCAATTACAGGCACAAGTGCAACAACAAATGCAACAGCAGCAAGTACAACAACAATTTCAACAACCTATTCAGAATGATGGGTTTGCATTTAATATGACGCCCAAAGACATCATAGAACAATTCTGACGTCTAAAACCCCTCGATGAAACGCATAACCCAAGAGCATTTATACATGCCGTTGAGGAAAACCTTGCTCTTTGTGGAAATAATGAAATCCTGACTCAATTTTGCACCAGAATCATAGTAAATGAAAAAATTTTAGGAAATGCTGGTAGAAGGGTAAGAGAGCTGGAAAATAAAGCTTCCTGGGAGGAAATAAAAGCCAGAATGGTGCAGGAATTCAGACCGAGGAGGACGTATGCGGAAATTTTCAACTTCTACCGTACAGTAAAAGTAAGCAATTTGAATCAATTATTTAGTATATTTGAAAAATCAAAATATGAAATAAATGACATATATTTAGTAGACCAATCTAAACCTAGTATATACAACCCAGAAAACGTCGATAGGGATTTAGTAGACATTTTGTTAGAAAAAATAGATGGACCTATTCGAGCACATGTAGGAGAACATGAAACCTTGATTGAAATAATTATGAAATACACGAAACTTAAATTATTAGACGACACAAGAGCCATTGCATTTAACCATAGAAGTAATACAAAATATGATAGAAAACAAAATTACAATTTCCACAAACCAACGCCAAACAATAATTTTCAATACCCTAATAACCAGAAAAAATCTGAGCCTAACATTAGCCTTCAGTATAGACCAAATTGTAGTTCGATGACAAGGAATTTTCGGCAACAAAACCTAAATACTATGGAAGACATGAATTTTAATAGAAATTCTGTTCAACAGTCTAATTACAACCGTTTTCCAAAACAACTAAAATCTAACCAAACAAGAAATTCTTATCAAAGTAGACAACAACGTGAAACAAGTACTTTTAATAATTATGTACCAGAGCCAATGGACATTGGTAACTTAAGAGAACAGGAAGATGTAAATTTTTCTATACAGCCTCCTTCACAAAATTACCCATAGTAGTTGTAACAATTGGTGATCACAAAATTAAATGTCTAATAGATACTGGTTCGGAAACAAGTATAATTAAGCCAAATGCTTTGGGGAATTCATTTCCTATTCAGAACATTGATTTACCGCAATTGTACAGAACTATAAACGGAATAAATCAAGTCACACAAAAAATTGTTACACCCATACCAACAGAATTCAATATTACAGGAACTTTATCCTGGAAAGTCATAAATTTTAGTAGTAAGAATTACTCAGCCATAATTGGTCAGAACTTTCTCATTGCTCTTAAAGCTAAGATTGATGTAGAGAATAAATTTATTAATATAAATTTTATAAATTATAACCCATACAATAGTTGGGAAATTTGCTCACTTGAATACAGTAATATACAAAAATTAAATTTAGAACATTTGAATTCGGAAGAAAATCACATGATTAGTAAATTATTACGAAATTTTAAAGAATTATTTTATAAAGAAGGGGATAAACTCTCTACAACATCTGTAATAAAACATGAAATAATAACTACAACAGATCGACCGTTATATTCAAAAATCTACAGATACCCGCAAATACATGAAATAGAAATCCAAAAACAAATAAAAGAAATGTTAGACCAAAATATAATTAGGAAAAGTAACTCGCCTTATAATAGTCCTTTATGGGTAGTACCGAAGAAGATCGACAATTCGGAAGTTCAAAAGTGGCGAATTGTCATAGATTATAGAAGATTAAACGAAAACACGATAAGTGATAAATTCCCAATTCCAAATATAGATGGGATTCTTGACAAACTGGCTAAAGCTCAGTATTTTTCTACTATTGACCTTGCAAAAGGTTTTCATCAAATTTTGATGAATGAAAATGACATAGAAAAAACAGCTTTTTCAACACCTTTCGGACATTATGAATTTGTAAGAATGCCATTTGCACTTAAATCGACTTTCCAACGTCTTATGAATCATGTGCTCCGTTATCATATAAACAGAATTTGCGTAGTATATTTGGACGATATTCTTATATTTAGCACATCCTTAGATGAACATATAGCAAATATAAGGAAAATATTTCAAACGCTTAAAGAAGCAGGACTCAAGATTCAAATAGATAAATGTAATTTTTTAAAAAAAGAAACTGAGTTTTTGGGTCATATCCTTACACCCGAAGGTGTCAGGCCGAACCCAAAGAAAATTGAGGTAATTCAAAAATTAAACCTCCCAACAACGCAGAAGCAAATTAAATCCTTCTTAGGAGTAACAGGTTTCTATAGGAAATTTATAAAAGACTATTCTAAAATAGCTTATCCTATGGTAAAATACTTAAAAAAAAATTTAAAACCTAACACAAGAGATTTAAACTACATTGTGGCTTTTGAAAAATTAAAGGATATTATAACAAACCCACCTATTCTAAGGTATCCTAACTTTAATAAACGCTTTAAACTTATAACTGATGCTAGCAATTTCTCAATTGGCGCAGTTCTAATACAGGAAGGTCATCCAATTTCATTCGCGTCGCGAACATTAAATAACCATGAGCAAAATTATTCCACTATTGAAAAAGAACTATTGGCAATAGTTTGGGGAGTAAAATATTACAGACCTTATGTCTTTGGAAGGGAATTTGATTTACAAACAGATCATCAACCATTGAAGTGGTTGCAGGTAAAAAATTCAGGCAAGGATATTAGTCCAAGGTTGCAACGATGGTCAGTACAATTGGGAGAATATGATGCCAAAATCGATTATATTTCAGGTAAAGAAAATAAAATAGCCGACTTTCTTAGCCGAATTAATTGTGAGAAACATGAAATAAACACATTTGATTCCGAAAATTTGGGAATCACACTAAACGAAATGTTTAGGATCAAGAATATAAATGCAGGAGAACATCAAGAGCAATCACAAGCCTCTCTGGCGGTTCTTACTGACCACTCTGAAGAAGAAAATTCAACTGTACACTCACAAGCAGAAAATTATAATGATCATATTCCAATTCTTGATACAATTGTAAATCGCTTTAAGTACCAAATTATTTTAAAGGAAACTAAGGAAATCGAAATGACAATTATTTTTAATAAGAAGAAAATTTTTATTGATAAAGGTGACCTTGAGTCTGATAGTGTTATCAATATAGTCCGAAGACATATTGATAAAGGAAAAGTCGCAATATTTTCTGAACTCGATGATCACCATTTCCACAAATTGCAACGAATTTTAGTGGATTTGAGTATTGAAAAAATATCTTTTGTGAAATGTACCTATTTTGCGAGGGATATTGAAGACGAAAATGAGCTAAAGAAACAGATATCGTTTTTTCATAAAAATGAAGTGGGCCATGCAGGAATTATTCCGACTTATGAAGGAATGAAGCATAAAATCTATCACCCACAACTTAAAATAAAGATACATGAAATTGTAAATAATTGCGATGTATGCTACGGAGGAAAGTATGACCGCAATCCAATCAAACCAAAGTTTCATTTCACAGAAACGCCAACTTCGGTTAACGAAATTGTTCACATTGATACATACGTAAATAGCAAACACTCATTTGTAATTTTTATTGACAAATTTTCGAAACATGTTGTAGGTTTTCATTTGCCAGATAGAAACAATCAAACGATTACAGGCAAAATAAATGAGTTCTTGGCAATAAAAGGACCAGTTAAAAAATTTATTTTTGATAATGAATTTAACTCAAAGAACGTAAGGGATTTTTTGACACAAGAAAGAATCGAATTTCATGCCACTAAACCAAATAGTCATACCGGAAATTCTGATATTGAACGTCTAAATAATACTTTGACTGAAAAAATTAGAACACTTAACCTGGAAGAAAAATTGCCAATTACTACTCAGATGACAAAAGCCATAAAATTTTACAACAACACTGTGCACAGCATTATGAATTGTACTCCATTTGACGTTTTAAATGGTTCTATAGATCACGAACTAATCAAGAGTAGATTGAAAAATAAAAAGCATTATACTATTCAAAAGCTTAATCGCAATAGGGAAGCTTACATTGAGAAAAGGAAGAGATGATTCATAAAAAATTATAAAAACGTAAGGCACAAGGAAGAACCAAAATTTATTAAACGCAATTTAGAAAATGTTCACTTAGCAAATATAAAAAGACCGCCTAAATTGACAGATATGGACGATCATAATGGCGATTATGATGCTAACAACCGAGATACAAGGAATACTGCAGGTTAATCCAGTAACCGAGGAATCAAGATACGCAAAAATTAAGTTGAGGAAAGTTGAAGTGGTAAACCAAACTTCCACAATTTTACATTTAATTGATACCAAGAGTTGAATCTTATTGTAAATCAAATTGAGAATAATATAAGAAATTTAGACTTACATAATAGAGAAATAGTTGAATTAGAATTAAAAACAATCAAATCGAAATTGAAATTAATAATACCGTTAGAACTTAGAAAGAAAAGAGGGTTGTTTAACATCGTAGGACATATACAAAAATGGTTCGTTGGGGTTATGGATGATGACGACCGCCAGGAAATTCTCGAACACCTTAGGATAGTGGATGAAAATAGTCATAATATTATAGAAACAGTTAATAAACAAATATATATAAATACGCATTTTAATGAATCAATCCAAACACTAAAGTCGACTACTGAAGATGACAGGGAAAATATAAAAAAACATTGGCCAGTTTTGAAAACAGACACAGCGAAATAATTCGAAGACTTTTGTATACTGACCAAATGCTTAAACTATCATACCTAAAAGGAAAAATTGAACATATTCAGGAATATATAGTATCTGCTAAACACCATATATTTCACCCAAGTATACTAACATCTGAGGAAATAGATAAATTTCAAATAGATTTCTTTAAATTAAAATTTATGAAAATTGACATTTTAAATTACAAAGATGGAATATTAATTTTTGTAATAAAAATTCCAATTAATTATATTGAAACTGATTTGAAAATGATATTAGCCCTTCCCAACAAAAATTATATGGAAATTAATGAACCAAACGGTTATGTCATTAAAATTGGAAATAATGTTTTACAGTATGAGGAAAATGTCTATTTCAAAAATCTTAAAAAAAGTAAGCACTGTACTCTGTCAAATAATTGTAATTTTAAGTTTAATAATAAAACTGAAATTGAGGCATTTGAAGACGATATGATTCTAATAAAAAATGCTAACACTTTAGAAATTATACAGGACTGTGACAGTAGAAGACTTATAATTAATAAAAATTACCTTCTTATGTTCTATAATTGTAAAATTAACATCAATAACCAAACCTTCCAAAATCAGAAAACAATTGTTCAAGATAAATATTTTTATCTTAGTAATGACTTACCGAAATCAGACACTGTACCAACACTTTTTAAGCCAATCAAATTAAAAAATTTTGAAAACATTAGGGAAGTAGAAGAACTTAAATTCCATAAAAATATTTCATATGGAGTAAACGTAACGCTTTTAATTGCCATAATTGTTATCGTAATTGTAATTATAAAAAATAATAAAAAAAATGTTACTGTTATCAATAAAATGAGAATAAAAAGCGGACACGAAATAGAAGACTTAGAGTTAGCAAGTATAAAAAAGAAATATGGAATAGAATAAGTAATAAAACAATATATTTATATGGTTTTTGGAAATCTGAATGTGTCATAAATTCAATATAAATAAAATTAAAGAAAAATGTATATGTGTTTAAATATAATAAAACTTACTGAAAATATATGAAAAGGAAAATTCGAGAGAATTTTTGTCAAGGGATGGAGGAGTTACATCCTTATTATTATTAATATTATTATAAGAACATATGCATCCCTATTATAATTAGTCATAAGTAGATAAGACCAATAAACATTTTTAAACTAATAACAACCCTAAATAAATAATAAAACAAGATTACCGTAGAAACTAAGAATAGAATATATACATAAGCACATAAAACTATCTAAACATAAGTAGTTAAACAAACACATTAAGTATTACTTACCAAATGATAAGTAATGTTAACAAAGAATAGACTCAGAAATATTTATTAAGAGAGATAACGTTTATGTAAACAAACACAGGAAACTATTTGAAGATCATTTGTTATAAATAGACGCTAAGTTGTATTTTTAAGTCAGTCTTAAGATTCAATTCATAGTAAAAATAAGTAAACGATACTGTGTTGTGTTTTACTTATAACTCGCGAGTTAATGACTTTAGGTATAACACTCATTCAAACACACACACACAATAATAAGTAATGGTCATGCATCGTCATAATACAAAAAACACTTTTTCTAAAAGATAATAAAATACAAACATTGCATTGTTCTTAATTTTATCAATTGTAAATATTTTCTAAAATATTTTCTCTAAAATATAATAACATTACAAAATTGTAAGATAAGAAATAAACCATGTTCAACCTTGTTTGACTAACAAAGAAGTTATCTAAAAAAACAAAGATATGTTTATTCTAATACCTAAATATAAGAAACAAAGATATGTTTTATTCTAATACTTAAATGTAAGAAACAAAGAAACAAAGACATATTTTTTAGTATTTAAGAAAGATATTTAAAAATTGTAAGGCAGTTTATTATTAGCATAAGAACTAAGAATACCTCATCCGAGTTAAAAAATATATTTTTTTTAATTCAAAAGAAAGTGTAAAACTTTAATTGGCGATCCTGCCAGGAGAATAATTAAAATTATTCTTCAGTAAGGGGACCATTGGAATCCTTGTCACAGCAAGGACTCAAGTTTTTTATATACAAAAAAAACACAACACAAGGAAAAATCTTCATACGAAGAAGAAAATAGAGAACTGAAACAAAAAGCTACATAAAATAAAAATAACTTATAAATTATAGTGATAAAAATCAATTAAAGGGTTAGTGAATAAAAACCTTATGAAGAAAAGAGAAGCAGCTTTCGACTACACACGTCCTTTGGAAGATTTAAAAGAACAAAAAATGGCTAACAACAGTGTGGAAATCAGCATGCTTGTCGAGCAAATGGCAACTCTACAAGCCACTATGCAGAATATGATGCAGGAACACGCAGCAGAAGTAAACGCATTAAAATTAGAAATACAACAAATGAGAAACAACCCCCAGGTAAATCCTCAAAGGAACCATCCACAACCTGCAACCCAGGAAGAAATTTCGACACTAATAACAGATGTCAACGACGTAAAATTAGATGTATTTAAATCACTGCCGACATTTGATGGTGATATTACAAAATATCGAGTGTGGAGAGAAGATACATCTCGGATGATGCATAGTATAGAACCACTAAAAAACACCAGTATCTACTCCCAAGCATTGCAAATAGTGAAGACGAAAATACAAGGAGCAGCCGCTCAGATTTTAGCCAATCATGGTACCATTTTCAATTTCGAGGCCATCAGAGCAAGGCTAGACTACACGTACGCCGATACTCGACCTCTATATGTCTTGCAAGAAGAGATGAAGCGATGCTACCAAGGAAGAAAAACATTGGAAGAATTTCATGATGAAATAAACAAATGATTAAGTTTAATAATATCAAAAATCACAATGTCCGGATATGGAATAGAAGCCGTTAATGCCATGACAGAACAGGCAAAAAAAGACTCTATTCGAGTGTTCACATCTGGAGTCAATAATACATTTGTACAGTCTACATTATACGTAAATGCTCCAGTGGATTTGGAATACGCATATTCTATTGCGCGCACAATAGAACATGATAGCAGGCATCAAAACTTAAAACTATCATACGATACGGGACACACATCAAAAATTCAATTAAGCGAGCCACGATTCGAGAGACAACAGTTCCAACCAAATCGGAAAAACCAACCTCGCCAAGAATACAACTTTAACAATCCTCGAAGATACTTCAGCAACCAACGACCTCAGGGATTCAAACCACAGCAGCATATCAACAATATCACCACACAAGATGACACCGATAGTTTGAATGTAGAAACAGGTACAGTAAATAAATTAGTTGTTAAGAATTTAAACTAAGGAATGGGTTGCCCCATATCACAATGTCTGATGAAGAAAAAACATATAATGTATTAATAGACACTGGAGCAACCCTATATAAAAAAATCATTAAAATTAAATTTAAGAAAAAAGGTAAATCCTATTGAAGTTATGTCGATTCACGGAACTTCTATAATAAATTCAAAACAAACCATTAAATTTCTTGACAAAGACATAGACTTTTTCGAGTTAGATGATATAAAAGAAAGCGACATAATGGATGGCAGGGAATAGTTGCCCTAAATGCCATAGTAAATATACAAAACATGACGTTCACAATAAATGAAAACGAAATTAGCAAAGTTAATTATATTATAGGAAATGAACTATATAAAGAAAGATTTTCTAATGAGGGATAACAATGGCATAGGACCTTTACCCTTTACAACAACGATTGAAGCCACTATTAGGACTAAGACAGATGAACCCATTTGGACGAAGCAATACCCATATCCCATAGCGGATAACGACTTCTTAATATTCCAAAGATATTCCCTTCAATATTCCAAAGATGTGTCGATGATATCCTAAGAGAATATATCGGGAAGTTTGCTTATGTCTACATTGATGATGTACTCATATACTCTTCAACACCAGAAGAACATATGGAACACATTCAAATCATATTTAATGCTTTAAATCAGGCAACACCCAGGGTATCCAATGAAAAATCCAAGTTTTTCCAAACAGAGGTCGAATACTTGGGTCACATCATTAAGCATAATAAAATAGCTACGAATCCAGAAAAGGTTGAAACAATAGATAAATATCCTTTACCCCAAACACTCAAAGACTTGAGAGGTTTTTTTGGGTATCACAGGTTATTATAGAAAATTTATACAAGGATATGCTTGCATAGCTAAGCCCCTTAGAGTTCATCTACGAGGAGATAATGGACAAATTGGAAAGAACAAAATTGCTACAATAAAAATACATTTAGATGAAGCTGCCATAGAAGCATTTAACAAACTAAAAAAATGTTTAAAAGAACAAGTTGAACTTTTTCAACCTTACTACGATAAGCCATTTGAACTGACTACTGATGCATCTAACATAGCTATTGGAGCCGTACAGAACATTGAGCAAAACTGAAGAAAATTACAGCACCAACGAAAAAGAGTTACTAGCGATAATTTGGGCACTACAAAAACTGAGAAATTACATTTATGGCACAACAGACCTCACCATTTATACAGATCACCAATCCTTAACACACGCTATATCTGAAAAAAACCCAAATCCGAAATTGAAACGTTGGAAATCAATAATTGAAGATTTTGGAGCAAAATTTTTCCAAATAGGATTAGACATACAATAAATTTTACAAACGAACAAGAATTGATACAAGAATTAAAAAAGGTTTTACAACCACAAAAAACTACTAGCATTCATACTACAATGGAAAATATGTTTAAATTTGGAGCAATTATAAGGAACACGTTTAATGACGTAAAATTCGTATATACACAAAGAAAACTAATTGTTATTCAAGATACTGATAAACAGATTGAAATAGTAAAAAAAGTTCACGAAAGAGCCCACCGAGGTTATAAAAATAATATAAAAGAAATACTCGAAACACACTACTGGCCAAAAATTGAACAGCATTGTAAAGCATTCAATAAAAAATGCAGCCCATGTCTTTTTGGTAGATACGAAAGAAACCCGACAAGAGAACCATTGAAAGATTCAGACATACCAACAGAATATATTTCCACCGTCAAAAGTGGTAAAATCGAACAAAGAACGCTGATGAGATGGTGTAGCGACCTCGAAATCAGTACTGATCCGTTCTGCTAGTCTGATGAATAAATTGTTTCAAATAAAAAGTACTCTCTTAATAAAAAATAATGAATTTATCCAAATATAATTTCTTAAAACCAAGAAGAAATGGGTAAACTCAGATTTGAACTTAAGACAAAAAAAAATTCATTTTCAATACATACAATAAATTTTACAAACGAACAAGAATTGATACAAGAATTAAAAAAGGTTTTACAACCACAAAAAACTACTGCCATTCATACTAGTACAATGGAAAATATGTTTAAATTTGGAACAATTATAAGGAACACATTTAATGACGTAAGATTCGTATATACACAAAGAAAACTAATTGATATTCAAGATACTGATAAACATATTGAAATAGTAAAAAAGTTCACGAAAGAGCCCACCGAGGTTATAAAAATAATATAAGAGAAATACTCGAAACACACTACTGGCCAAAAATTGCACAGCATTGTAAAGCATACAATAAAAAATGCAGCCCATGTCTTTTTGGTAGATACGAAAGAAACCCGACAAGAGAACCATTGAAAGATTCAGACATACCAACAGAGCCAGGCGAATATATACATATGGACATTTATTTCAACGAAGGAAAAACATTGTTAGTTGCCACTGATAAATTTTCAAAATATATAACTCTGAGAGAACTTGATTCGAGAGAAAATATGAGTAATAAAATTGAAGAATTGCTTACAAACAATTACCCGAACTGCACACGACTAATGGCAGATAATGAAAAATGTCTCAGTACAGCAGCAGTATAAATGATGTGTACAAGATATGGTATTACAAAAATTAAAACACCAGTATATAGATCAACATCGAACGGACAAGTTGAAAGAGCTCATAGTACAATGTCGGAACTAGCCAGGATTTTTAAAATACAAAACGAGACAACGATAGCAGATGAAATTTATAAAACGGTACGGGAAATAAACAATACAATTCATACAGTAACTGGTTTCAAACCCAAAGACATTTTGTTTAATAAGATAAAATACGAAAAAAGTGACATATGTGAAAAATTAAAACAAGCATCGGAAAAAACGCTATGAAGACTAAATCAAGGCAAATGAACAAATTTTACTGAAAATAAAAGGATTAAGAAAAAAGAATGACGCAAGATACTTCAAATACATTGTAAAAGAAGACCGTGAGGACACTGTCTTAACAACGAGGGGAGTAATTGTTCATAAAGGCAACATAAAGAATTATACTATCCACAAGAATGATCCATTACCTGATGTTACTCGCAGTGGTCATGTCAAAAACCAAGGCAGACATAAAAATAGAGAATCTGGAAAACCAGAAATATGTCCTAACCAGGACTGATGACGTTTTTTTATATGATGAACATTCGTATTTTTTTCACGTCACTAACCTGACAAAAATTCTCACGCCATACAGACAAATCGTAACGGAAGAATATAAGCCCACTACCCAGGAAACAATCTGGATAAAGAAAATCGAAATATTAGCAACACAACTAAACGAACATAAACGATACACGAGATCCCTAAACTTTCTTGGGTCAGCATTGAAATTTATAACAGCAAATCTAGACCATGATGATTTCATCAAATTAGAGGTAAAAATAAATGAATTAATAGAAAATAATGAAAAACAACGTCTAGTAAACTCGAGGTATGAAAAATTAATTGATGCATTACAAGGCCAGAAATTAGAAAACCAACTCATCATCCAACAAGTACATGATCAACTCCTACTACTTGTTAGGACAATTAACGCTGCAAAGAATAACGAATATTTAACTGAATCTTTAAATTTGGAAGATATAAAGGAAATAATAGAACACGAATTGACTTCAGCACCTATAATAAATATTTTAGAATACGCAGACATACACGTAGCTGGAACCGGAAACTTATTTATAACTATCTATAAATATCCCATATTAAATAACGACTGTAAACTTTTTAAAGTCACTCCCATAAGCTTGAGGCACGGAAAAATTCAAACGGACGATCAAATTGCCCAATGCAACAAAGACTATGTCAGGGTAGACCATTGCAAGAACTTCCAAGGAAAAAATATTTGCAGGACAAACAACGAAACGGACACATGCATACTTCCACTTCTCAACTATAGGAATAGTAAATGCATAGTTATTCAGGAATATAACCAGAACTTACTTAAAATTGACGAAGGATCCATATTATTGGATGGCACTCATCAAGTTGAAAATATCTCAACTACGGGCATAACATTAGTAACGTATACTGACGAAGTTAGGATAGACAATAATACTTATAGGAATATACATGACATACTTATAGAAGCAATTCATAAAAACATGATGAGGATTTTGAGATTATGAAAATATTAATGTCGGACCGTAACAACGCATTTAATAATATTGACTCACTAAAAAAATTAATCATCCCATATGAAGAACATCCTATACGTTCAATTTTTTATACATTAATTTTCATAATTATAATACTCATTACAATTTACATAGGACTCAAAATATTCAAGTATGTACTAATATATAAAAGAAAACAAGCAGAACAAAATTTTAGAATTTATTATAACCAACAACTTGAAAGAATTAATAGAGATCGGGACGCTCTCGTTTAACCCAGGGGAGAGTTAATGACTTTAGGTATAACACTCATTCAAACACACACACAATAATAAGTAATGGTCATGCATCGTAATAATACAAAAAACACTTTTTCTAAAAGATAATAAAATACAAACATTGCATTGTTCTTAATTTTATGGATTGTAAATATTTTCTAAAATCCTTTCTCTAAAATATAATAACATTACAAAATTGTAAGATAAGAAATAAACCATGTTCAACCTTGTTTGACTAACAAAGAAGTTATCTAAAAAAACAAAGATATGTTTATTCTAATACCTAAATATAAGAAACAAAGATATGTTTTATTCTAATACTTATATGTATTTTTTTAGTATTTAAGAAAGATATTTCAAAATTGTAAGGCAGTTTATTATTAGCATAAGAACTAAGAATAACTCATCCGAGTTAAAAAATATATTTTTTTTAATTCAAAAGAAAGTGTAAAACTTTAATTCGCGCGTAAGTATATACACATTACCCATACCTTAGAATTACCGGTAGTGTGAAAAAGTTCGATAACTGGACATACGATACATGGCAAGCTGTCAGCTTGTCGGATTAAATCATTCCAACCTACTAACAGACGTCAGAAACGTCGACAGAAAAAATTCCGTTATTCGTTTCAACACATATTGCACTACAGCACCTCATCATCCAGCATACCTAAAAAATAACTTAGCTATTCATTTCAATCCAATGGTATATTTTTAACAAAATGATAATTATATAAATAGATAATTATAAAACAAAATTTCTATTCTAGATGGCCATAAAGTAAAGTGTTTCATATGTATGTATATATTATAAGATGTATATATTGTTATAAGATGGCAAGGTGTTTCGATGACGACGGGGTGTTTTTTATATTTTCTTTTGCTTTTCTTTTTTTCATTATTTTTTTTCGATTTACTTTTAAAATTTTTCCTATTTAGACTCTTTTTCTCTTCTTTGCTTTTCTTTTCTGGCATTATTGAATTTTTGAGTTATTTTTTTTTTGTTTTCACAATTTGGTTAGAGTTTGTTTTTTGAAATTTCCTGTGCCTGTATGCCACTATTCATAATGAATTACACATACATATTACACTAATTTTGATTTAGCTGCACAATCAACTTTGCTCGGTTTTTTGTGCAGATAAGTCAAAAAATACAGTTATCTTAACTGTATGTATGTAGTATGTACTTACAAACAAAATAGATGAATTTTAATGATGACCACTTACTATTTTTTGACTCGTATGCGTCATTTTTTTAATTATAAATGGCATAATTTGGGTGTTTATACGAAAAAGTGGGCACCATATTTTTTTAATATGTGCAGCTAATTTGATTTTTTTTATGTATTATTTTAAAACGGACAAAAAAATATGGTAAATATGCAGGTGTACAAAATGCATTTAAACAAGGTTTAGTTAAGTAAAAATGCAGCTAAGGTTGATTTTTTGTACGAAAATAATTTTAAAGTTCCAAAAATTTTGGGAATTTATCTTAAATGTGTAATAATTTTTTTCACTTTGCTAATTTTCTGGTCTTTTCTTTGCACAGCGGGGTCTTGCTGTTTTATTAGCTTTATTTTATTCATTTATTTTTTTTAGTTTTTTGATTTTATTAAAAGTTCACTAATTGTCAAAACTTTTCCGTATTTCACACAAACTAAAACTTTTTCCTGCGTGAAGTTGGTTCGATTGTTCCGTGGCTTCAAAATATTTTTATAAAGCTTGGATTTATTAGTTTTGGGAACGCGGTTTTCCCATTCTCTTCCATTTTTGCTGTTTTTGTATTGTAGATTATTAAAATAAGTATTTTTGCTGTATGCCGTTGAGAGGCTGTTCGACGATATGTTTTATAAGAGTTGGTGTAGCGTGTGTATGTGTTATCCCTATAGCACTTTATTTATTTTTTTTTGCTCAAATGTGCTCTGAGCTACTTGGTAGGCTTCTACTCATGAATTACCAGGAGCCTGAATATGAGACTCAACAGCAGTCTTTAATTCCAAGATTGATTCTGATTTTATTTGCCATCCCCGCTACTATTCATACATTTTTCTTTCCATACTTTAACTACACTATTATAAAAATTTTGTTAACATACTTATAAACTACATATCTTGGTTATTGTTTACTTGCTAGATTTCAAACTAGGTCAGAGCTTATATTTATTTATTTTAAATTAATTTCAAATTAGTTTAATATTCATATATAATTAAATTTTTGGCGTTTATTAATTTAATTCTTTTGTGTTTATTTCATTTAATTCTTTTGCGTTTTCTTTTTTCTTGGTGACAAAGTGTCTGTGCTTTACAGTTAGCGATATACATATGTAGCACAATCTTTTTTTCTATTGAGCTTTCTCTTGCACGGTTATTAATATGGACAAATATGCCTAATTTAATTTCTTGGTTTGCAAGTTCAATAAGTACAGTACAGCTTAAATTTGTTTTTTTATAACAACTGTACATATTTTAATTTCATTTACGATGTAACGAAACGTTTTTCCGCTGGTTACTAGGTTAGGCTCAGCGGAGTCCAGGGATCGTTGATAATGTTGTTGTTGGATTAAAAGAAACACGGGTAATTCTTCATTCGTTATAAAACGTATTTTCAATGTTTATTGCTTGTCGTTTGTACTCCGGCGGCTGTGTTGATGGAGCATAGTGGTAGGGCGAACGATGCCACTGAACTCAATCCACACAAGTCTCCTCAAGGATCGGAAATTGCAACGGGAGAGCCCTGAATACAACCTCCGACTCCTAGACCTTCACTTGAGAGCAAGCAGTTACTGACCCGGGGTCCCTCACACAATAACTACTCTGTCCCAGTAGTGTATAGGATTCTGTAGCGACTGTATACTACAAGATGTTTATTAAGTACGGCGATCCCTCTACTTAATAAACTAGCTCTTATCGAATGACAAGCTACCAGCCAACTGCCCGTTCATTGGCAATTTTTTTCTGTTTGTTGTGCACACACAGAGATACACACACAGGAATAGAATTACAAGAACTGTAAATATTTCCAGTTCTTGCAGTTTAGTGCGCATGACCGTGAGAATACTTTCTATAGGAATTCATTCTACTTATCTTAGAATGCATGCTTTTAAATATAATCATCGGAAAATTCTGATAAAGACGGAAAACTCAAATAATTACTATTCAGATAATAATAGTATAAAGGAAACTTAAATGATTAATAGAAATTCAGATACTTAAAGCTAAAAAAATACAATACGTTCTTGTGGCATAAAGGTGCCGATTGACTTTTGTCGTCACACTGCCCCTCTCTCTGGGGAATCTAAGGCCGACGCCATACGATATGAATGACTCCATTTCGGTAGATGTTGACCCGGTGGGCTTGTCCTTTAATCACTTCAAGTAGACGAATGCGGGATGACGGAGGGTTTCATGTTTTTACACCTTGGATTTTCTGTCGCAGCTGTTCCGGTGCTTGCTGTAAGCTGATCACTCGTGGGCTAGACAGCAATGGTGGTATACCCACCGGTAATTGGGTGTCGGTGGGTCATTTGAGGGCTATGCACCCCATAGATGACGCGCAAGAGGAGCTTGCGAGGTGAATTGCGGGTCATACAATCGCTGAATGTTGTGATACTCTTTTGTGGAATTAGTGTTGAGTTTCTTCTGAGTGGTGTGGCGTATACCGGCTGTGACCGTTTGGAGACATGAGGTTTTCAAACGATCACTGATGGCGACGTAGTTTTCGGCACCAATATTTTTACAATACAAGTTCGCTCACAGCAGCGTAACCCCAAATGGCGATATTGCCGATCCTGGATCTCGTATGAACCTAAATCATGTCAGTGTTTGGGCGTGGGAGGCTGGGAACTTTCGCTTCCCCAGTGTTGAGGAAAATAATCCTGAGGACTTACTTAACCAGACAAATTTTATTATTTTAATATAAAATATTCCTATTAAACCAAATTCATTATTCTTATTCAAATTTGTATGCCTTATTATTGCTCTATTTAGTCTTATCGATCATTTCAATATCTACATATATATATATAAGTTATTATATTACATTGTTGAATACATAAATGGTCACAAAACAATGTTTAATTGTTGCTCTTTTCCCCTTTAGCAGCTCTCATAAATTTTTAATAATTAATCTCTATTATTTGTTTAATATGTACAAGTTTAAAATATATATAGAGATCGAGAATAAAGATAACTGTACGATATGTACGAGTATAAGTCCAAAATATATAAAAGAGATCGAGAGCAAAGATAACTGCTCTAAACATTCGTTTGTTACATGATCACGTCATTTTTATATTAGCTTAATATAAATCTACTTATATTAAAAAGAATCAGACTTGTTTAAGCATTAATAGAAGTCAGACACTCGTCACTTGAATTAATAAAACTGAATTGTCTAACCTTACACTTCTGTGTGACTATATTTTGTTATTAAAATTCTGAATTTGGGGTTTTTCCGGGAATCTTAATATTCCCCAACAGCTATTGAAGAAGAGAGACGAAACTACGATTATTTCGCAATTTTGATAGTTTTTGGTAAGCCAATGGTGATTTGCTGTGAAATTAACATACAGTAGTTTTCTGATTTAACGAACATTCGATTTAATGAGCATCGCATTTAACGAACAGCCAAATTTTTATTTCTACGCAGTAAGTAGCGTACATTACGAATAAAAATGTTATTTTGGACTTGGTTTATGAGACTCAACAGCAGTCTTTAATTCCAAGATTGATTCTGATTTTATTTGCCATCCCCGCTACTATTCATACATTT
Source organism: Gymnocheta viridis (assembly GCA_956483585.1). Taxonomy (NCBI): domain Eukaryota; kingdom Metazoa; phylum Arthropoda; class Insecta; order Diptera; family Tachinidae; genus Gymnocheta; species Gymnocheta viridis. The sequence continues at coordinate 63,524,673 of OY101440.1, read as the reverse complement.
TTCTTTCCATACTTTAACTACACTATTATAAAAATTTTGTTAACATACTTATAAACTACATATCTTGGTTATTGTTTACTTGCTAGATTTCAAACTAGGTCATTTTTATATTAGCTTAATATAAATCTACTTATATTAAAAAGAATCAGACTTGTTTAAGCATTAATAGAAGTCAGACACTCGTCACTTGAATTAATAAAACTGAATTGTCTAACCTTACACTTCTGTGTGACTATATTTTGTTATTAAAATTCTGAATTTGGGGTTTTTCCGGGAATCTTAATATTCCCCAACAGCTATTGAAGAAGAGAGACGAAACTACGATTATTTCGCAATTTTGATAGTTTTTGGTAAGCCAATGGTGATTTGCTGTGAAATTAACATACAGTAGTTTTCTGATTTAACGAACATTCGATTTAATGAGCATCGCATTTAACGAACAGCCAAATTTTTATTTCTACGCAGTAAGTAGCGTACATTACGAATAAAAATGTTATTTTGGACTTGGTTTAACGACCAAATGTAAAACAAAATGATAAAGAGTTTGATGAAACTAAAATTGAGGCGCTCAGCGCCAAAACGGCCTAAGCCCAAAAAAATGGTTCTGAGAAAACGAAGTTAAAAGAAAATTAGTTTTTAAAATATTTTTATTTATTTTATTAATCGGAAATAAATATTAGTTGTAATATTTATTTTAGGTTAATCATTAGGTCTTAATTAACTTAGATAAAGGCTGTTTTAAACGGTTAATACAAAAATTAAAGCAGGTTAGGCAATTTTGGAATACATTAAAAAAAATTCATAGTTTACAAACTTGCTGCAGTTCCTGTTTGAAATATCAACTTCTTAAAGTAAAACATCCATGTTATTTGAATATTTGTATTGAATTATAAATGACTTCACATTCTGAAAACGAAGCCACAGAATCTTAAGCCATTCAACTTTTGAAGTCTTGTATGCGGAGATTTGTCTGTTTGTCTCTAGTTTCTCGATTAAGTACTTATATGCTTTTAATATCATCTGCCGTCATCTTTACCAAGTGAAATGATTCCCTTTTTTGCCGTGATGATTACACGATTCCAATCATCAGGCGTAAGAATTCCGTTATAATATTTTATTTCTTTTCAATGATACCAAAATCTTGATCGCATGGTAGGAATGAGTGGCCAGAATTTGTGGTCTTTCTGTTCCACTGGGAAAGTCAAATTATAGTGGCTTAGGCCATTATGGCATCCACATTTTTTTGAACTTTACATAGAGGAATACTATGCAATAGGAAGTTTTTTAGTATTTATTTCAAAAGTTTCCGGTTAGATCAGCATAGTCAGTTTGATTTTTTTTAAAGAGGGTTGGGCCATTTTGGTGCTGAGCGATTCAATTCAAGAGCCCATAATAAAAAAGGAAGCGCTTCGAAATTTTTATTAGTAAATTAGCTTTTTAGGGAGTTTCAAGATGTCATTCAAAAAAGATATCCATTGCAATAAGCAGCATGTTTATCGAACTTTGTAAATAAATTATTTTTTTGTTTTTATTAATTTTCCCTCTCCTTATACATATTTTTAAAGAAATATTTATTTTAAATTACTAAAATTTTAATAAAATATACATATTTATAGTTATGAATAAAATAGAAGACGCTTTTGATTTTTAATTTAGTACTGGATATAACAAACAATTCGCTTTAACGAACAGGCCTGACAACAATTAGGTTTGTTAAATCGGAAAACTACTGTAAAATAAATATTGGTTATTAAATTTTGTTGGAGTACTGTAAATGATCATAGTTTCTTTCCTCGTTCTTGAGTAGTATGTTTGTATATGTCCTGGATCACTTTTTCCATACAAAAAGCTGCTCATGCTAGCTTGAGTAAGTAATCAATAGAAGGCGCTGCTATGTTAAACCTACAAACGTGTCATTGCCGCCACCCTACATTATGTATGCTCAAGCAAAAATTAAACAAACCATAAAACCATATTAATTCTGGCGCAGTGTTTTTTATAAAGTTCGATATCGAAATGCTGAATATATGAGTGTAATTAAAATATTTACCCTTGTCAATGAAATAAACACATTTAAATTGTAGTAAAAAAAAATAATTTTTTTATATAATTTTTATTCAAAATTTTATTTTACAATATTTTATTATCTGATTAAAAATTATTTTATATTAATATTTCACTTTAATTTGCTGGAGTAACTTTGCTTGTGATTCTCTAATCCCTTTGTTTTTTCTCGCAATTCCTCGATTTGTAAAAAATTTTTTCTTGCAATTATGTCATTTGTTCATCGACATACATTTTTAATGACATTTCTCTACGAGATATCATAACTTGAAGTGTCTTATTAATAATCTCAATTTTTTCGTCAAGTTTTTTGAGCTGCTGTTTTTGACAAAGTTATTAAATTTTGTTGTAATTGACTTATTTCCGTTCCTAAGTAATGTTTATTAATAGCGTCTTTTTCTTGTGAAGAAAACGAAATATTAGTAAACCTTTTATTTTGCACGTCGATATTGTTATTTTTATCCAAGAGAATTCCAACGACTTGCCGAATATTTCTTTTCCCTTTTTCGGTTTTAATAATAGCGCTTGAGCTATTACCAAATCTATTAATAGACATATTGTGTCCTGACCCTTCTTATACCATTAATAATTTGAACCTAACAACAAACATATATATATATATAAGACTTGACTTTTCGTTTATTAAAAACAATTTTTTTTGTTGGTTTATAGTTTTTATATTTTTTTATATAACTTTAATTTTACAATATTTTCTTTTTATCTAAACAGATTATATCTAATTAAACATCTATATTTATATTAAGGAAAATATTAAAATTAGATGATCGTAAATAATTTATTCTGTAATGTCCGCATGAGTAAGTATCAATATTATTTGTACATAGAAATCTCTTATCATCTAAATAACTTAATGTTAGTTTACTTATATGTTGTGTATATATTTGATGAACCTTAGATCTAAATACATACATAGAATCATAATATAGCTTTTTCTCTAGTAAGCATTTAATAATATTGATTCACTAAAAAAATTAATCATCCCATATGAAGATTTTTTAATTTATTTTTTTAGACATTAATTTTCATAATTATAATACTCAGTACAATTTACATAGGACTCAAAATATTCAAGTATGTAGTAATATATAAAAGAAAACAAGCAGAACAAAATTTTAGAATTTATTATAACCAACAACTTGAAAGAATTAATAGAGATCGGGACGCTCTCGTTTAACCCAGGGGAGAGTTAATGACTTTAGGTATAACACTCATTCAAACACACACACACAATAATAAGTAATGGTCATGCATCGTCATAATACAAAAAACACTTTTTCTAAAATATAATAAAATACAAACATTGCATTGTTCTTAATTTTATGGATTGTAAATATTTTTTAAAATACTTTCTCTAAAATATAATAACATTACAAAATTGTAAGATAAGAAATAAACCATGTTCAACCTTGTTTGACTAACAAAGAAGTTATCTAAAAAAACAAAGATATGTTTATTCTAATACCTAAATATAAGAAACAAAGATATGTTTATTCTAATACCTAAATATAAGAAACAAAGATATGTTTTATTCTAATACTTAAATGTATTTTTTTAGTATTTAAGAAAGATATTTCAAAATTGTAAGGCAGTTTATTATTAGCATAAGAACTAAGAATAACTCATCCGAGTTAAAAAATATATTTTTTTTAATTCAAAAGAAAGTGTAAAACTTTAATTCGCGCGTAAGTATATACACATTACCCATACCTTAGAATTACCGGTAGTGTGAAAAAGTTCGATAACTGGACATACGATACATGGCAAGCTGTCAGCTTGTCGGATGAAATCATTCCAACCCACTAACAAAACGTCAGAAACGTCGACAGAAAAAATGCCGTTATTCGTTTCAACACATATTGCTCTTCATTGCAATCCAATGGTATATTTTTAACAAAATGATAATTATATAAATAGATAATTATAAAATAAAATTTCTATTCTAGATGGCCATAAAGTAAATATGTATGTATATATTATAAGATGTATATATTGTTATAAGATGGCAAGGTGTTTCGATGACGACGGGGTCTATTTTATATTTTCTTTTGCTTTTCTTTTTTTCATTATTTTTTTTCGATTTACTTTTAAAATTTTTCCTATTTAGACTCGTTTTCTGTTCTTTGCTTTTCTTTTCTGGCATTATTGAATTTTTGAGTGATTTTTTTTTTTCACAGTTTGGTTAGAGTTTGTTTTTTGAAATTTGCTGTGCCTGTATGCCACTATTCATAATGAATTACACATACATATTACACTAATTTTGATTTAGCTGCACAATCAACTTTGCTCGGTTTTTTGTGCAGATAAGTCAAAAAATACAGTTATCTTAACTGTATGTATGTAGTATGTACTTACAAACAAAATAGATGAATTTTAATGATGACCACTTACTATTTTTTGACTCGTATGCGTCATTTTTTAATTATAAATGGCATAATTTGGATGTTTATACGAAAAAGTGGGCACCATATTTTTTTAATATGTGCAGCTAACTTTGATTTTTTTATGAAAATATTTTAAAACGGACAAAAAAATATGGTAAATATGAAGGTGTACAAAATGCATTTAAACAAGGTTTAGTTAAGTAAAAATGCAGCTAAGGTTGATTTTTTGTACGAAAATAATTTTAAAGTTCCAAAAATTTTGGGAATTTATCTTAAATGTGTAATTATGAAATTTATATTAATCGAGATTGCCTCGATATCTTTTTTCAAAGATTTAAAAACTTTTGTTTGTTGAGGGTTTTTAGCTAGTCTATATACATGCATTTCATTGGTGGTTAAGCCAAATCATCAGTAGGTTTAAGGTCTACTGATGATTTGGCTTAAGCACCAATGAAATGCATGTATATAGACTAGCTAAAAACCCCCAACAAACAAAAGTTTTTAAATCTTTTAAATGTGTAATAATTTTTTTCACTTTGCTAATTTTCTGGTCTTTTCTTTGCACAGCGGGGTCTTGCTGTTTTATTAGCTTTATTTTATTCATTTATTTTTTTTAGTTTTTTGATTTTATTAAAAGTTCACTAATTGTCAAAACTTTTCCGTATTTCACACAAACTAAAACTTTTTCCTGCGTGAAGTTGGTTCGATTGTTCCGTGGCTTCGAAATATTTTTATAAAGCTTGGATTTATTAGTTTTGCGAACGCGGTTTTCCCATTCTCTTCCATTTTTGCTGTTTTTGTATTGTAGATTATTAAAATAAGGATTTTTGCTGTATGCCGTTGAGAGGCTGTTCGACGATATGTTTTATAAGAGTTGGTGTAGGGTGTGTATGTGTTATCCCTATAGCACTTTATTCTTTTTTTTTTTTTGCTCAAATGTGCTCTGAGCTACTTGGTAGGCTTCTACTCATGAATTACCAGGAGCCTGAATATGAGACTCAACAGCAGTCTTTAATTCCAAGATTGATTCTGATTTTATTTGCCATCCCCGTTACTATTCATACATTTTTCTTTCCATACTTTAACTACACTATTATAAAAATTTTGTTAACATACTTTTAAACTACATATCTTGGTTATTGTTTACTTGCTAGATTTCAAACTAGGTCAGAGCTTATATTTATTTATTTTAAATTAATTTCAAATTAGTTTAATATTCATATATAATTAAATTTTTGGCGTTTATTAATTTAATTCTTTCGTGTTTATTTCATTTAATTCTTTTGTGTGTTCTTTTTTCTTGGTGACAAAGTGTCTGTGCTTTACAGTTAGCGATATACATATGTAGCACAATCTTTTTTTCTATTGAGCTTTCTCTTGCACGGTTATTAATATGGACAAATATGCCTAATTTAATTTCTTAGTTTGCAAGTTCAATAAGTACAGTACAGCTTAAATTTGTTTTTTTTTTATAACAACTGTACATATTTTAATTTCATTTACGATGTAACGACACGGTTTTCCGCTGGTTACTAGGATTGGCTCAGCGGAGTCCAGGGATCGTTGATAATGTTGTTGTTGGATTAAAAGAAACACGGGTAATTATTCATTCGTTATAAAACGTATTTTCAATGTTTATTACTTGTCGTTTGTACTCCGGAGGCTGTGTTGATGGAGGATAGTGGTAGGGCGAACGCTGCCACTGAACTCAATCCACACAAGTCGCCTCAAGGATCGGAAATTGCAACGGGAGAGCCCTGAATACAACCTCCGACTCCTAGACCTTCACTTGAGAGCAAGCATTTACTGACCCGGGGTCCCTCACACAATAACTACTCTGTCCCAGTAGTGTATAGGATTCTGTAGCGACTGTATACTACAAGATGTTTATTAAGTACGGCGATCCCTCTACTTACTAAACTAGCTCTTATCGCATGACAAGCTACCAGCCAACTGCACGTTCATTGGCAATTGTTCGCCCTTTTTTCTGTTTGTGGTGCACACACAGTGATACACACACAGGCATACAATTACAAGAACTGTAAATATTTCCAGTTATTGCAGTTTAGTGCGCATGACCGTGAGAATACTTTCGCTTCCCCAGTGTTGAGGAAAATAATCCTGAGGACTTACTTAACCAGATAAATTTTATTATTTTAATATAAAATATTCCTATTAAACCAAATTATTATTCTTATTCAAATTTGTACTGCCTTATTATTGCTATATTTAGTATTATCGATCATTTCAATATCTACATATATATAAGTTATTATATTACATTGTTAAATACATAAATGGTCACAAAACAATGTTTAATTGTTGCTCTTTTTCCCTTTAACAGCTCTCATAAATTTTTAATAATTAATCTATTATTGGTTTAATATGTACAAGTTTAAAATATATACAGCGATCGAGAATAAAGATAACTGTACAATATGTACGAGTATAAGTCCAAAATATATAAAAGAGATCGAGAGCAAAGATAACTGCTCTAAACATTCGTTTGTTACATGATCACGTCATTTTTATATTAGCTTAATATAAATCTACTTATATTAAAAAGAATCAGACTTGTTTAAGCATTAATAGAAGTCAGACACTCGTCACTTGAATTAATAAAACTGAATTGTCTAACCTTACACTTCTGTGTGACAATATTTTGTTATTAAAATACTGAATTTTGGGATTTTCTAAAGTAAAAAACATTGGTGCCGAAACCCGGGATTCTTAATATTCCCCAACAGCTATTGAAGAAGAGAGATGAAACTACGATTATTTCGCAATTTTGATAGTTTTTGGTAAGCCAATGGTGATTTGCTGTGAAATTAATATACAGTAGTTTTCTGATTTAACGAACATTCGATTTAATGAGCATCGCATTTAACAAACAGCCAAATTTTTATTTCTACGCAGTAAGTACCGTACATTACGAATAAAAATTTTATTTTGGACTCGGTTTAACGACCAAATGTAAAACAAAATGATGAAGAGTTTGATGAAACTAAAATTGAGGCGCTCAGCGCCAAAACGGCCTAAGCCCAAAAAAATGGTTCTGAGAAAACTTAGTTGAAAGAAAATTAGTTTTTAAAATATTTTTATTTATTTTATTAATCGGAAATAGATATTAGTTGTAATATTTGTTTTAGGTTAATCATTAGGTCTTAATTAACTTAGATAAAGACTGTTTTAAACGGTTAATACAAAAATTAAAGTAGCTTAGGCAATTTTGGAATCCATTTAAAAAAAATATATTTTTAGAACTGCCATTTTGGCTCCATTTATTAAAACTCCATTATTAAAAATTAATACAAATTAATAAAAATAATTATTCGTCTTCTTTCTGAATATCTTCTTCTTCGCCTCTCGAATTTGATTTTAAATTATTATAAAATGCATGCTTTATAGGAGGTATGTACTCTTTGAGTTCCTGAAAATCCCTTAACTTTGCAACTTCAATGAATCGTCCTCCAGGATAAAGCGAGTCCAATTCAAAGTTTACAAACTTGCTGCAGTTCCTATTTGAAATATCAACTTCTTAAAGTAAAACATCCATGTTATTTGAATATTTGTATTGAATTATAAATGACTTCACATTTTGAAAACAAAGCCACAGAATCTTAAGCCATTCAACTTTTGAAGTCTTGTCTGCGGAGATTTTTCTGTTTGTCTCTAGTTTCTCGATTAAGTACTTATATGCTTTTAATATCATCTGCCGTCATCTTTACCAAGTGAAATGATTCCCTTTTTTGCCGTGATGATTACACGATTCCAATTATCAGGCGTAAGAATTTCGTTATAATATTTTATTTCTTTTCAATGATACCAAAAACCTTGATCGCATGGTAGGAATGAGTGGCCAGATACTAAAAATTTGTGGTCTATCTGTTCCACTGGGAAGGTCGAATTATAGTGGCTTAGGCCATTATGGCATCCACATTTTTTTGAACTTTACATAGACTAATATTATGCAATAAGAAATTTTTTAGTATTTATTTCCAAAGGTTTCGGTTAGATCAGCATAGTCAGCTTGATTTTTTTAAAGAGGATTGGGCCATTTTGGTGCTGAGCGACTCAATTCAAGAGCCCAAAATAAAAAAGGAAGCGCTTCGAAATTTGTAGTAGCAAATTAGCTTTTTAGGGAGTTTCAAGATATCATTCAAAAAAGATATCCATTGCAAAAAGCAGCATGTTTATCGAACTTTGTAAATAAATTAGTTTTTTGTTTTTATTAATTTTCCCTCTCCTTATACATATTTTTAAAGAAATATTTATTTTAAATTACTAAAATTTTAATAAAATATACATATTTATAGTTATGAATAAAATAGAAGAGGCTTTTGATTTTTAATTTAGTACTGGATATAACAAACAATTCGCTTTAACGAACAGGCCTGACAACAATTAGGTTTGTTAAATCGGAAAACTACTGTTAAATAAATATTGGTTATTAATTTTGTTGGAGTACTGTAAATGACCATAGTTTTTTTCCTCGTTCTTGAGTAGTATGTTTGTATATGTCCTGGATCACTTTTTCCATACAAAAAGCTGCTCATGCTAGCTTGAGTAAGTAATCAATAGATGGCGCTGCTATGTTAAATCTACAAACGTGTCATTGCCGCCACCCTACAAAAATTAAACAAACCATAAAACCATATTAATTCTGGCGCAGTGTTTTTTATAAAGTTCGATATCAAAATGCTGAATACATGAGTGTAATTAAAATATTTACCCTTGTCAATGAAATAAACACATTTAAATTGTAGTAAAAAAATATAATATACATTTGTATAATTTTTATTCAAAATTTTATTTTACAATATTTTATTATCTGATTAAAAATTATTTTATATTAATATTTCACTTTAATTTTCTTTTTTGCTGGAGTAACTTTACTTGTGGTTCTCTAATCCCTTTGTTTTTTCTCGCAATTCCTCGATTTGTAAAAAATTTTTTCTTGCAATTATGTCATTTGTTCATCGACATACATTTTTAATGACATTTCTCTACGAGATATCATAACTTGAAGTGTCTTATTAATAATCTCAATTTTTTCGTCAAGTTTTTTGAGCTGCTGTTTTTGACAAAGTTATTAAATTTTCTTTAATCCAAAGTGATTAATTTTTTTGGCTAAAGTTCGTAACATTTTTTTTATTCAGAAAGAATTGGACATGAGACAACAAAGCAACAAGGGAAAATTTTAACACCAATTAATTTCAACTTACACGGCAGAACAGAAACAACGTTGTTTTTCGGGAGCCGCTACACTCCCATCATCAGTGTTCATGTGTGTTTCCATGTATCCGCCACTGTTTATAAATTTTGTTGTAATTGACTTATTTCCGTTCCTAAGTAATGTTTATTAATAGCGTCTTTTTCTTGTGAAGAAAACGAAATATTAGTAAACCTTTTATTTTGCACGTCGATATTGTTATTTTTATCCAAGAGAATTCCAACGACTTGCCGAATATTTCTTTTCCCTTTTTCGGTTTTAATAATAGCGCTTGAGCTATTACCAAATCTATTAATAGACATATTGTGTCCTGACCCTTCTTATACCATTAATAATTTGAACCTAACAACAAACATATATATATATATAAGACTTGACTTTTCGTTTATTAAAAACAATTTTTTTTGTTGGTTTATAGTTTTTATATTTTTTTATATAACTTTAATTTTACAATATTTTCTTTTTATCTAAACAGATTATATCTAATTAAACATCTATATTTATATTAAGGAAAATATTAAAATTAGATGATCGTAAATAATTTATTCTGTAATGTCCGCATGAGTAAGTATCAATATTATTTGTACATAGAAATCTCTTATCATCTAAATAACTTAATGTTAGTTTACTTATATGTTGTGTATATATTTGATGAACCTTAGATCTAAATACATACATAGAATCATAATATAGCTTTTTCTCTAGTAAGCATTTAATAATATTGATTCACTAAAAAAATTAATCATCCCATATGAAGATTTTTTAATTTATTTTTTTAGACATTAATTTTCATAATTATAATACTCAGTACAATTTACATAGGACTCAAAATATTCAAGTATGTACTAATATATAAAAGAAAACAAGCAGAACAAAATTTTAGAATTTATTATAACCAACAACTTGAAAGAATTAATAGAGATCGGGACGCTCTCGTTTAACCCAGGGGAGAGTTAATGACTTTAGGTATAACACTCATTCAAACACACACACACAATAATAAGTAATGGTCATGCATCGTCATAATACAAAAAACACTTTTTCTAAAATATAATAAAATACAAACATTGCATTGTTCTTAATTTTATGTATTGCAAATATTTTTTAAAATACTTTCTCTAAAATATAATAACATTACAAAATTGTAAGATAAGAAATAAACCATGTTCAACCTTGTTTGACTAACAAAGAAGTTATCTAAAAAAACAAAGATATGTTTATTCTAATACCTAAATATAAGAAACAAAGATATGTTTATTCTAATACCTAAATATAAGAAACAAAGATATGTTTTATTCTAATACTTAAATGTATTTTTTTAGTATTTAAGAAAGATATTTCAAAATTGTAAGGCAGTTTATTATTAGCATAAGAACTAAGAATAACTCATCCGAGTTAAAAAATATATTTTTTTTAATTCAAAAGAAAGTGTAAAACTTTAATTCGCGCGTAAGTATATACACATTACCCATACCTTAGAATTACCGGTAGTGTGAAAAAGTTCGATAACTGGACATACGATACATGGCAAGCTGTCAGCTTGTCGGATGAAATCATTCCAACCCACTAACAAAACGTCAGAAACGTCGACAGAAAAAATGCCGTTATTTGTTTCAACACATATTGCTCTTCATTTCAATCCAATGGTATATTTTTAACAAAATGATAATTATATAAATAGATAATTATAAAATAAAATTTCTATTCTAGATGGCCATAAAGTAAATATGTATGTATATATTATAAGATGTATATATTGTTATAAGATGGCAAGGTGTTTCGATGACGACGGGGTCTATTTTATATTTTCTTTTGCTTTTCTTTTTTTCATTATTTTTTTCGATTTACTTTTAAAATTTTTCCTATTTAGACTCGTTTTCTGTTCTTTGCTTTTCTTTTCTGGCATTATTGAATTTTTGAGTGATTTTTTTTTCACAGTTTGGTTAGAGTTTGTTTTTTGAAATTTGCTGTGCCTGTATGCCACTATTCATAATGAATTACACATACATATTACACTAATTTTGATTTAGCTGCACAATCAACTTTGCTCGGTTTTTTGTGCAGATAAGTCAAAAAATACAGTTATCTTAACTGTATGTATGTAGTATGTACTTACAAACAAAATAGATGAATTTTAATGATGACCACTTACTATTTTTTGACTCGTATGCGTCATTTTTTAATTATAAATGGCATAATTTGGATGTTTATACGAAAAAGTGGGCACCATATTTTTTTAATATGTGCAGCTAACTTTGATTTTTTTATGAAAATATTTTAAAACGGACAAAAAAATATGGTAAATATGAAGGTGTACAAAATGCATTTAAACAAGGTTTAGTTAAGTAAAAATGCAGCTAAGGTTGATTTTTTGTACGAAAATAATTTTAAAGTTCCAAAAATTTTGGGAATTTATCTTAAATGTGTAATTATGAAATTTATATTAATCGAGATTGCCTCGATATCTTTTTTCAAAGATTTAAAAACTTTTGTTTGTTGAGGGTTTTTAGCTAGTCTATATACATGCATTTCATTGGTGCTTAAGCCAAATCATCAGTAGGTTTAAGGTCTACTGATGATTTGGCTTAAGCACCAATGAAATGCATGTATATAGACTAGCTAAAAACCCCCAACAAACAAAAGTTTTTAAATCTTTTAAATGTGTAATAATTTTTTTCAATTTGCTAATTTTCTGGTCGTTTCTTTGCACAGCGGGGTCTTGCTGTTTTATTAGCTTTATTTTATTCATTTATTTTTTTTTAGTTTTTTGATTTTATTAAAAGTTCACTAATTGTCAAAACTTTTCCGTATTTCACACAAACTAAAACTTTTTCCTGCGTGAAGTTGGTTCGATTGTTCCGTGGCTTCGAAATATTTTTATAAAGCTTGGATTTATTAGTTTTGCGAACGCGGTTTTCCCATTCTCTTCCATTTTTGCTGTTTTTGTATTGTAGATTATTAAAATAAGGATTTTTGCTGTATGCCGTTGAGAGGCTGTTCGACGATATGTTTTATAAGAGTTGGTGTAGGGTGTGTATGTGTTATCCCTATAGCACTTTATTCTTTTTTTTTTGCTCAAATGTGCTCTGAGCTACTTGGTAGGCTTCTACTCATGAATTACCAGGAGCCTGAATATGAGACTCAACAGCAGTCTTTAATTCCAAGATTGATTCTGATTTTATTTGCCATCCCCGTTACTATTCATACATTTTTCTTTCCATACTTTAACTACACTATTATAAAAATTTTGTTAACATACTTATAAACTACATATCTTGGTTATTGTTTACTTGCTAGATTTCAAACTAGGTCAGAGCTTATATTTATTTATTTTAAATTAATTTCAAATTAGTTTAATATTCATATATAATTAAATTTTTGGCGTTTATTAATTTAATTCTTTCGTGTTTATTTCATTTAATTCTTTTGTGTGTTCTTTTTTCTTGGTGACAAAGTGTCTGTGCTTTACAGTTAGCGATATACATATGTAGCACAATCTTTTTTTCTATTGAGCTTTCTCTTGCACGGTTATTAATATGGACAAATATGCCTAATTTAATTTCTTAGTTTGCAAGTTCAATAAGTACAGTACAGCTTAAATTTGTTTTTTTTTATAACAACTGTACATATTTTAATTTCATTTACGATGTAACGACACGGTTTTCCGCTGGTTACTAGGATTGGCTCAGCGGAGTCCAGGGATCGTTGATAATGTTGTTGTTGGATTAAAAGAAACACGGGTAATTATTCATTCGTTATAAAACGTATTTTCAATGTTTATTACTTGTCGTTTGTACTCCGGAGGCTGTGTTGATGGAGGATAGTGGTAGGGCGAACGCTGCCACTGAACTCAATCCACACAAGTCGCCTCAAGGATCGGAAATTGCAACGGGAGAGCCCTGAATACAACCTCCGACTCCTAGACCTTCACTTGAGAGCAAGCATTTACTGACCCGGGGTCCCTCACACAATAACTACTCTGTCCCAGTAGTGTATAGGATTCTGTAGCGACTGTATACTACAAGATGTTTATTAAGTACGGCGATCCCTCTACTTACTAAACTAGCTCTTATCGCATGACAAGCTACCAGCCAACTGCACGTTCATTGGCAATTGTTCGCCCTTTTTTCTGTTTGTGGTGCACACACAGTGATACACACACAGGCATACAATTACAAGAACTGTAAATATTTCCAGTTATTGCAGTTTAGTGCGCATGACCGTGAGAATACTTTCGCTTCCCCAGTGTTGAGGAAAATAATCCTGAGGACTTACTTAACCAGATAAATTTTATTATTTTAATATAAAATATTCCTATTAAACCAAATTATTATTCTTATTCAAATTTGTACTGCCTTATTATTGCTATATTTAGTATTATCGATCATTTCAATATCTACATATATATAAGTTATTATATTACATTGTTAAATACATAAATGGTCACAAAACAATTTTTAATTGTTGCTCTTTTTCCCTTTAACAGCTCTCATAAATTTTTAATAATTAATCTATTATTGGTTTAATATGTACAAGTTTAAAATATATACAGAGATCGAGAATAAAGATAACTGTACAATATGTACGAGTATAAGTCCAAAATATATAAAAGAGATCGAGAGCAAAGATAACTGCTCTAAACATTCGTTTGTTACATGATCACGTCATTTTTATATTAGCTTAATATAAATCTACTTATATTAAAAAGAATCAGACTTGTTTAAGCATTAATAGAAGTCAGACACTCGTCACTTGAATTAATAAAACTGAATTGTCTAACCTTACACTTCTGTGTGACAATATTTTGTTATTAAAATTCTGAATTTTGGGATTTTCTAAAGTAAAAAACATTGGTGCCGAAACCCGGGATTCTTAATATTCCCCAACAGCTATTGAAGAAGAGAGATGAAACTACGATTATTTCGCAATTTTGATAGTTTTTGGTAAGCCAATGGTGATTTGCTGTGAAATTAATATACAGTAGTTTTCTGATTTAACGAACATTCGATTTAATGAGCATCGCATTTAACAAACAGCCAAATTTTTATTTCTACGCAGTAAGTACCGTACATTACGAATAAAAATTTTATTTTGGACTCGGTTTAACGACCAAATGTAAAACAAAATGATGAAGAGTTTGATGAAACTAAAATTGAGGCGCTCAGCGCCAAAACGGCCTAAGCCCAAAAAATGGTTCTGAGAAAACTTAGTTGAAAGAAAATTAGTTTTTAAAATATTTTTATTTATTTTATTAATCGGAAATAGATATTAGTTGTAATATTTGTTTTAGGTTAATCATTAGGTCTTAATTAACTTAGATAAAGACTGTTTTAAACGGTTAATACAAAAATTAAAGTAGCTTAGGCAATTTTGGAATCCATTTAAAAAAAATATATTTTTAGAACTGCCATTTTGGCTCCATTTATTAAAACTCCATTATTAAAAATTAATACAAATTAATAAAAATAATTATTCGTCTTCTTTCTGAATATCTTCTTCTTCGCCTCTCGAATTTGATTTTAAATTATTA
This sequence comes from Gymnocheta viridis, assembly GCA_956483585.1. Lineage (NCBI taxonomy): Eukaryota > Metazoa > Arthropoda > Insecta > Diptera > Tachinidae > Gymnocheta > Gymnocheta viridis. The sequence goes on along the minus strand of OY101440.1, from coordinate 63,509,444 downwards.
TAAAATGCATGCTTTATAGGAGGTATGTACTCTTTGAGTTCCTGAAAATCCCTTAACTTTGCAACTTCAATGAATCGTCCTCCAGGATAAAGCGAGTCCAATTCAAAGTTTACAAACTTGCTGCAGTTCCTATTTGAAATATCAACTTCTTAAAGTAAAACATCCATGTTATTTGAATATTTGTATTGAATTATAAATGACTTCACATTTTGAAAACAAAGCCACAGAATCTTAAGCCATTCAACTTTTGAAGTCTTGTCTGCGGAGATTTTTCTGTTTGTCTCTAGTTTCTCGATTAAGTACTTATATGCTTTTAATATCATCTGCCGTCATCTTTACCAAGTGAAATGATTCCCTTTTTTGCCGTGATGATTACACGATTCCAATTATCAGGCGTAAGAATTTCGTTATAATATTTTATTTCTTTTCAATGATACCAAAAACCTTGATCGCATGGTAGGAATGAGTGGCCAGATACTAAAAATTTGTGGTCTATCTGTTCCACTGGGAAGGTCGAATTATAGTGGCCATTATGGCATCCACATTTTTTTGAACTTTACATAGACTAATATTATGCAATAAGAAATTTTTTAGTATTTATTTCCAAAGATTTCGGTTAGATCAGCATAGTCAGCTTGATTTTTTTAAAGAGGATTGGGCCATTTTGGTGCTGAGCGACTCAATTCCAGAGCCCAAAATAAAAAAGGAAGCGCTTCGAAATTTGTAGTAGCAAATTAGCTTTTTAGGGAGTTTCAAGATATCATTCAAAAAAGATATCCATTGCAAAAAGCAGCATGTTTATCGAACTTTGTAAATAAATTATTTTTTTGTTTTTATTAATTTTCCCTCTCCTTATACATATTTTTAAAGAAATATTTATTTTAAATTACTAAAATTTTAATAAAATATACATATTTATAGTTATGAATAAAATAGAAGACGCTTTTGATTTTTAATTTAGTACTGGATATAACAAACAATTCGCTTTAACGAACAGGCCTGACAACAATTAGGTTTGTTAAATCGGAAAACTACTGTTAAATAAATATTGGTTATTAAATTTTGTTGGAGTACTGTAAATGACCATAGTTTTTTTCCTCGTTCTTGAGTAGTATGTTTGTATATGTCCTGGATCACTTTTTCCATACAAAAAGCTGCTCATGCTAGCTTGAGTAAGTAATCAATAGATGGCGCTGCTATGTTAAATCTACAAACGTGTCATTGCCGCCACCCTACAAAAATTAAACAAACCATAAAACCATATTAATTCTGGCGCAGTGTTTTTTATAAAGTTCGATATCAAAATGCTGAATACATGAGTGTAATTAAAATATTTACCCTTGTCAATGAAATAAACACATTTAAATTGTAGTAAAAAAATATAATATACATTTGTATAATTTTTATTCAAAATTTTATTTTACAATATTTTATTATCTGATTAAAAATTATTTTATATTAATATTTCACTTTAATTTTCTTTTTTGCTGGAGTAACTTTACTTGTGGTTCTCTAATCCCTTTGTTTTTTCTCGCAATTCCTCGATTTGTAAAAAATTTTTTCTTGCAATTATGTCATTTGTTCATCGACATACATTTTTAATGACATTTCTCTACGAGATATCATAACTTGAAGTGTCTTATTAATAATCTCAATTTTTTCGTCAAGTTTTTTGAGCTGCTGTTTTTGACAAAGTTATTAAATTTTGTTGTAATTGACTTATTTCCGTTCCTAAGTAATGTTTATTAATAGCGTCTTTTTCTTGTGAAGAAAACGAAATATTAGTAATCCTTTTATTTTGCACGTCGATATTGTTATTTTTATCCAAGAGAATTCCAACGACTTGCCGAATATTTCTTTTCCCTTTTTCGGTTTTAATAATAGCGTTTGAGCTATTACCAAATCTATTAATAGACATATTGTGTCCTGACCCTTCTTATACCATTAATAATTTGAACCTAACAACAAACATATATATATATATAAGACTTGACTTTTCGTTTATTAAAAACAATTTTTTTTTGTTGGTTTATAGTTTTTATATTTTCTTATATAACTTTAATTTTACAATATTTTCTTTTTATCTAAACAGATTATATCTAATTAAACATCTATATTTATATTAAGGAAAATATTAAAATTAGATGATCGTAAATAATTTATACTGTAATGTCCGCATGAGTAAGTATCAATATTATTTGTACATATAAATCTCTTATCATCTAAATAACTTAATGTTAGTTTACTTATATGTTGTGTATATATTTGATGAACCTTAGATCTAAATACATACATAGAATCGTAATATAGCTTTTTCTCTAGTAAGCATTTTCTAAAATCAGTAATACTTAATCTAGCTGTCACACTATTCTTAACAACCTTAATTTTTTTTATTTCACTATATACTTTATATATTTTTATTGATACATTTTAGCTCCTAGATCAATGCATTCCTTAATAATTTTACCATTACATCATATATTTTTTATTGTTCTATGAGGATTATTAAAGTCAATATACTTTTTTAACCAATCCAACTGATTAAATTGAAGTATACTATGTATTTTAGTTAAACTTAAACCGTTTTGGAGACATTGCTATAGTGTATTATATATTTTGTTTTATGATTTAAATCTGTAATTAATTTTAGTCATTCATGGTTTAAATTTTTTTGTTTTCGGCACAAAATGGAAAATCATTATGATAGTCGTGTAATGTTGTTGGATGCTATAAATTTAGTTCTAGTATATATCTTATAGGACTATCTTCTTTTATATTATTTACACTAAAATTTTCAACATTTTCTATCCATTTAAAATTTTTATAGGGAAGGTATTGCGACATTGCAAAACCATACAAATTATTATCGCTTTATATCAATATAAATACTGTAACTTACTTTGACATATTTTTGATCCATACATAGTGAAACCGTTCTCCTTCTTCCAATAACAATAAATTGAAGTGGTTTTTCTTCCCGGCTTGAGTAAATTAATATGGTCCAACTATGTTATCACCCTCTAAACCAAAAACATTTACACTTATTTCAGGGTTATTGATTTCAAAATCATTTATTTTACTAACGGATAGTGGGAAACTTGTGCTTGTGAAATTTAAAATAATATTATTTTGTAGAATGATAATATCATCATGTATGTTTTCAATGTTATCTATCTAAGAGTAAAAAACTGTATATAGAGCAGAAATTATTGCCCACTTAAAACAATATTCATAATTGTTTTTTACATTGATACGTTCCTTTGTTATACCCTTCACCAAAAAATTTGGAAAGGGGATATATAGGTTTGTCATTCCGTATGTAATTTCTTCATTATTCATTTAAGACCCCATAAAATATATATATTCTGGATCCTTATAGATAGAGAAGTCGAATGAGCGATGTCCGTCTGCTACATATTGGTGTAGTTAGAATTAAGGCCAAAACACAACATAGAGAAATAAATTTTATACCATTCTCTTGGAATTTTTCATAAATTTGTTCGGTTTGAAAATAAAAAAACTCGGTCCAATAATTAATGAGATATAGCCAAAAGACTTTTTTTTCGTGATATTTCCTATTCTGTTGTTTTTTATGGCCCCAACTGTCCTACGGTCAATTTTATGAAGCAGATCTCTTCTATGAAGTTCAACAAAGGTTTAGACTGAAAATAATTGAAGTCGGTCCATTAACGACTAAAATATGAGCAAAAAAAAATGGTTTTTGAAAAAGTTGCGTGGGAATTCTATCTAACAACCTACTGGTTGGTAAGTAGTATGTTTTTGTACCTTCGCTATAAAGTTTTTCATATAAAATGAATGTGCATGCCTGGCTGGGAAACGTGATCGTTAAAAAAATTTTTTGTTAGGTAATTAAGTGTATTTATTATGAAAATGCGTTTTCCATACTTGGATGGTTGTTTGTATTAGGAGGTTTCATAAAATTTGTATTGTGTATTTTATATGTAAATTTTTTTTTGTTTTCACATGCCTGATTTGAGAGTCTGTCAGGGCTTCTCTATTGAATATCACCCCCCTGAAACTTCTGTACGAACACCCCTACCCGGGCACCTATATTGAACAACTCTGCTGAATGTTTGTCAGGAAGCTGGAAATTTTCTTCATAGGTACAAAATATTTCACCGAGTTAAATATGAACGTCCCTACTAATTTTTTTCAGTTTTGATTGCTGAAAGAAAATGAAACTAATAAAAAAAGGGCATTTCGTTCTATTTTTATTACCCTTGTCCTTTCTGTCTATTCATTAGCATTTTCTTTTTATTGCACTTGATAAGATGCATCAACATAGGGCTTGTGTTTTTTCTTTTGTTTAAAGTAATCCATAAATGTTTGACTGTGTCCTCTATTGTCTGTCTATTTTTAATGAAAAATAAGGGTACGAGAAAGTGAAACATTGTCTATTTTTAAATGCATTCATTTGTCGTGTATGTACATATGTGTGCACATTTATATCGCTATTGGTCAGTTTGAGTGAGCACGTTAGAATATTTTATTATATTGCGCAAGTGTGCGTGTGTTTGCATTGGATCATTTTCTGTCTGTCCTTCTCTACCGTCTAGCTTGTTATCTCTACCTATTTCACACCCCAGTGCATATATTTATGTGTATAAGGATACACAATTTCATTACACATATTTCTTATTTTTTTCAAAGAAAAAGGATCAGAAATTTAAAAAGAGGTTACAAAACCAACATGCATTTGCATTACATAAATGTATGAGATACAAGGAAAATTCTTAAGCAAAGTTAAACACCTGTGCCGGTCTATCTCTTTTTTATTACACTTGTCCTTTCTGTTTTTCTTTGCTGACTACCTTTTTTTTATTGCAGTTAATCTTTTTTTATTGAAAAATTTTGAGTTGGCATTTTCATGAGTGTCTGCTCCTCTACCAACTTTCTTGTTGGTTGCTTTCATTTATCGAAAAAATAAATGTTGCGATACCGAGAAAATTCTTATAACGTAAATAGTTGTGATTTTTGTTTTGATTTTTTGCAGTTTTGATTGTTGAAAGAAAATGAAACTAATAGAAAAATGTATATGGTTTTTGCTTATCACCATGCAGCTGTATAAAAGAATTCAACATGTAACTGTTTATCACCATACAGATGTGAAAAATGTATGACCGAATGTTGTAAATTTAAAGAAATTTGTTTACTATGAAAAATAAATATTTTCTTCATCGTTTTATAATATTGCTTTTTCTTAAGACATGCGCTAGCATAATTTAGTATAAATGCGAGTGTTTTTCAGAAATTTTTTTAAACAAAGCTTAGAACAATCAATAGCATTCTTTCTATTTTCAGCCTAATCTAATAAAAATACATACTAAAATAAATAGTTTAAATAAAACTAATTGATATACCGAAATATATATGATGTGTTTTTATTTATTATGGAGATTTTTTATCTTACTTTTTCAGATTTCATAACAATTAAAATGTTTATATGTATTTATTTTACTTTTCAGATATAGGTTAGTAGTTTAAAAAGTCTTATATATAAATTAAGAAGTTTCTGTGTTAATATTCATATATTCGTTATAATATAAATTACATGCAAATATATTAACATTTGGTATACTGATATTTTCAATATTACATCTATGAATTCAATTATGAAAATATATGAAGGGATAAGAATCATTACTATACATTCTTAATTCCTCAATCTTTCTCAGGAATAATTTCTTGTGTTCCTTATCGATATGACAACTTTATTTTTTCGATAAATGAAAGCGACCAACAAGAAAGTTGGTAGAGGAGCAGACACGAGCAGACACTCATGAAAATGCCAACTCAAAATTTTTCAATAAAAAAAGATTAACTGCAATAAAAAAAGGTAGACAGCAAAGAAAAACAGAAAGGACAAGTGTAATAAAAAAGAGATAGACCGGCACAGGTGTTTAACTTTGCTTAAGAATTTTCCATGTATCTCATACATTTATGTAATGCAAATGCATGTTGGTTTTGTAACCTCTTTTTAAATTTCTGATCCTTTTTCTTTGAAAAAAATAAGAAATATGTGTAATGAAATTGTGTATCCTTATACACATAAATATATGCACTGGGGTGTGAAATAGGTAGAGATAACAAGCTAGACGGTAGAGAAGGACAGACAGAAAATGATCCAATGCAAACACACGCACACATGCGCAATATAATAAAATATTCTAACGAGCTCACTCAAACTGACCAATAGCGATATAAATGTGCACACATATGTACATACACGACATATGAATGCATTTAAAAATAGACAATGTTTCACTTTCTCGCACCCTTATTTTTCATTAAAAATAGACAGACAATAGAGGACATAGTCAAGAATTTATGATTTACTTTAAACAAAAGAAAAAACTCAAGCCCTATGTTGATGCATCTTATCAAGTGCAATAAAAAGAATATGCTAATGAATAGACAGAAAGGACAAGGGTAATAAAAATAGACCCAAATGCCCTTTGTTTATTAGTTTCATTTTCTTTCAGCAATAAGAACTGAAAAAATAGTAGGGAAGTTCATATTTAACTCGGTGAAATATTTTGTACCTATGAAGAAAATTTCCAGCTTCCTGACAAACATTCAACAGAGTTGTTCAATATAGGTGCCCGGGTAGGGGTGTTCGTACAGAAGTTTCAGGGGTGATATTCAATAGAGAAGCCCTGACTGACTCTCAAATCAGGCATGTGAAAACCAAAAAAAATTTACATATAAAATTTTTTTTTGAAACCCCTTAATACACAATACAAATTGTATGAAACCTCCTAATACAAACAACCATCCAAGGATGGAAAACGCATTTTCATAATAAATACACTTAATTACCTAACAAAAAATTTTTTTAACGATCACGTTTCCCAGCCAGGCATGCACATTCATTTTATATGAAAAACTTGATTGCGAAGGTACAAAAACATACTACTTAAATCTAAGGTATTAACTGAAAAAGCTAAGTTAACCATTCAACTTGATGATGGTCACAAATTGGAAATGTTTAAAACAATTAATAGCCGCCGGGCACTAAATGTATCTTTTAGAACCTGGGATATGTATTACTATCCTTCACTCCCAGAAACCACTACTGTATTTTGGAATTTTAAGCTTGCAAGTGAAAATGAAAGACTACGTTTCCTGCTTCTGGCATTTCGTAACAATAATAATAATACATTTCAACACTGTGATTTAACAAACATATAAGTACATCTAAACTCTGACGTATATCCGTATGATGATCTAAAGTTGAAATTTGATCGAAATCGGTTTGCATTACCATACGATATGTATCAAAAGTTTCAACAAAGCTACTATTCACGAGAATAGTTTTAGTTTTACCAACTATATTATCAAATGAAATAAACTCATAATAAAAAAAATTTAGTTTTACCCGAATCCAATATCATATGATTGAGTAATGTCCAATATCACTTTAAATCATCAAATTCAAGAATTTAATGTTGAATGATAAACGCACATATGATCTCAATTGAAATAAGAACAAATCAACAGTGAATGTGTCTTCTATTATATACATGAGACATTTGAAACACAAATTTATCAAATGATAACAAAATAACATTAAACTCATAGTAAAAAAAATTTTAGTTTTACCAACTATATTATCAAATGAAATAAACTAATAATAAAAAATTTTGTTTTACCCGCATCCAATATCAAATGATTGAGAAAGGTCCACAGTCACTATAGATCATCCAATTCAAAAATTGAATGTTGAATGATAAACGCACATGTGATCTCAATTGAAATAAGAGCAAATCAACAGTGAATTTGACCTCTATTATATTTATGAGACATTTGAAATACAAATTTATCAAATGATAACAAAATAACATTAAACTCATAGTAAAAACAATTTTAGTTTTACTAAATAAATTTTTCTATAAATTTCTAATAAATTTTTCTATAAATATTCCTTAGTTTAGAGGAGTATTCATGTTGGACTTACTACCAAAACGAACAAAGAAAATTGAGTGTGGAATAATCAATTTAGATTTATCAACAGGTCCTGGTACACACTGGGTAGCATATTATAAGAACATCGATCAAAAATAGTATTTCGACAGTTTTGGAAACTTACAACCTCCTTCGGAAGTAGTCAAATATCTTTGTACAAATATAAAATACAACTATAATCAACATCAGAATTTTAATACATTTATCTGTGGTCATTTATGCCTTAAATTTCTTTATGAAATAGCTAAGAAAGATTAAATAAAAACCCACAATCATCTATATTTTACAAAACTATTTAATGGCTTTTTTTATTTATAATTTACTAAACAGAATTAATTTATTTTAATGCCAAACGGGATATTGGCTATTTTGAATTAAAAATTCGTCCATCTGACTCTCAAGAATTAGGCCGCACTCTCCTTCTGTCCATAATTGAAATGATCCACTCGAGAGATCCTTAATTTCTTCATCTGTTAAACTATTATATTTTTTGGGGAGAAACATTATATTGTTTTCCAACTCAACTTTTAGTGTTGGTCCATATTTTGTTGTTATCCGTAACATATTTTGATTAGGATATTTAACTGTTATATCCAGATCCTTAATATGAATTAAGGATTTACTCTTCAGGGAATTAAATTTTGTTTTTAGATTTTTCACGGAGTTCATTTTTGATTGAGATCTTGTCACTTCTAATCTTTAATTGTAATTGAACTTAAAAGTAGCTCCGATACTTCCAAGAAAATATTTATGGTGAAATACTGAATAAGTGGGGGATAGTGATAGGGTGAAGGGGATAGAGAGAGATAATAATATAAAAATGGTATAAGAGGGAGAACGAAATAATAATAATTAGATACTTTTTGGTTAAATATTCAGGAAAAAATCATCAGTATCGACAATTCCTTTGATAAAGTAAGCAGAAACAAAATTAATACGGATATTAATAAAATGAGTCAAATAAGAAGGAGTCTAAATAAATTCGTAGCAGATTTTGATAGCTTCAGACTATACGACCATTGGGAAATGATCAAATTTTTCCAAAATATGGTGGACGAAAATGAGGAATATGATGTAATGGAAGATTAAGACAATACAGAAGGACATTTTAAATGCTGTCCGTGGTATGATCTGAAATGTGAGGAAGGACCTGACACGTGTAGGTGTTCTATATACTTTCTACGGAAAGCAATATTAGAAAATTTAATAGTCTCATACTATGAAATGTTACAAACTTTATAGTCAAAATTAAGAAAAATTAATAAATAAAATAAAATTGTATTATTAATATAAAATATTCCCTGTCTTGTATGATTTTTTGAAAAGATAATTAGGAATCATATATTTCTGAAGAAATCAGTAGAGATTTGTGTTTGGGTTATAAAATATCAAAACTTATCAAATTGTTAAAATTTTCTAGTTTTATAAAATGATATATAAAGCAATTTTATAAGATTGTGAAACTCAAATTCCTTTGTCAAGAAATAAACAAATAAAATCAAGATTGTACCTGATTTAACAGTAGAGCTCAAATTATAAACAAAACTGCGTTAGTATGCAGAACAGAAAAAACAATAAGATTTTGAACCCATCTGTACAATTGTGAAATTCAAATTTTTGTTAACATATGCATAAAAGTATTTTTTTGTGAGCTTTGTAATAAAAAATTATAAATACAATTTACAGACCACCAACGAATTTGAGAAAAAAATATTTCTGTATCGAATAAACAAAAAAATTTAAGACTGCAATATTTATCTGTATAGTCAGATTATAATGAGTAAATGTTGAATTTAGCATAATTATGAAAACATACATAAAAACAGACCCAAATTATAAGGAATAAATCTCGAAGTCAGCAGAATTATAAAAACAAAGAACAATCAAAAACATACATAAAAACACACTCAAATATAAAAAAGAACAAAAAATAAAATATGCTATATTTATCTATATAGCCAAATTATAAGGAATAAATCTCGAAGTCAGCAGTATTATGAAAACATAAAGACAAATCAAAAACATACATATATTAAAACAGACTCAAATATATAAAAGACCAAAAAATAAAATCTAATCACCCACATTAATACAACGATACCCAAGTGATCGCAACACACATACATTCAAACACACGATATGACGTCAGCGATGATGATACACAAATTCTCTGCCAACAAAAAATATATTTGCCTCCATGCCAGCATACTATGACGTCAGTGATGACGACACACCTAAAATAATCAGATATAAGCACACTCTTTGCCAACAAAATATTTCTCTGCCACGATTCCATCAGCAACACAACAAACAACATAAACACACACCCCGCTATGACTTCAGTGATGACGACACACCTAAAATAATCAGATACACACAACAAAAAATTCGCCCTACAAACACACCCAACAACATAAACACACAAACAACTAACATAGCACAGGCAAGTAAAAGAACATACACGCACACAGACGACGACGCACCTAAAATAATCAAATATACACCCATTCTCTGCCAACAGAAAATTCACTGCCTACATACCAACAGAAACACACCCAACAACATAAACACACAAACAACCAACATAGCAAAGGCAAGCAAAAGAACATACACAAGCACACACACAACCAAGATAGTACAAGCAAGAAAAAGAACATACACACACACAAAACAACACACGCAAGCAAACAAAGTTATACGCATATGAAAAAAACTACACGATGGCAACACTGGCTCGCTCAAAAGTAACACCATTACCTATCTACTGTGATTAATTTTTTATTTCCATCACGTGAGGGTGCGTCCGTGAGACGGTGAGTGGCAATTTTTTTGCTTTAAGGTAATTTTTTCCATTTAAGTTCTTTTTTTTAATTTTTTTTCGTATTTCGTGGGCGTGAATTTTTGTGATTCTGACTTCTTTCGTCACTCCATACTATACCATACAATGGTATATAAAATTCGGCACAGCCCTTACTTGTTTTTTTTGTATTTTCTTTTTTTTTATTTCTTTTGTAAGTGTAGATAGTAACACAAATAATAAGTGTTTTTTATTTTTTTTATTTAGGCAAATGTTTATATTGCACTATTTTATTTCCACTTTAAGCTTTTAAAACGTTAACGCTCACTTTTCAATGGTTTTAAACTTTTTTGGGTACTTTTTAACTGTTTTGTATTTGTTTTAAATTATTTCATATTTAATTGTACAAATGTTTTTTTTTCTTAGTCACGGTCGCCATGTGACGGATGCGTCTTTAAAATGAAACACTTTTCTGTTCAAACAGCATCAGTTGACTGCATTTTATTTGCTAACTCTTAACGAACTTAACTTAACGAAATAACTTAAACTTAATTGGTGATGCATTTGCATTACACCTGTGTCCACAAATCCCAACCATTTTGCTTACTGGCCTCATTCCAGACCGTTCCGTACTTCTTAATTTTAATAGCAATTTATTTAAAAAAGAAATTGGTTTATTTGGTTTTTATTATAAATCATAGATTTAATAAACATACCCTCAACTTTACTCGCCATACTTTTAACGTATTTTTACAAGTCTAGGTTAGGTTAGGTTCCATTGGCAGCCGTGATCAAGCACAGCTCACGTGGGTCCATCAATTAGTTCCCGTTGTGCTACCATGTTGTCCCGTCTTCCAAGGGTCCTATGTTATCTGGCTGCTGGTATTCTCACGCAGCCACCCGGTTATTACCGCGATTAGGTTTCTGAGATGAGGTCTGGATAGCTGTAGTGCCCGCCTAGTCCTTTTTTCATCTATTATGAGCCAGATTTTTCTAGTTTCCCTACAGGTAGTTTCATCTAACCATTTCTGAATTGCAGTAAGGTGGAACTTATGTGCAATAAGTTGTTTACTCATTGGGAGAGAGACGCCTATGTCGTGTATTGAATCGTTACGATTTGAAGTGGAGCCTGCACGCGCCAACGCGTCCGCGATACAGTTTCCGTGTATGTCCCTGTGTCCTGGTACCCACTTAAGGATAACCGTTGAATGTCTCGCTATCTCGTCCAGAGATATCCCGCATTCCTTGACAATTTTTGATGTGATGAACACATTCTCCAGGGATCTAATGGCCGCCTTACTATCGGTAATGATCTGAATATCCCTACCAGATATTTCGCCATACCGAATGAATTTTGCGGCTGTGTAGATGGCCGTTATTTCATCCTGAATGACACTGCAGTGGTCCGGCAGCCTTAGAGGAATGCACCAGTTTAGCTACTCGGAGTAAATGCCAGAACCGACACCATTCAGTGATTTCGACCCGTCCGTGAAAATTTAAATCACATTCGCGGGTGTATGTAGGTCATCAGGGTGGACCGCGTTATCCGAAAAGCTTACAGAGAAGCCAGGATCAAAAATTGGCTCAGGTGTGACATAGTCAACGCTCATGTTCCAATTTATATTATATAGGATGTTCGCATGACCGATATTGTAATCCCTCGATGCTCTGGTGGCTCTTAGTCTTACTGCCGTGTTCGCAGCCAACTTTTTAGCCAAAGTGTCTGGTGGTAGCCAGTTCAATATCGTGAACAGTGCCTTAGAAGGAGTTGTTCTAAAGGCACCTGTTACTGTTATTGCCATCATTCTCATTATACGTTCAAACTTAGTTTGATGACTCTTCCGCCTAAGCGCCGGCCACCAAACGACTGCACCGTAGAATAGAATGGGTTTAGTGACACATTCGTATTTAGGCCAATGGCTTTTTTGCAGCAATATAATACAGTTGCTGCCGTGATGGTTCTGGAAGTGATATTCATATTCTAGTTCAATTTACTATCTAGTATTATTCCAAGATATTTCCGCATACGCAATCGTTCTGCAGCACGTCTTTTCCATGGCCCTGAGGAGGAAATATATATTTAGGTTCCAAAGTAATGGCGAGAGTACACCTCCTTGCGGTGTGCCCCTGGTAGCCACTTTGGAAATGTTTGCGGCACCCCAGTTAGATACAATACGCCGAAAGTGCAAGATGCTACTAACAAATTGGATGATCTCTGGGTCGATCTACAGTAGCCTCATCGCATTAATAACCGATTCTGGTTTAACATTGTTGAAAACTCCCTCAATATCCAGGAAAGCAACTAATCCGAATTCCTTGTATTGTAGGGATCTCTCTATGTGACCCACCAATAAGTGAAGCGCAGTTTCGGTGGACTTCCCTTTCGTATAGGCATGTTGAGCCATTGACAAGGAATTATGTCCTAGCTTTGATCTGATATGAATGTCTATAATCCTCTCCAGTGTTTTCAGCAGAAAGGAGGATAGACTAATTGGCCTGAAGTCTTTAGCCTTAGTGTGCGATGTTTTCCCCCCCTTGGGGATGAAGACAATCTTATATGTTGTCCATATAGATGGGACAAGTGAGAGACTTAGGCAGGCTCTGAAAATCACCAAGAGCCATGGCATCAGTGTCTCTAGGTTATTTTGCAGATCCGCTGGGATAATCCCATCCGGACCTGGGAATTTAAAGGGATGAAAGCTTTTAACAGCCCATTCCACACGATGACGAGTTATTGGGATAATAGAGTTATTCCGAGCGCCATTAAGAATTACCTCCCTCGGCACATCATCAGTGCAGCCTGGGAAGTGAGTATTCATCAGAACCTCAAGGGTCTCCTGACTATTTGTTGTCCAGGATCCATCTGACTTCTGTATATACGATGGAATAACTGGTCTTGAGGATAAGATCTTACGTAGCCGACTTGTCTCCGAGGAGTTTTCTACATCACTGCAGAATTCCCTCCATGACCGTCTTTTAGCCTTCCTTATAAGATTCTTGAATCCATTCACTGAGGATTTGTAACTGTTCCATACACCATTACGTTTCGCCTTGTTAAAGAGCTTCCTGCTTTCTTTGCGTTTTTCAGCAATTTCCGCATTCCACCAAATGGGCTTAGCCTTGCCTTTCCTGTCGATTCTTTTACAGGATTTTTCTGTTGCCTCGGTTAAGACACTCGTTAGTGATTCCACTGCGGAATCAAGCATGGACACATAGCCTATGCTATCTTGGCATGGCGGCAGCTTGTCTTCGAGTACACTAGCATAGACAGACCAGTTGGTCTTTCTTCTGTTCGTGTAGGGTTTCGCTGAATCAACTCTAAGAGAAAAATTGAAATCAATGTACATGTGGTCAGAGAAGGAACAGTCCTTTGACACATTCCAATCGCTAATCATATCCGAGAACCTATCGCTAATAAGCGAAATATCAAGAACTTCCCTTCTGTTAGTCACAATAAAGGTGGGCTCATTACCCCTATTAACTACTGTTAGTTCATTTTCTACTATAAAGTTTAGAAGTAACTCACCTCGTTGATTGACATCCGAGCTGCCCCAGATGGTATGGTGAGCATTAGCGTCTGCACATATTATGGGGGGAATGTTGCGCCTATTGGCATACACCATCGCCTTCCTGGTTAAACCGTTTGGAGGATCGTCCTGATCGTGAGCCATGTAGCAGCTCATAAACCATACTGTCCGTGTTTTGTTTTCCACCGCGACAGTGCAAGTGTCCTTGTCGCTAAAATCAGAGAGAATAAAAGCTTTGAAGACGTCGTTGTTCAGCTGCGTACAAAGTACTATAGCCGTCTAAACTGAGTCCGCAAACCCTGTCTTTATACAACAATGGTTCTTGGATGCAAATAAGCTCCTCCGCGCCTGAAGCTAATCGGAGGAGAAGGGCAGCTGTCGCCGCTTTAGAGTGATGATGGTTAATTTGTGTGACCTTCATCACAGTTCATCACTATGGACGACTGTGACGTTGGCATCCTCTGGGTCGTCGTCCGATTACAGAAGGAAGTCCTCATCGTCCGCAACCTCCATCCCGCCAAAGAAGTCACCCACGAATCCTGTGATCGACTGGGTGTCCTCGCTGGCCGATGAAGCAGCGGAATCGTGCTCCATAGTTGCCATAGCCTTCGTCACCGGAGCTTGAGGCTTCTCCATGTCATCACCTTTGTAGACACGGAGGAAGATAGTTCCAAAACCATAAAATATCTTCCCCTGTGTCTCCCGAAGTGACGCCAAAGGGTCACTGTTAATTATAACAGTGGCCTTCCTGGTTTCATCAACAGCGTCAGTAACCCGCACTATTTTCCAGTCTTGTGTGGGTAGCTTTTGGTTGCTGACCTGTATGATTTCCAGGATCTCCTTGGGGTCGGATGGCTCAGCGGGGATTCTGGCAACAGATCTGGGCCTTTGCGGTATATCGGCCAGAGGTATTGCCTCAATCTTCGCGCCTCGCCATACTTCCCCCAGGGACTCCACGGCTTTTTTGTACAGCAGCGATGACCGCTCATCTGCACACGCTATCAGCTTGATGTGCCCTTGATACTGTTGTAATCCTGGAGGGTCCCGTGGGATTCGCAGGTATCATACGTCAATTGATTGATGAATGTAAACACTTTTATTTTTCTAATTCAAGACTTGTTTATTACTTTAAACTTAACAAAAGACTCTCCCCATTCTTTTCTTAAACCTAGCTATTTATACTTAATAGTTAATGCAAACTTAAACAATTTAATATTGTGAAATATCAACATTGCACAATTTAATATTGTGCAATATCAACATTGCACAATTTAATATTGTGCAATGTCAACGCTTCACAATTTAGTTAGTAATAAAAAATATAAATGACCTAAATATAGTTCATTAATACAATTTAGTTAGTAAGCAATTTTATGAATATAAGAATAACACACAAATCAAAAACAAGAATGACCTAAATATAATTCATTAATACAATTTAGTTAGTAAGCAAATTTATGAATATAACTTAATTTAACAGCTTTTGATCCAATTGGCATTGCGCAATTTACCAACACAAACAGTTACACAATTAACAAATAGTGTAATCCACAGGTAGGAGGGTTGTTCAGTTCTGACTCACAACATCCCTCCCTCCTTGCTGGAAGAAAACATCTAGGTGTAGATGTTTTCTCAATGTTTGGTATGCCTTGGGTCAGAAGATTTTTATTCTAAATCCTAAATGTAGTTGGTTTATTCTGAGTTTAAATCTATTGGAGCTTGTTGCTGTTGTTGTAGTTGTTGGTATTGATGCTGGTACGTGTATTTGGATACTTCAAACGTGGGGGGAATTCTGGTCCTGTAAATGGTTTCCCACAATTCTATTCAACTCTGGGCCACGTTCCGGGAATTCATTGTTTATTTTGACCTTTATTTGATTACGTCGTTTGCACAACACCCATATGGTTATTATGGCTGCTGTTGCAATAATGATTATTGTTGTATATGTAATGTTATTTAAAACATTCTGTTGGAATTTCAGTTCCCGGATCGTGTTGATGTTGCTGATCTGATTTATGTGTAGATTCTCCAAGGTAGGTATAATTTCCGTGGCCACATTGCTGTTACCTCTTACTAACAGAAACTTCTGGGTTGCATCTATGACATGGCTAACGAAGGTTTGGTCACCTATTGTTATGCTGCAATTGCAAAACGAAAACAGGTAGTTCCCTGTGAGGTTTAAACGTCGGTCGTCACAGTTTGTTGACATTGGGGTTTTGTCTGCATTGCTAACTACGATCGAGCCTTCCTCTATTAGCTCCACGGTTTCTGCCTCGTGTAGGATTAGGTTGCACTTTCCTTTGAAAACACAGATTTTCGGTTGTCTTAAGCTTTTGAAATCTCTCTCACCTTTATACCCGAAAACGTCCTTGTCATTCCTCACTACGTATTCTCTTTCGGCATCTATTTGGTGGTGGCTTTCATTTGGAATGGGTATTATCAGGGATTTATTTAAATTCATGGTTTCGATGGGCAATCTGATTATGAACATCAGGCTGCTATGCCTATGTAGTGCTACTCCCATCTGCATGTCTTGTATAGTCTCCACATTTATGTTGTACTTCTGGATTTCTTCAATGGTCAATAGTGCTGGGTTGAAAATTTTCATTTTTGCTAATGCGATGGACTCTTGTACGGTCTTCACTTGGCTTTTCATCTCCATGAGTTTGAAAAGCTGGAAAATCGCAACGTCGCGGTAGTGCTGGATCTCTGATTCCTGCTTGATCTGAGTCAAGCTGTTCAGAGTCTTCCTGTTCTCATTTATTGCTTCCACCATCTGGTTAATTGATGTATTGAATCTATTGTTTATGTGGACCTGTTGATTTGACTGTTCGATGATTTGGTGCCCGTTAGTGTCAATCACCTCGAAATGTTGGTTTATTAGTTGCCGGTCCTCCTCATCTAGTGTGCCGTAGAGCCACTTCATCACTTTTCCTCCAATGTTCAGCAAACCACGTTTTACGCGGCCTGGCAGTAGTGTATGAATGCCGTTATCAATTTCACTTAGTTCTTTTATGATGAGTTCCCTATAGGGACTCGGTAGTATCTTTGGTAGGTTAAGGCGGACCTCGCTGACAGAGTCTGCTATTTGTTGGATATCGATGTGATGTAGGATGTAGTCAAATTTTGAGGCTATTTCTGCCGACCCCATGTGTATTTCAGCGTAACCATCAACTGACTCCAGTTTCTCAATGTGCATCTCTCCGTCCGTGAACCAAATTCCCACCAGAAGAAGTTCTAAAAGCTGAATTAAAATTTATCCATATTAGAGGGCTCTCGTATAATCGCCGAATTTGTTTTTGTGTGAATTTATATTGGCTGCCATGTACAACGCAGCTCCAAAGATATTTATGAAATGTTAAAGTTGTATACTTATAACAGTTTTTTGTTTGTATTATTATTTGAGAACTACTGTGTTAAAATTATATACTTATAACAGGTTTTTGTTTATATTATTATTTGAAAACTAACTTTGTAAATGATATTTTGGTTTTATAATATATTTCTATATATTATATATATACATGTATATATATATTTTGCCACAGGCTTTAAATTCCAAATATATTTTATACATATAGTTTCTTACATTAAATTTTTTTTTTTTTTTTTTTTTTTTTAAGTTTTTTAATTGTTTCCTTTCCTCCCCGTCCAATAATCAACACATAGTCCTTTTCTTCTATTCTCACGATTTTCCTTAGGTACCGATTTATTTTCCAGTTCCCTTTTAACTCTGATAGCACTGAACGTAAAGTTCTTCTGTGTTCTGTTGGTATTTCCGCCTTACTTTCTGTGCTAAACTTATTTGTCCACCTACTCATGGCTTTTGCTATATTCCCTCTGTCTATTCGGCTATCTTCGATGCTTATTTTTGTCTCCCCTATTTCGTGCCCGTTGTTTATATTCTTTGCCAAATTCTCTGCAAATTTTAGGAGGAAAATACCACAATCCGTCAAATTATCTTGCTGGGAACAATCGGGGTAGCATTTCTGTAATGGTGCCTGCAAAAATTTGCTTTCTACATCGTACTTCTTTGCTTCTTGCAAAATAAATTCTCCCACAAACTTGAAAATGTGGCCAGTGTATCTAGGTCTTAGTGAGTCTAAAACTATTATTTTAGGCCATGAAATTACACCCAGCATCCAGTGCTGGTCCTCACAAATGGGAAATATTATATGTTTTTTCTCGAGTATATTTACTCGCTTAGTTGCGAGGTTAATCCTGATTGTACTTCCCTCGGTTGCTGAAATGCACCAATCTTTAACGGCAGTATAGAATTGTGCCCCGAAAATGTGCACGTCCTGCCTTTTTGATGCTTTCAGTGTATTAGTAATGACCCAATGTAAAAAAACGTCGATGTGTTTGTCGTTTAGCCAACGTCTCTGTATGATGTCTGAATAATCATTAGCTGTCATATCTATGTATCTTTTACCATTTCTGTATCTACAGAAACTTTTCCTATTACCTTCTGTACTTGCAGTTGGTTTCTTTGAGTGACTCATTTTCAGTGGTGTTTGCTTAGCTACCAGTGTAGGGAGAAGTTGTACCGATTCTCGCATTGCCACCTCAGACTATCTTTATGAACTGAAATTGAATAAAATGTAACCTATGATATTTTGCGGTTGAAGCCCTATTTTTTAAACATTCTTGAGAACATTTAAGCGTTAGTGTTGTCTATTACGATTTTCTCGATTTTTGTTAATTTCTATATGTGTATGTCCGTATCCCGCCTATCAATTACTATCCAGCTCTTCCTTTTCCCCCTAACTTATTCGTCACATGCCCCCTTTTCTTATCGGTCTCTGTATGGCTTTATTAAATTATTATGGTAAACCTTCCCCCTGTTTTTTATTCTCAATTTCACGTTTACTCTTGTTGGTACGTCTATAACCTCAAATGGCCCTAACCATAAAGGAGAAAATTTATTCTTCCGAGTCTGGTTTTTTAACCAAACCCTTTGACCTATTTTATATTCTCGATGCTTTGAACCCCTATCATAATACTGCTTTGATCTTAATTTTGCCTTCTCCTGATTTCCTCTGACGATTTCATGTGAACGTTGAATTTGATACTTTAGAATTTTGCTGTAATCATCCGTGTTGTATAGGGGTGCCGGCGGTTTTTTCAATACTATGGGCATTTCGAACTCGAATCCGAATAAAACTCTTGTGGGTGTGTGTTTTGTTGTTGTATGTATGCTGTTATTATACACATGTGTAGCGTGACTGAGCCATTCGTCCCAATTTGTACCATCCAAGTTGACGAAATTTCTAAGAAATTCGGCTAACGGTCGATGGGCCCTTTCTAGAGCACCATTAGATTGTGGATGATAAGGCGTGGTCAGTAGTTTTCTTATTCGTAGTATTCTGCACGTTTCCTTAAATAATTTTGAAGTGAAATTTGATCCATTATCTGTTACCAACACCTTGGGAATAAAGTATCTTGAAATTATTTCCTTAAAAAACACTTTTGCTACTGTCGATGCTTCTGCGTCTGGCACGGCGGCACACGCGAAAAATTTTGAAAAGTCGTCCTGAAATGTTACGATGTATTTATTTCCCCTGGACGATTCCGGCAGTGGGCCCACCAGATCCATGAACATCTTCTCGAACGGTCTGCTGGAAGTGGTTGTTATTACCTACCGGCTGCGCCAAATGTTGTAATCCTGGAGGGTCCCGTGGGATTCGCAGGTATCATACGTCAATTGATTGATGAATGTAAACACTTTTATTTTTCTAATTCAAGACTTGTTTATTACTTTAAACTTAACAAAAGACTCTCCCCATTCTTTTCTTAAACCTAGCTATTTATACTTAATAGTTAATGCAAACTTAAACAATTTAATATTGTGAAATATCAACATTGCACAATTTAATATTGTGCAATATCAACATTGCACAATTTAATATTGTGCAATGTCAACGCTTCACAATTTAGTTAGTAATAAAAAATATAAATGACCTAAATATAGTTCATTAATACAATTTAGTTAGTAAGCAATTTTATGAATATAAGAATAACACACAAATCAAAAACAAGAATGACCTAAATATAATTCATTAATACAATTTAGTTAGTAAGCAAATTTATGAATATAACTTAATTTAACAGCTTTTGATCCAATTGGCATTGCGCAATTTACCAACACAAACAGTTACACAATTAACAAATAGTGTAATCCACAGGTAGGAGGGTTGTTCAGTTCTGACTCACAACAATACCAACCGGCATCATCACATTCGGGTAGTGGTCTAGGGTTACCCCTGAAAGCCTTGAGGAACGCCTTGGAGAGTGCGACGACAACCAGTTTCCAGTTTTTGCAAGAGATGGTGCCGTCGCTGGCGTTGCGGTCAATGATCGCCCAAATCAGATGGTCCTTTGCCACCTCCTTGTACGATCTTGTTAACGGCCGTTGAGGCGTATTTTTGGGTCTTTTAGTCCCAGGAAGGGTGTCCTCCCCTGATCTTTGCCGTTTAGGCGCTGCTTCAGTTGGCTTCCGTGCAGGATTACCTTCCGTCGCAGTGGGTTGGACCCGTTCAATATCCTCAATATGGGATTTCGCCCACTGAAGAGAGCTTACCTCTTGCTCCGTGAGCTCACCGACCGGTTTTCCACCAAGTCGGCTGGTGATTTTAAAGGCGGAGCGCCTAGTGGTGTAGGCCCATTTGGAGGGATTTATATGCCTTTGGGGTTTTTTAATTGAGGCCGTAGAGGCCGAGCGAGGTGCTGATGGGGGCATCGAATCGTTCTTCGGGTGCCCTGTTTGCACAAGATTCGGCACATGGGAAGCTGGTTTAACGGCAGACTGTGTCTTAACGGTTGAACCTGCGCCCGAGGAAGGGATTTTGACGGGGTTTGCTCCCGTCCGGACCTGAGAAGCCTTAGAGGTACTTGGTTTCGAAGAACTTTGTACCAGGCTTGGTTTGCGACCGCCTGAAGGCTTAGTCATGATTTTTTGCGCACTAGTAGCAGACCGACTAGCAGAGCCTGGCGCAACCACTCTGCTAGACGGGGTCTCAGTAGCTAACAACTTACTACAGCCTGAAACCGACGTTGTAGTAGTTGGTTCTCCGGAGATTATGAAGCCCTTTACCGGATACATAGGGCGTGAGTTGTTGTCAGACATTTGGAAGAAAAAGGTTATTACGTTTGTTTGTATGCTATTGAAGAATCCTATTGAGCATTTTATCTAAAGAGTAAGTTCGGGTATTGTGGTGTAAAACTAGAAGCTGACAAAACCAAGCTTGATGAATCCTAGATTTCAGAATAGTAATAAATCATAATTCAATGGGTTTTTTGGAAGCTATGCAATATGTATGCTATGGTAATAAAAAAAAATTTACTAGTCTTGTGATTGACTTTTTATTGGGTTGACTGAAAAATGTCTGCCATTAAACTCGAGTTCGGTTAATGTGGTATAGGTCAAGCAGGCTAAAATAGTATATTGTATTACATACTAATTATGCTCAGAGATGCTAAAGAAAAGTGAAATAAGAAAATGAGGAACAGAAAAAAAAATATATGATTAGATAAAAAAAGGATTTCATTGGCCTGAAAATCCTTATGAAGTACTCTAAGCAGTTAAGCTTAATTGCAAGCCCAGTTTAATTTCAGAAGCAAATTTGCGACATTTTTTTAACTACCCGAAGATCACTTGCTACGGCCATTTTACATTAAAACCATCAGCCACGCACGCTAATGTACCACATAAACAGAAAAAAGTATTACCCGCCAATTTTTCCAATGGCTGGTTTATGGGTTTTTTCAATTTCTATTAAATATCTGTAAAACTTGGGCTCCAATCGAATCAAGCTTTAAAACATTATAGTCCAATAAAAAATAGGTATTCCACATTACCCGAATTTACTTACTTTCCTTAGAGAGACGGGCTTACACAAGACGCTCTTTCTATCGTCAGCTGTAGCACCCGGGGTAAAGTATTTGGTGTAAAGCCCCACTAAATTGATGATTCTTTTGCTGCACTGGTGGAGTCACCAGCTAGGTGCATTAAAACAGTTGAAGTGGTAACACCAAGTACAAACCGGAATCTTCCCAACACCAAAATAAACTATGTGTCAATTAATGCTTTTCACCCCAAAATGGCCAGCACATATCCAAAAAAAAACAACAAAAAAAATGCCACTGCGACAAAACTTAAGCCAAATTGCTTAAGTGACAGTGAACAAAGAGTAGCGAAGAAAAATGCCGCGACAGCTACAGGAAAAGCTAATTCTTTAAAAAGAATGGCTGATTCTGCTGAGGTGCACTAAATCAGCAAAGAGGATATCCAACGCATTTGAAACAACCGCAGCAGGTTTAAATGTATTAGTTAAATCCACAATAATAGTGTTTTCACACTGACATGTTTTTAACCGAAATTTGGTTTTAACGTTAAAACCAATCATTAAAACCTGGTTTTACCATACAAAATAATTTTGGTAAAACTATCTTGAAACCTTTTTGGAATTGGTTTTAAGTAGGTTTTATGAAATACAACCTTGTTTTCGCTGTACTAAATTCAGTGCTGCCCAGTTTAAAAATGTAAAACAGATGATAATGTCAAATGCCAGTTAGTAAAAATAAAAAGAAAAACGTAGTGAAATAATCTAAATTCAAAAATAATGGATGCAGCAGCAACAACAATAAAAAAATGCCGAAGAAAAGTAAGCTTTCGTGTATTTACCAAAGTCCACACATTTCGTGACTGCATTAGCAATTGCAAAATTATCCATTCTTGATTTAAACACAAGCCCATTTTTTCAAATTTAAAATAATAGAAGCAGCAGCAACAACAACAAAAATATGCCGAATAAGAAGCTTTTGTTTATTTGTATGTATGTAGTTCCATGAACAAAATAATAAATAATTTTCTATTTTAGAGCGCATTGAGATAAAATTTCTTAGTTTTTCATTAAACTAAACAGCTTTTGTACAGTTTATCAAATAACTGTTGTAAAAAGTAGAAAAAGTACATAAATTATATGGAAGAAATTTATTAGTCAAATTTTGTGTTAAAACCTGATTTAATAAAACTTGTAATGTGAACGCAAAATCAGCTGTTAATGGTTTTAATGTTAAAAGCAGGTTTTAACTTTAGGTGTGAAAACACTATAAGGAAGAAAGTATTAAAAAAATTTTATTACATTTTTTTTATTATTTTATTGACATATGTAATGAGAATGAAAGTGAGTGCCAATGAAAAATCCAAATTGGATCAAATTCGAGCGGGTGCCATTCATTCGCTTAAGTTTACTTTCTTAAATCAGATATAGCTATTAATTATAAAATTATACGTTAAATTACATACTCAATAATATTTTTACGTTATTGCTATGAAATTGTTTATATGTTCCCTAAATCTATAATAGAATTTACTCCTTTGTTTTTTGTTACTGTTGAAAATCTACTTTAACATTTATTTTAATTTTAATCAATAGAACATTGAAATTTGTAGTTCATCATTGTTTTAATATTTTTATGTATGTAGATTTAGTTTCATTCTGTAAATTCAAATAAATACATTCACTCTGCTTTTGTAGAATATCGTTTTAATTCCAATAGGTTATGGGCCCTGAACCAAACCTCATAAGGAACAATAAGTATCATATTTATAAAGGAAATAAAAGAAGAAAAAAAATGGCAGCAATTACAGGAAGAATTCCTTTTTTGAATTGAAAAAATTTTTGATTTGGTTATCTCAAATGGAAGCGGTTTTGCATGAAAATCGTGTATTACGTATGGTAAGGAATCAAAAAGCCAAGCCCGAAGTAGTCGCCATTAATGAAAATGCAACAGCAGCAGAAAGAAAATTATACGAAAGTTATTTAAAGAAACAACGTGATTACAACGATGCTGATCAAGATGACCGTGCGGAAATAATTCTTGCTCTAGATCCAGAAATTGTACGAATGGTAAAAAATTTTAAGACATCAAATGAAATTTGGTTGTATCTTAAAGATATTTATGACCGCAAGTCCACAAGGACGAAGGCTGAATTATACTGTAAATTGTTAAATTTAAAGATGGCTCAAAATCAAAATATTTCGCAATATTTAGATGAATTTGATTTAGCAGTCTCAGAACTTCGAGAAATGGTAGCCGACGTAGATGAAGACTTTCTGAAAATAATTATATTAGATGGCTTGCCAAGCAAATATAAAGCTGTGAAAGCAGCATTTGACACTGTCAATGAATTTCCAACTTCGAATATTGTACGTTCAACACTCTCAGAAATTAGTGAAAAGCACGAAGAAGCAAATATACAAGATAATGCTCTGAAGGTATTTAAGTTTCAATACGCTAACAAGAACAAACAGGGTAATTTCAGCAACACGGAAAACAAAGGCATAAAATTTCCTTTTCATTGTCATAATTGTGGAAAGAAGGGCCACATGGCTAAAAACTGTAAAGTTAAATTAAATAAAGCAAATGAAGCATATGAGTCGTCAGGTTTTGCGTTTTCAACAATAATTTGTAATAGTCAACCCGTTTTGGCTGAGAATAATTTTCTTTGGATAGTTGACAGTGGAGCCTCGTCACAAATGACAAACATGCAGTCACATTTTACTAACTTACGTAGATGAAAATTGTAGTGCCACTGTTCGTTTAGCAGATGACAAGAATTTAGAAATTATGGGAATTCGTACGGCACAGATTAATGTCAATGTTGATGGACACATTAGTACCGTCAATCTCCAAAGTTGAAAAGCAATCTTTTTTGATTAGGAAAAGCAGCAGATAATGGTTGTAGAATTAAAATGCTTTCGGACAAGATTGTAGTATATAACAAAGGCAATATTTTAATATCTTCAAAGAAAAATTATGGTATATATTCCTTTCATTCCATAAAAGATTATAACAAAGCTGCTATGCATATAGAAGAAACTAACAATGAATTAGAGCTGTGGCATAAACGATTTGGCCATTTAAATACTGTGGATTTGGAAAAACTTCGAACACGAGAAATGGTGTTTGGTCTACCAAAATTTAAAACTAGGAAACTTAATTGCATCAACTGTATTCGAGGTAAACATATTAGACAAGCTTTTCCAAAGAAGAATAATAAGACAGCTACTAGGGTATTGCAATAAATACACACAGACTTATGCGGACCGATGAGAATTGAGTCAATTGGCAAAAAACTTTACTTTGCTACTTTTATTGATGATTTTACCAGGAAGGTGTACGTTCGTTTTTTAAAAAAGAAAAGTGAATATATAGATGCATTCAAGGACTTTAAGAAACAAGTTGAATTCGAAACAGGCAGAATGATCACATCTGTAAGGTCGGATAATGCCAGTGAGTTGAATAGTCATGAATTTGAAAGTTTTCTAAAAGATTGTGGAATTACACATCAGTTTAGTGTAAAATATACACCTGAACAGAATAGTTTAGCAGAACGAATGAACCGGACTCTAGTGGAAATGGCTAGAACAATCATGACAGGCAAAACTACCGGAATTTCTATGGGCTGAATTGATAATGACAGCATCTTATTTGAGAAATAGGTGTCCGACTAAGCTCAATAATAGTAAAACTCCTGAAGAATTATGGTCGGGAAATAAGCCAAGTACCAAGATGCAAAAGCTTATCGTTTATGGAAACGTGATACAAGGGAAAAAGTCGTGATGTAAGATTTTTAGAGAATATTTTTTCTGTTGACTTAAATGAAATAGAAGATAAAAAAGTTGGATTTTATGAGTTCAACTGGGATCAAATCAATAGAAATCAATCGAGGAGCCCCGGTAGACTAGTAGTAAGCGTATTAGACCTACAGATCAGAATCAGCGATTGCTGGAATCTGAGAACCAATTAGAAGTAGAAGAAGATCAGAATAACATATTAACAGATGATGATGAAATTATATCTCCAAGTAATGTAGCACATGAACCCTCAATTAAAGAACGCCTCAAGTCATGGTCATTATTTAAAAATAGAGAAGAAAGGAACATTGTAATTGGTGAAAACAAAAATGACCCAATAACGTACAGAGAAATGCTGAAATCAGACCATGAAGATGATTGGAAACATGCAACTGAAGAAGAATATGTATCGATAATAAAGAACAGAGCATGGGAATTAGTAGATTTACCCAAAGGTAGAACTCCAATAGGTTGCAAGTGGATTTTCGAGACTAAGTATACATCTGATAATAAAATTGACAAAAGAAAAGCACGTTTAGTGGCAAAAGGCTATTCCCAAGAGTACGGTGTTGATTACAATAGTAAATTTGCACCAGTCATAAGGCAAAACTCATTACGCTTAATATATGCGCTTGCTGTTGAAAAAGATTTGAAATTGAGGCAGTTGGACGTGTAGATACGTTTGTAGATAGCTTTTTTGAATGCAAGTTTAGATGAGCAAATATTTATGACACAACCCAAAGGCTTCATACATGAGAAAAACAAGAACAAAGTTTGCATACTGAAAAAGTCAATATACGGTCTTAAGCAGGCTAGTCGACAATGGTATAGAAAGATTGATTCAGTAGTAAGGAAATTTAATCTTAATAAATCAAAGTATGACCAATGCATTTATTCGATGAACATAGGCAGGGATTCTGTTATAGTATCATTATACGTTGACGATGTCATCATTGTAAGTAATAATGAAGAGATGACGGCTCGTTATTTACATTATTATCAGACAATTCTGAAATTTAAGATAAGAAGAACCCTAAGCACTGTATAGGCCTCGAAATAAGCCAGAAGTCAGGAGTGTTGACTATTTGTCAACCAGCATATATTCAAAACTTAATTGAAAAATATGGTCTTAAAAACAGAAAAGAGAGATTTAGTCTGTTTGCGTAGGCAGCTATGAAGCAGTGATCAGTTAGGACAGCCACAAGTATACGCAGATGATTGCGAGGGATTCCCAGTATGATGGCTGATTTTTCTCGGTCATATTGGGGCCAGGTTAATCTGGAGATTGCAACTGTGAATTCGTTGAACCATCTTGACTGTGCTATCCCTATGAGTTTCTGTTGAATGAGGATTTTGCAGCTTTTTAGTGGGACTCCCACTAGCCGGTCGCTGTCCCGCTCTTGCAAACGAGAGCCTTCCCTGGCTAGCTTGTCCGCGATTATGTTACCAGGCACGTCTGCGTGTCCTGGTACCCTGATTATCTCAAGGTTGGAATGTGGCGCCATCTCGTTTATGGATATCCGACATTCCTTTACCAGTACAGATGTTGTATAAACACCCGATAGAGCGTTCAATGCAGCCTTACTATCGGTATATATACGAATATCCTGCCTATATACCCTATTGTATCTTAACCAGTTACCTGCCCATTTTATGGCCGATATTTCGGCTTGGGTTATGCTACAATGATCTACTAGCTTAAAACGTATTCTCTGCTGAAATTGAGGAATTTAAATGCCTCCTCCCACCCCTGCATCTGATTTGGATCCGCCAGTGTAAACCTCAAGCACTTCCCCTCGTTAACTAGGATCATTGAATGGAGGGAGAGTATCTGAGATTGACACTGCAAATCTTTTCTCAGGCATAAGGAAGGGAGAAAGGTAATCTATAAGTTCGGGAAGATTCTCAATCTGTCTGATAATATTCGCATGTTCATTACGTAGTGATTTCCATGCTCCAGCAGTACTGAGGCTAACTGGCGAGTTCATAGCCAGTTGTCTGACCATTAAATCGGCAGGAAGCCAGTGTAACATTGTGAACAAGGCTTTTGATGGGGTGGTACAAGGTGCGCCCGTAATCATAAAGGCCGATGTTCTTAGAATTTTGTCAATAATTTTAGAGTAGGTGGATTTGGCTAGGGCCGGCCACCAGACGACTGCACCATACATTAATATGGGCTTGACGACCATTTTAAAGAGCGAATTGGTTGTTTTGGGGTTAATACCCCATATGTTTCCTATGACCCTTTTCAAGGTATAGAGGGCAATAGCAGCCTTCTCTGCTCTTCATTGTACGTATAGGTTCCATGATAACTTAGAGTCCAGGATGATACCCAGATACTTTGCATTATCGGATAACCTTAGTGTGACTCCAGTAAGAGTTGGTAAAGTGAAGTACGGTATTTTGTACTTTCTCGTGAAGAGTACGAGCTCCATCTTCAGTGGGTTAATGTTGAGTCCATTACAGATACACCATCTGGTAATGTGATCCAAGGCAGATTGTAGACGATGCGAGATTGTGTGTGGGTATTTACCCGACACTACTACTGCAACGTCATCTGCGTAGGCTACTGTTTTAAATCTACTTGAGTCTAGCTCCACCAGTACCGTGCGTATGGCAAGGTTCCACTAGATTGGAGATAAAACCCCTCCTTGCGGCGTACGTCGCTTTGCTACTTTATAAATTGTTGAGGATCTCATCGTAGATGTAATGACTCTATTAGTCAATATTTCTTTGATGAGATTGGTTATTGACTGATTTACGTTCAGTCTTGCCAGAGCCATGATGATGGTTTCTGGGTTGATACTGTTGAAGGCACCTTCGCTGTGCTTTATGGAGTTTTCAATGTATCCAACAAGCGAGTGTAGTGCCGTTTCAATAGATTTGCGCTTCGTATAGGCATGTTGAGAGGTGGATAGTAGGTTTGAGTTGATTACCGATCTAAGGTGTAGATCAATGAACCGTTCTAGGATTTTTAGTAGAAAGGATGATAGATTGTTTGTCCAGATTTGGGTATGAAAACCACGGTGCATTTGGTCCATGCTTTCGGAATATATGACCATGCAAGGCATGCCCAGAATATCCGAGTAAGCCATGGGACTATTATGTCTGCATTCTGCTGAAGGTCAGCAGGTATAATGCCATCAGGACCCGCTGATTTAAACGGATCAAAACTGTTTATGACCCATGTAATGTTTTCCCTGTTTATGGGAAATGGGGCTATCGTACGATTGTATGTGGTTGTCAAGAACTCTACTGTAAACGGAGCGCAACCGGGAAAGTGTGTGTCCATCAGAACCATAAGGGTCTCACGTCCACTAGTAGTACAGCTCCCATCAGATTTTTTGATAAAGCTGGGAGCTGAAGGAATGGTGGTTAAGAATTTGCGCAGTCTGATGGTTTCTGAGGCTCTCTCCACGTTACTGAAGAAGGACTTCCAGGATTTGCGTTTTGCGTTTCTTAAAAAGTTTTTGAATCTGTTTACGGAGGACTTATAATCGGACCAGTTGCCTAGTCTTTTGGCCTCATTGAAAAGCCTACGGCTCTCTTTACGAGCATTTGTTATATCGGAGTTCCACCATGGTGGTTTACTCCTATCCCGGCAGACACTAGGTCTGCATGCTTTTGATGTCGCTAATTTGAAGGCATTATTAAGATTTTCAACCGCAATATCAATACCGTGCCTGTCGTTCATGACAGGTGGATGTGGAATGAGTTCAGAGAGGAGCTGTTTTCGTTCCTCCCAATTCGTCATTTTCCTGTTTATTATGGACACTGGCCTGCTTAGTAGAATTTCTATCTTAAATTCAATATACCTGTGATCAGAGAAAGTACAGTCGTTAGAGATCTTCCATTCTCTGATCATATTCGAGTTCATAGAGCTAACTAATGTGATATCTAGAACCTCCCTTCTATTTGCAGTTATAAAAGTGGGTTCGGACCCGAGATTATGTTCGAGCTTCCCCAAACGACATGATGCGCGTTTGCGTCTGCTCCAATAATGACTGGCCAATTTTTTGTATTCGCCATTCTAACTGCGCTGTAAATCTTTTCGGGCCGAGATTCACGTTCATATGCCATATAGCTGGAGATGACCATAGTGGTGCCATCGTCATTCTCCAGAATGAAGATATTTAAATTGCCTTTGGCCAGAAAACACGCTCTAATGTTACCTTGACTATTGGCATTAAGTAGCCTGAAGCCTTTAGCATTAAGTCCGCAAACCCTGCCTTGGTGAAGCCAGGGTCTTGGACTAGGACGAGGTCCTCCCCTTTCTCCACTAGACGGAGGAGCATGGCAGCGGATGCTGTTTTACAATGGTGAAGGTTCTCCTGTGTGACACTGGTCATTGTTCGGCATAACTGTAACGTTGGCGTCCTCTAGGTCAGAGTCCAGGAGAACGTCCTCATCACCTGCCTCATCCATCCCCTCAAAGAATTCCCCTACCCAGCCGGAGTTAGATACGGTATCAGCTTGACTCATTTTGTGCCTTAAGGTTTCTACTACCATATTTCATTGACTTTTGGACGAACAAAACGACACTGCTCCTGGGATCAATCATCATAAATTTTTTGGCATTTTAGAGGAACTCGATTTTCTCGGAAACTTCTATGTCGATTTGTTGCCTACGGTTGGCTCATTTTGTGCTTTAAGGGATCTACCATTATATTCCATTGGCTTTTGGACGCGCACAACGACACTGCTCATGGTATAAATCAGCGTCGATTCTTTTTTGCCTTTTTTAGAGGAACTCGGTTTTCTCAAAAACGGCTCTGACGATTTTTAACTAGGTTAGGTAATTTTTTGCCTGAAGGGGCCTTATGTTAGTATCCATCGGATATTGGACGAGTAGAATGACTGTGCTCCTGGGATAAATCATCGTAGATTTTTTTTTGCATTTTAGAGGAACTTAATTTTCTCGGAAACTTCTCCTACGATTTTTTGCCTACCGTTGGCTCATTTTGTGCTTTAAGGGATCTACCATTATATTCCATTGGCCTTTTGACTCGCAGGACTACACTGCTCCAGGGATATATCAGCGTCGATTCTTTTTTGTCCATTTTAGAGGAACTTGATTTTCTCGGAAACGGCTCTGAAAATTTTTAGCATGTCTCATAAAAGCAGTTCCTTCCTATTGCTAAAAATAAAATTAATACACCTACTATTCAAGTGGGTGTAAATAAATAACTTCCATAATATATTCCTCGTTAGGTTATTTTGTGCTTTAAGAGGTCTACTGTCATTTTCCATTGGCCTGTGGACGAACAGAACTAGCGACTGGCTAGTGGGAGTCCCACTAAAAAGCTGCAAAATCCTCATTCAACAGAAACTCATAGGGATAGCACAGTCAAGATGGTTCAACGAATTCACATGTGCAATCTCCAGATTAACCTGGCCCCAATATGACCGAGAAAAATCATCCATCATACTGGGAATCCCTCGCAATCAGCTGCGTATACTTGTGGCTGTCCTAACTGGGCACTGCCTTATAGCTGCCTACGCAAACAGACTAAATCTCTCTTTTCTGTTTTTAAGACCAAATTTTTCAATTAAGTTTTGAATATATGCTGGTTGACAAATAGTCAACACTCCTGACTTCTGGCTTATTTCGAGGCCTATACAGTCCTTAGGGTTCTTCTTATCTTGAATTTCAAAATTGTCTGATAATAATGTAAATAACGATCCGTCATCTCTTCATTATTACTTGCAATGATGATATCGTCAACGTATAATGCTACTACAACAGAATCCCTGCCTATGTTCATCGAATACATGCATTGGTCATACTTTGATTTATTAAGATTAAATTTCCTTACTACTGAATCAATCTTTCTATACCATTGTCGACTAGCCTGCTTAAGACCGTATATTGACTTTTTCAGTATGCAAACTTTGTTCTTGTTTTTCTCATTTATGAAGCCTTTGGGTTGTGTCATAAATATTTGCTCATCTAAACTTGCATTCAAAAAAGCTATCTACAGCTATCTACAAACATACCTACAGGTCCAACTGCCTCAATTGCAAATCTTTTTCAACAGCAAGCGCATATATTAAGCGTAATGAGTTTTGCCTTGTGAATGGTGCAAATTTACTATTGTAATCAACACCGTACTCTTGGGAATAGCCTTTTGCCACTAAACGTGCTTTTCTTTTGTCAATTTTATTATCAGGTGTATGCTTAGTCTCGAAAATCCATTTGCAACCTATTGGAGTTCTACGTTTGGGTAAATCTACTAATTCCCATGTTCCGTTCTTCATTATCGATACATATTCTTCTTCATTTGCATGTTTCCAATCATCTTCATGGTCTGATTTCAGCATTTCTCTATACGTTATTGGGTCATTTTTGTTTTCACCAATTACAATGTTCCTTTCTTCTCTATTTTTAAATAATGACCATGACTTGAGGCGTTCTTTAATTGAGGGTTCATGTGCTACATTACTTGGAGATATAATTTCATCATCATCTGTTAATATGTTATTCTGATCTTCTTCTACTTCTAATTGGTTCTCAGATTCCAGAAATAGCTGATTCTGATATGTAGGTTCAATTTTTTTTTAAAGAACAAACACAAACCGCGAAGCTATTTTGGCTTGTCTACGGAAACACCCAGGGTCTAGGTAGGAATCGAGCCTGCGACCCCCCACTAATAGTCTAATACGCTTACTACTAGTCTACCGGGGCTCCTCGATTGATTTCTATTGATTTGATCCCAGTTGAACTCATAAAATCCAACTTTTTCATCTTCTATTTCATTTAAGTCAACAAAAAAAATATTTTCTAAAAATCTTACATCACGACTTTTGCCCTTATATCACGTTTCCATAAACGATAAGCTTTTGCATCTGTCGAAGAGATTTTAGATTTTTTAGATTTAAATTTTTGTCCACAACAAACGCTTTACTTCCTATTTGCCGTAAATGCCTGATACTTGGCTTATTTCCCGACCATAATTCTTCAGGAGTTTTACTATTATTGAGCTTAGTCGGACACCTATTTCTCAAATAAGATGTTGTCATTATCAATTCAGCCCATAGAAATTCCGGTAGTTTTGCCTGTCATGATTGTTCTAGCCATTTCCACTAGACTCCGGTTCATTCGTTCCGCTAAACCATTCTGTTCAGGTGGATATTCTACACTAAGCTGATGTGTAATTCCACAATCTTTTAGAAAACTTTCAAATTCATGACTATTCAACTCACTGGCATTATCCGACCTTACAGATATGATCATTCTACCTGTTTCGAATTCAACTTGTTTCTTAAAGTCGTTGAATGCATCTATATATTCACTTTTCTTTCTTAAAAAACGAACGTACACCTTCCTGGTAAAATCATCAATAAAAGTAGCAAAGTAAAGTTTTTTGCCAATTGACTCAATTCTCATCGGTCCGCATAAGTCTGTGTGTATTAATTGCAATACCCTAGTAGCTGTCTTATTATTCTTCTTTGGAAAAGCTTGTCTAATCTGTTTACCTCGAATACAGCTGATGCAATTAAGTTTCCTAGTTTTAAATTTTGGTAGACCAAACACCATTTCTCGTGTTCGAAGTTTTTCCAAATCCACAGTATTTAAATGGCCAAATCGTTTATGCCCCAGCTCTAATTCGTTGTTAGTTTCTTCTATATGCATAGCAGCTTTATTATAATCTTTTATGGAATGAAAGTAATATATACCATAATTTTTCTTTGAAGATATTAAAATATTGCCTTTTTTATATACTACAATCTTGTCCGAAAGTATTTTAATTCTACAACCATTATCTGCTGGTTTTCCTAATCAAAAAAGATTGCTTTTCAACTTTGGAGATTGATGGTACTTGTGTCCATCAAAATTGACATTAACCTGTGCCGTACGAATTCCCATAATTTCTAAATTCTTGTCATCTGCTAAACGGACAGTGGCACTATAATTTTCATCTACATAAGTTAGTAAAATGTGACTGCATGTTTGTCATTTGTGATGAGGCTCCACTGTCAACTATCCAAACAAAATTATTCTCAGCCAAAACGGGTTGACTATTACAAATTATTGTTGAAAACGCAAAACCTGACCACTCATATGCTTCATTTGCTTTATTTAATTTAACTTTACAGTTTTTAGCCATGTGGCCCTTCTTTCCACAATTATGACAATGAAAAGGAAATTTTATACCTTTGTTTTCCGTGTTGCTGAAATTACCATGTTTTTTCTTGTTAGCGTATTGAAACTTAAATACCTTCAGAGCATTATCTTGTACATTTGCTTCTTCTGGCTTGTCACTAATTTCTAAGAGTCTTGAAAGTACAATATTCGAAGTTGGAAATTCATTGACAGTGTCAAATGCTGCTTTCACAGCTTTATATTTGCTTGGCAAGCCATCTAATATAATTATTTTCAGAAAGTCTTCATCTAAGTCGGCTACCATTTCTCGAAGTTCTGAGACTGCTAAAACAAATTCATCTAAATATTGCGAAATATTTTGATTTTGAGCCATCTTTAAATTTAACAATTTACAGTATAATTCAGCCTTCTTCCTTGTGGACTTGCGGTCATAAATATCTTTAAGATACAACCAAATTTCATTGGATGTCTTTAAATTTTTTACCATTCGTACAATTTCTGGATCTAGAGCAAGAATTATTTCCGCACGGGCATCTTGATCAGCATCGTTGTAATCAAGTTGTTTCTTTAAATAACTTTCGTATAATTTTCTTTCTGCTGCTGTTGCATTTTCATTAGTGGCGACTACTTCGGGCTTGGCTTCTTGATTCCTTACCATACGTAATACACGATTTTTATGCAAAACCGCTTTCATTTGAGATAACGAAGTCAAAAAAAAAATTCAATTCAACAAAGGAATTCTTCCTGTAATTGCTGCCATTTTTTTTATTTCTTTTAAAAATATGATACTATTCGTTTCTTAAGAGGTTTGGGTCAGGGCCCATAACCTATTGGAATTAAAAAGATATTCTACAAAAGCAGAGTGAATGTATTTATTTGAATTTACAGAATGAAACTAAATCTACATAAAAATATTAAAAGAATTATGACATACAAATTTCAATGTTCTATTGATTAAAATTAAAATAAATGTTAAAGTAGATTTTCAACAGTAACAAAAAACAAAGGAGTAAATTCTATTATAGATTTAGGGAACATATAAAGAATTTCATAACAATAACGTAAAAAAATTATTGAGTATGTATTTTAACGTATAATTGTATAATTAATAGCTATATCTGATTCAAGAAAGTAAACTTAAGCGAATGAATGGCACCCGCTCGAATTTGAACCAATTTGGATTTTGCATTGGCACTCACTTTCATTCTCAGTACATATGTAGATACATATGTCAATAAAATAATAAATAAAATAATTAAAAAAATGTAATGAAATTTTTTTAATACTTTCTTCCTTATTGTGGATTTAACTAATACATTTAAACCTGCGGCGGTTGTTTCAAATGCGTTAGATATCCTCTTTGCTGATTTAGTGCACCTCAGCAGCATCAGCCATTCTTTTTAAAGAATTAGCTTTTCCTGTAGCTGTCGCGGCATTTTTCTTCGCTACCCTTTGTTCACTGTCACTTAAGCAATTTGGCTTAAGTTTTGTCGCAGTGGCATTTTTTTTGTTGTTTTTTGGATATGTGCTGGCTATTTTGGGGTGAAAAGCATTAATTGATACATAGTTTATTTATGTGCTGGGAAGATTCCGGTTTGTATTTGGTGTTACCACTTCAACTGTTTTAATGCACCTAGCTGGTGACTCCACCAGTGCAGCAAAAGAATCATCAATTGAGTGGGGCTTTACACCAAATACTTTACCCCCGGGTGCTACAGCTGACGATAGAAAGAGCGTCTTCTGTAAGCCCGTCTCTCTAAGGAAAGTAAGTAAATTCGGGTAATGTGGAATACCTATTTTTTATTTGACTATAATGTTTTAAAGCTTGATTCGATTGGAGCCCAAGTTTTACAGATATTTAAGAGAAATTGAAAAAACCCATAAACCAGCCATTGGAAAAATTGGCGGGTAATACTTTTTTCTGTTTATGTGGTACATTAGCGTGCGTGGCTGATGGTTTTAATGTAAATATGGCCGTAGCAAGTGATATTCTAGTAGTTAAAAAAATGTCGCAAATTTGCTTCTGAAATTAAACTGGGCTGGCAATTACTCTTAACTGCTTAGACTACTTCATAAGGATTTTCAGGCCAACGAAATCCTTTTTTATCTAATCATATAGTTTTTTTCTGTTCCTCATTTTCTTATTTCACTTTTCTTTAGCATCTCTGAGCATAATTAGTATGTAATACAATATACTATTTTAGCCTGCTTGACCTATACCACATTAACCGAACTCGAGTTTAATGGCAGACATTTTTCAGTCAACCCAATAAAAAGTCAATCACAAGACTAGTAAATTTTTTTTATTACCATAGCATACATATTGCATAGCTTCCAAAAAACCCATTGAATTATGATTTATTACTATTCTGAGATCTAGGATTCATCAAGCTTGGTTTTGTCAGCTTCTAGTTTTACACCACAATACCCGAACTTACTCTTTAGATAAAATGCTCAATAGGATTCTTCAATAGCATACAAACAAACGTAATAACCTTTTTCATTCACAACTAGTATGAGTGAGAGGCCCAAGCGAATTTAAATTGTTGGACAGCTTTTTCCAGCTAATTTTTAAATTATCTTTATTTTATTAAACTCAAAAGTTTTATTGCGAAAGCAAAACCAAAAGTGACTGATTTTAACATTTCATTCCCAATGTTATACGGTGCTCAGACATACACCTTTATTGAGATTATCGCAATTAATACCACTATTGAGCTCAATATTCTATACAAAATTTTAATTTAATTATTGTTCAATAAGTTCGAAATTGCTATAAAATTTAGTAAAAGTTAAAATACAACACTGTGCACAAGTGTTTTTAGTGAGCAAATCTATATACAATGGCAAATGTTAAGAAAATATTGTAAAAAAAAGTTAAAAGTATGGCGAGTAAAGTTGAGGGTATGTTTATTAAATCTATGATTTATAATAAAAATCAAATAAACCAATTTCTTTTTTAAATAAATTGCTATTAAAATTAAGAAGTAGGGAACGGTCTGGAATGAGGCCAGTAAGCAAAATGGTTGGGATTCGTGGACACAGGTGTAATGCAAATGCATCACCGATTAAGTTTAAGTTATTTCGTTAAGTTAAGTTCGTTAAGAGTTAGCGAATAAAATGCAGTCAACTGATGCTGTTTGAAAAGAAAAGTGTTTCATTTTAAAGACGCATCCGTCAAATGGCGACCGTGACTAAGAAAAAAAACATTTGTACAATTAAATATTAAATAATTTAAAACAAATACAAAACAGTTAAAAAGTACACAAAAAAAGTTTAAAACCATTGAAAAGTGAGCGTTAACGTTTTAAAAGCTTAAAGTTGAAATAAAATAGTGCAATATAAACATTTTGACTAAATAAAAAAAAATAAAAAACACTTATCAATTGTGTTACTATCTACACTTACAAAAGAAATAAAAAAAGAAAATACAAAAAAAACAAGTAAGGGAGATATATTCGGCTGTGCCGAATCTTATATACCATTAACCATAGTATGGAATGACGAAAGAAGTCAGAATCACGAAAATTCACGCCCACAAAATACGAAAAAAAAAATTAAAAAAAAGAACTTAAATGGAAAAAATTACCTGAAAGCAAAAAAAATTGGCACTCACCGTCTCACGGACGCACCCTCACGTGATGGAAATAAAAAATTAATCACAGTAGATAGGTAATGGTGTTACTTTTGAGCGAGCCAGTGTTGCCTTCGTGTAGTTTTTTTATGTGTGTGTATAACTTTGTTTGCTTGCGTGTGTTGTTTTGTGTGTGTGTGTATGTTCTTTTGCTTGCTTGTACTATCTTGGTTGTGTGTGTACGTGTGTATGTTCTTTTGCTTGCCTTTGCTATGTTGGTTGTTTGTATGTTTATGTTGTTGGGCGTGTTTCTGTTGGTATGTAGGCAGTGAACTTTTTGTTGGTAGAGAATGTGTGTATATCTGATTATTTTAGGTGCGTCATCAACTGTGTGCGTGTATGTTCTTTTACTTGCCTGCGCTATGTTAGTTGTTTGTGTGTTTATGTTGTTGGGTGTGTTTGTTGGGCGAATTTTTTGTTGTGTGTATATCTGATTAGTTTAGGTGTGTCGTCATCACTGAAGTCATAGCGGTGGTGTGTGTTTATGTTGTTTGGTGTGTTGCTGATGTAATCGTGGCAGAGAAATATTTTG
This sequence comes from Gymnocheta viridis, assembly GCA_956483585.1. NCBI lineage: Eukaryota > Metazoa > Arthropoda > Insecta > Diptera > Tachinidae > Gymnocheta > Gymnocheta viridis. Next base: position 63,471,222 of record OY101440.1, on the reverse strand, counting down.
TTGGCAGAGAGTGTGAATATATCTGATTATTTTAGGTGTATCGTCATCACTGACGTCATAGTATGCTGGCATGGAGGCAGCGATATTTTTTGTTGGCAGAGAATTTGTGTATATCTAATTATTTTAGGTATGTCATCATCACTGACGTCATAGCGTGTGTTTGAATGTGTGTGTTTCTGTGTGTATGTTGCGGTCACTTTGGTATTGTTGTATTAATGAGGTTTATTCGATTTTATTTTTTGTTCTTTTATATATTTGAGTCTGTTTTAATATATGTATGTTTTCATAATTCTGCTGACTTCGAGATGTATTCCTTATAATTTGGCTATATAGATAAATATAGTGTTAGCGGAGAATTTGCCGCTGGCCCCTGGTATTAAGTTGGTAGATTATAAACGAAGAGTTTTTAATTTAAGCAAAATTCAAAATTAACTTTATTTATTTTTTTTATTTAATTTTTAAGTTACAATATTTTATCTCTTGTTAAAATTCTTTTTTGTCTTTTTACCAAGAGCTGTCTTTTCTTTCTGGATTGTTCTAGAAACCAAGAATTAAAAATATGGCGTTTTAACTTTGTAAAACGCGGGATAATATATTTGACAATTATAAAACTATTCATAAAAAATTCACTCAAACAATATATATGTATGTATGCGAAGTTTGACATTTACATACATATATAGCATAAGGCGTGTAGTTAACAATAATAAATTCAGTACTATCAGCTGTGGCGGTAACACCCCTCCTCAGTAAGGCGAGAACTTGTTTGAAGTCTTACTCCTGATACTGAGCCACATCTAGAACTGCTAGTTTTGCCGCAGGCCTCTCCAAAATACCGCAAGTCGTCATAACTTTTGCTTTACGCACCTGGCCATCTTCAGACGGGTGAACTTCAATAATTTTTCCTTTAGGCCACACATTCCTCGGGCTTGCAGGGTCAACCACTACCACTATGTCGCCGACTGCTAAAGGCTTAGCTTTCTCGAACCACTTCGTCCTGCAGGTTAATGTTGGTAGATACTCTGCCACCCATCTCTTCCAAAATCTATCTGCATATTGCTGACAACGTAACCAACATTCTTTCAACACAACGCCCTCATCGTTATATAAAGCAAGAGGCTTAATGCCGTTTGAGCTTCCCACAAGAAAATGATTTGGTGTTATTGCTTCTTCATTTTCGCTTAACACTGGAACATACGTAAGCGGCCTAGAGTTGATGATGTTTTCAACTTCTGCCAACATGCTCTTTAAAGTTTCATCATCTGGATATCTTTCGTGTTTTATTTCATAGAGAACTGTTTTCACAGAGCGCACCAGGCGTTCCCACGCACCGCCCATATGAGGTGCAGATGGTGGATTAAAATTCCACTTTGTAGTCGAGTTCGTAAAATTACGAATTAATTCATTTTTGTCTACTTGTTTAATAGCTTCACGTAGTTCACGATCAGCACCCACGAAGTTCGTGCCGTTGTCACTAAAATATTCTCTTGGTTGTCTCCGTCGAGCTGTGAAATTACGAATCGCCATAATACAGGAGCTAGTGTTGAGGCTATTAACAATTTCGATGTGGACCGCTCTAATGGTCAGACAGGTAAACAACGCACCGTACCTTTTCTCCCTGTGCCGATTTACTTTGACAAAAAGTGGACCGAAAAATCAAGGCCCGTAAAGGTGAAAGGCGACTGAAACGTAGCAAGGCGTGCTCTAGGTAATTTAGCCATCTGTGGTAAAATTGGCAAAACTTTTTTGGTCTTACACCTTTGGCATTGTTTTATAAAAAATTTACACACAACTCTTAGTTTTGGAACGTAGTATCTTTGCCGAACTTTATTTACTAAAGTTTCGTGGTTTATGTGGTGGTATAAACTGTGGTAGTGTAAAATTAACAGTTTAGTTATACGACAATATTTAGGCAAAATTGCTGGGTGTTTTAACTCCTCTGCTATGTTTGCGTTTTCAATCCGTCCACCCACACGGAGTAAACCAGCGCTGTCGATAAAAGGCGACAACTTGTATAAAACGCTGGTTTTTGGTAAGCTTTCGTTTTTTTTAATACAACTGATCTCATGAGAAAACGTTTGTTGCTGGGCTTGTTTCAATAAAACTGTTTCAGCCTTGAGTATTTCTTCTTGTGTTAGTTCTGCTTCGTTTTGAGAAATGTTTTTGTTTATTAAAATTTTACAAAAGCGTATGACGTATGCAGTTGCTCGCAAAAGTCTGCACCAGCGTGAAAAACGTTCTGTGTTTATAAATGATTCAATGTTTTGAATTGTTAAATTGTGTTGTTTTATTTCTACATCAGTTTGTGATGAGTTTAAGCTTTTGATATGCCAATCTTTCTCGGGTAGCTTAAGGAATTCTGGTCCATTAATCCAGCGACTAGAACCTGATAGATCCGGCTTTCTTGCCCATTTAGTTGCTTCATCGGCAACATTATTTTTTCCAGCTATCCATAACCATTCATTCATCTCAGATATGTCCAAAATCTCGCTTATTCGTACGGCAACAAACTGATGATATTTACGGTGGTCAGAGCGAATCCAGCTCAAAACTGTCTGCGAGTCAGACCAAAACATTTTACGATTAACGGTTATAGAGTGTGCTTGTAAAATTGTTTTCGCAAAACGTGAACCTATTAGTGCTGCCATTAGTTCTAATCTTGGAATGGAGGCTAGTTTCAGTGGCGCCACTCTAGTTTTAGAGCCAATTAACGAAACGGTGATCCTTTTGCCATCAGAAATTCTGAAATACGATACGGCTGCGTAACCATTTTCACTCGCATCAACGAAAGTATGTAACTGCACGTCATAATTGTTGTAATTTTAAAAACTTGAAGGTAGCAACGAGGTATGTTGATTTTTTCCACATGTGGTAAAAAAGACAACCAGTTTTTCCACTTGGCTTGTTGCTCTTCTAAAATGGGCTCATCCCAGTCTACACCACTTCTCCAGATCTCCTGTAGTAGTATTTTTAGATACATAAGGAAATTTCCAATGAGGCCTAGAGGATCATAAATACTCATTAAAATCTTTAAAACTTCGCGCTTTGTTGGCTCCTTTTTCCCCAGAAATATTTCATTATTTAGAATTGAAGACGAAATTTTAAAAGTGATTTTGTCTGCTAGTGGAACCCAAAATACCCCAAGCACCTTTTCCGTCTCTGGCCCTTCAATAATATTTAAGCACATGTCATTTTTTGATTTATTAGCATTCAGATCTTGTAGCACATCATTACTATTTGAGCACCAATTTCTAATATTAAAGCCTGCTTGGTTATGAATGTATTTGACTTCTTGAGCTAATTTGCTAGCTTCTTCCCAACTGTCGGTAGAAAAGAGAAAATCGTCCACATAGTGGTTATTTTTAATAGCAGCGGCTGCTTCAGGATATTCGTTTTCATATTTAGACGCGTTAAGGTTTTTTACGTAAAAATTAAAACATTCATAACGTAGATGTCGGGTTTTTTATTTTCATCACAAGCCCGCCACAAGAAACGCTGTGCGTTGCGATCTTCTTCCCTTATAAAAATTTGATGAAACATCTGCTCTATGTCGCCGCATATGGCAATCCTTCTTTCGCGGAACTGGAAAAGTATAGATGGAAGTGATGCTAACATATCCGGCCCTTTCAACAGCATACAGTTTAGTGAAACACCTTTCGACTTGGCGGCTGCGTCCCACACTATCCTTGTTTTGTTAGGTTTATTTCTATTATAAACGGGAAAAATTGGTAGGTACCATATATTGCTAGACATGTTGTCATCACTTTCACTCCTATTAATTTTTGTTACATATCCTTTTCTTAAATATTCATCAATCGTTCTTTCAAAAACTTCACTTAGTTGTTTATTAGATTTCACAGACTTTTTAAGACATTTTAATCTTTTCATCGCCATATCAAAGCTTTGTGGTAATTGAACGTCATCAAAACGCCATAGTAAGGCTGACTCATAATGACCGTTGTCTATTTGCTTAGTATATTTTCTTAAATAGTCAATTGCTCTCTGATCATCTTTTCCAACTAAAGGACTTGTACAGTTTATACCTGCCATCTCGAGCGAGTAAAACTTTTTTATTAAACTACTAAGATTGCTATCGTTAGAACGTTCACACTCACAAATATGAAAGTTATATTCATACTCGTTTGTTTGTTTTACAACTGAATTACCACATAAAAGCCACCCTAGACGTGTTCTAATAGCTATAGGCTCATTAGTTTTACCTTCTTTAATACGTGTTGGTATGCAAAATTTCATATTATTTATACCTAGAAGCACAGTTGGAACTGCATCTTTGTAGTCACCTATTGGCAACCCTTTCAAATGTGGATACTGAGCACATAAGTTTTTATAGTTAATGCTTTGACTTGGCAAAGAGAGCTGTTTAACCGTACGCAATTGTAAATGGTGTTTTGTTTTATTTGGACCAGAAATCTTTACATTTATTTTTCTAGAGTTCTCTTCGGTTCGCCCCATGTTGCCGGTCCATTTTAAACATAAAGGCTTAGGTTCGCCTGTCAAGTGTAACTCATTCAATATATTTTCATCTATAAGGCTAATTGATGAACCTTCATCAATAAATGCAAATGTTCTACACGACTATTGTTTTCACCATAAATAACTATTGGTATAATTTTAAATAGTATTTTGTCGCTATCGTTACCACTGTGCGCAGCATGTGTGTTGACATTACTATTTTTGTTTTCATTTGCATTTTCGTTTATTTCTTTATAATTGTCTGCAGTCTTATGTAAGAGTGTGTTGTGTTTACTTTTACATTCTTTATGCCCACACATTATGTTACTATTGCATACACCGTAGTGGCGACGCAAGCAGAGTTTACAGAGATTATGTTTTCTAACTAAATCCCATCTCGTATTTCTATTAGCTGCTAAGAATTTTTTACACTTTTCAACACTGTAACAATGTTCATAACATATCAGACAGTTTCTTTTATTATGTTCTTCATGTGTATTAACATAAGCATTTCTTGTTTTCTGTGTGAAAGACTCTGCTGATATTTTTTTACTGCTGTTACCCTCAACATCTATACAGCTTGCAGATAAACCTATGTCATATATCCAGTTTGCAAATTCTGTTAAGTTTACCTTTTTGTTATTCTTTATTAATTCTGTTTTGTAAGCGCCCCAATTCAATTGAAAATATGATGGAAGTTTGACAATTATTCCTGCATTAGTGAAGAGTTATTAAGTTCATCTGCTAAACCACAAGCTTCGATTGTTGTTTCTAAGCCTTTTACTTCAACTGCGAATAAGGTAATTGTGTGTAATTTGTTGGGGTTAATTGAAGGTAATAATTTTATTCTATTTTTCAGTGCGTTTAATATTTTTTCGGGCTGACCGTAAAGCATTTTCAATGTTGTCATAGCAGCGGGTACACAAGAGGGATGGATTAGTATATGCTGTACACATCGCAAAGCTTCTCCACGTAATGCTTTTTGTAACCGGACTAGATTTTCTGCATCAGTTAACCCACATATTTTAGTGGACCAGTCATAGGTCGAGCTGAAAAGCGGCCACTCCTCAGGCATACCAGTAAAGATTGGCAGTTCTTTAGGCACAGCTTGACGGGCGTTAATTTGTTGATGTGTGATATTATTGTAGCTGCTTATATTTGGTGCTAATGTTGTCGGTGGCTGTGCAAAAAACGATGGTTCACTATTGGAAAAATTTAACGGTGGTGCCAAAAGTGTGGATTGATTTGTTGTGGTGTACTGGAATGGATTAAAACTTGGGCGTGATGTAAATTGTGGCTGCCGGTTAAACGTTAGATCAGCGTATGGATTTTTGGGTGGTTGCGGCTCGCGGGCTTGTGTGTTAATCGCGATGCTTTTGTTACAATTTAAGTTGCTATTTACGTGTTGTGTTGTTATATGTGCATAATTTTGTGGCACATCGTTAATAAACGTTGAATAATTTGTATTTTGTTTTTGTGAGTTATTTTTAGGGTTTAGTTGCTTTGTTAAATTTTTACTTGTACTTACATGTGTGTATGGAAATGTGCCTGAAGTTGCTACTAGAGTATTTTGTGGACATGTGTAGTACGTTATATCGTTGGGAAACGTTTGACCATTTTAACGAGGTGCAGTAGAGGTGACGGGTTCCTCGGCAATAGCATGTTGTTCAGCTGCATCTGGTTGATTATTCAGCCACTCACGTACAGAAGTAATTTCTGAATTTGTATCGCTTTCCCCTTCATTTGCCTGTTCAAGAATTTGATATTTTTTACGGATGAATTCTCTTTCTAGTTTGGTTTCCTCGTGTAATCGTTGTAATTCCAGTATGTGTTTTCTTGAATGTGATGCATTTGAAACGTTGCTGCGAACGGAGCGAGTCGATGCTGGTGGTTTTCGTTGTTGTGTAAACTTGTTGCAGTTTTGGCAAAGCCATGTTTCTTGGGGTTGATTATCGTTGACACTAACGCATAGTAAATGAAAGGTTGACTTACATGAGCTGCAGGATATAATTATATTATTGTCAGACTTATGGCAGATTTCACATGCGTTTGATTCTGTGGCTAGCTTTTCTGTTTGATCTGGGGTGGTTGTGGTGTTAAGTGGTTGACCCTGTAAAGAAGATGAAGAATCCATAATAGGTATTGGGACTTACGGTATATCAGCCAGGTGGGTTTCTTCAATAGTCCAAACGATTTATGGGCACCAAATCACACGCCAAAAAAAAGAATTTTAAATATGTTAGCGGAGAATTTGCCGCTGGCCCCTGGTATTAAGTTGGTAGATTATAAACGAAGAGTTTTTAATTTAAGCAAAATTCAAAATTAACTTTATTTTTTTTATTTAATTTTTAAGTTACAATATTTTAACTCTTGTTAAAATTCTTTTTTGTCTTTTTACCAAGAGCTGTCTTTTCTTTCTGGATTGTTCTAGAAACCAAGAATTAAAAATATGGCGTTTTAACTTTGTAAAACGCGGGATAATATATTTGACAATTATAAAACTATTCATAAAAAATTCACTCAAACAATATATATGTATGTATGCGAAGTTTGACATTTACATACATATATAGCATAAGGCGTGTAGTTAACAATAATAAATTCAGTACTATCAGCTGTGGCGGTAACATATAGCATTTTTTATTTTTTGTTCTTTTTTATATTAGAGTGTGTTTTTATGTATGTTTTTAATTGTTCTATGTTTTCATAATTCTGCTGACTTCGAGATTTATTCCTTATAATTTGCGTCTGTTTTTATGTATGTTTTCATAATTATGCTAACTTCAACATTTATTCACTATAATCTGACTATACAGATAAATATTGCAGTCTTAAATTTTTTTGTTTATTCTATACAGAAATATTTTTTTCTCAAATTCGTTGGTGGTCTGTAAATTGTATTTATAATTTTATATTACAAAGCTCACAAAAAAATACTTTTATGCATATGTTGACAAAAATTTGAATTTCACAATTGTACAGATGGGTTCAAAATCTTATTGTTTTTTCTGTTCTGCATACTAACGCATTTTTGTTTATAATTTGAGCTCTACTGTTAAATCAGGCACAATCTTGATTTTATTTGTTTATTTCTTGACAAAGGAATTTGAGGTTCACAATCTTATAAAATTGCGTTTATATATCATTTTATAAAACTAGAAAATTTTAACAATCTGATAAGTTTTGATATTTTATAACCCAAACACATTTCTCTACTGATTTCTTCAGAAATATATGATTCCTAATTCGAAAAATAATACAACACAGAGAATATTTTATATTAATAATACAATTTTATTTTATTAATTAATTTTTCTTAATTTTGATTATAAAGTTTGAAACATTTGATTGCATTTAGCATTTTTTATTTGATGAGACTATTAAATTTTCTAATATTGCTTTCCGTAGAAAGTATATACCACGGACAACATTTAAAATGTCCTTCTGTGTTGTCTTCATCTTCCATTACATCATATTCCTCATTTACGTCCAGCAAATTTTGGAAAAATATGATCATTTCCCAATGGTCGTATAGTCTGAAGCTATGAATTATTTAGACTCCTTCTTATTTGACTCATTTTATTAATATCCGTATTAACTTTGTTTCTGCTTACTTTTTCAAAGGAATTGTCGATACTGATGATTTTTTCCTGAATATTTAACTAAAAAGTATCTAAAATTAAGTATTATTTTCTTCTCCCTCTTATACCAATTTTATATTATTATCTCTCTCTATCCCCTTCACCCCATCACCATCCCCACTTATTCACTATTTCCCCATAAATATTTTCTTGGAAGTATCGGAGCTACTTTTAATTTCAATTACAATTAAAGATTTAAAGTGACAGATCTCGATCAAAAATTAACTCCGTGAAAAATCTAAAAATAAAATTTAATTCCCTGAAGAGTAAATCCTTAATTCACATTAAGGATCTGGATATAACAGTTAAATATCCTAATCAAAATATATTACGGATAACAACAAAATATGGACAAACAATAAAAGTTGAGTTGGAAAATAATATAATGTTTCTCCCCAAAAAATATAATAGTTTAACAGATGAAGAAATTAAGGACTCTCGAGTGGATCATTTCAATTATGCAGAGAAGGAGAGTGCGGCCTAATTCTTGAGAGTGAGATGGACGAATTTTTAATTCAAAATAGCCAATATCCCGTTTGGCATTAAAATAAATTAATTCTGTTTAGTAAATTATAAATAAAAAAAGCCATTAAATAGTTTTGTAAAATATAGATGATTGTGTGTTTTTATTTAATCTTTCTTAGCTATTTCATAAAGATATTTAAGGCATAAATGACCACAGATAAATGTAATAAAATTCTGATGTTGATTATAGTTGTATTTTATATTTGTACAAAGATATTTGACTACTTCCAAAGGAGGTTGTAAGTTTCCAAAACTGTCGAAATACTATTTTTGATCGATGTTCTTATAATATGCTACCCAGTGTGTACCAGGACCTGTTGATAAATCTAAATTGATTATTCCACACTCAATTTTCTTTGATCGTTTTGGTAGTGAGTCCAACATGAATACTCCTCTAAAATAAGGAATATTTATAGAAAAATTTATTAGATCAACATCTTATAGTGGTCTGTTGGGTAGCATTCTTAAGAGTTTTTTGTCTGTTCTTTATAAACTAAACCATATCCCTTTTTATATGGTTTTAGGTAAAGTCCTTTTCCAACTGCTATAGATTCCATCGCTTTATTATGTTAAGTTGCTTCATCAAGTTGATTTTTTGCATTCGTTGTTGCATTTACAGCCTTAGCTATGGCAGCACCTCCAGTGGCTAGACTGCCAATTGCCTCAGAGCAGTTAGAATCGGTATTAGGGGTAAAAACCCACCATTTTTTGGAACACTTATTATACGTGGTGATTTTCTTCCTTTTAATGATTTATTGATAGTTTTACGTGCGATTCTAATGGCAGAGTTAATCTCTAAAGGTTTTTCCTTCTTTAGTATTTTTGTTGCAGCTCTAATTGATGTAGTGAACAGTTTTTTACCATTTAATTTGGTTTTCTTTTCACATTTCTTTTTTCCCACACCCATACCGTTTTGGCTTTCATTGCGTTAGTAACCATATATGCAAATGATTTTTCTGCAAGACTGCTATCTTTTGATAAAACTCGATCCCAAGCTGAATTTTCAAGAATTGTATCTGCCTGATGTCTAATACTTAAATCCTTATTTTTAGAATAAGTTATATCGTGATTTTTGCAGGCAGAGTCCAGTAAATTAATTCCTTTATCACCTCGACTTAAACTTTTTCGTAGTTTAGTTCCAGGCCCACAGTACTGATATCCAGGAAGATGAAGTTCAACAGGAAGATTATTTATTATTTTATCTACTATACCTGCTCCAAAGAAGGTGTTTTTATGACTAAACGACTTGTTGTAAAGCATAACCATCTTATTTATTTAATTATTTTTTCTTTCTATAATAAAAGGTAACAAACATAAATTACATGCGGTTAGTGAAACAACATAAAAATATTTTGATTCGTAATATTGATGATTCATCGAACATCACTTCAAAAATAAAACACAGCTCACTCTTACCAAATTCTATCCGAGCTCTAATAGTGGGACCATCGAATTGTGGAAAGACTAATGTTATGGTGGGTTACTAGAAAGTCCTAACGGACTAAAATTTGAAAACATCTATTTATACTCACAATCCTTATATCAACCGAAATATGAATACTTAAAGAGGTTAATTTCACCAATTAAAGGAATGGGATATCATACATTTGCCAACAATAAATCAGTTATTCCCCCTAACGAAGCTAAAACAAATTCAATTATTATATTTGATGATGTTGCATGTGAGAAGCAGAACAATATACGGGATTATTTTTGTATGGGTCGACATAAGGATGTGTATTCATTATTCTACTTGTGTCAAACTTATACCAGAATTCCCAAGCGTTTAATAAGAGACAACGCGAATGTAATTATCAGGGTTGCCAGAATAAGACAGATTAAATGTGCTAGATTGTCAAAAAAAAAGTGCTAAAATGTTCTACAGTTCAAAAAAAGTGCTAGTTGTTGTAACATTGCTTTTTATTAATATAGTTAAAAAAATTTTACATTTCAAACATTTGTACATTTTTAAGAACTTTTTATCATTTGTATAAGTTACTGATATTAAATGTCTTTGATTTTATTTCATATTTTAGTTATGTAAATATATTTACATACAAAATTAATTTTATTTAATATAATTTGAGATCAAATTTTTGTAGTCAAAAAGCTTTAATATATATTGATTCAAGTTAAGAGTATTCAAAATATCAACCATATTATTTGCATCTTCCTCACAGATTAACTCATTTCAGATGAGCCGATTTTTTAACAAATCACCCTGATATATTTAAGGCAGGGACATAACTTTTATGTCCAATATTGATTTTAAAACATCTTCAAAGAATTATTATTTAAGGCTTTTAAAAAAAATATTTTTTAATTTTTAATAAAAATTTCGTAATAACAGTTAAAAATGAGGAATATTTTTTTTGGTCTTCTTATAGCTATTATAAAAGATTTTAATTTATTTGCGACTTTCATAACACTAGAACTTAAATATAAATAACACGATTAAATACGAAGTCATAAACTGGCCCCAAGAGAAGACCAACATAAATTAAAATCTTTCATAACAATTATGAGAGGACTAAACGATTTTTAGCTTTTTCTAATTGTTAGTTTAGGACCAAAATTTTTCCAGCTATTTCTTCTTTGACCAATTCAATATGTATTTAAAAATAACAGCAGTTATTTTAGGTCCCTGGTCTAAAGTGTAGCAGCATACGTTGTCTAATTTCACTTCCTCTCTTATTCGTATAACCGGAAATAACAATTCTTTCTTTTATTTTTCGTGCATTGCATACATCTTTGCAAAAAAAAACTATGACAAAGTTGTAGAAAAGGTAGTATACATACATATATATGTATGTGTACGTTTTTATACAGTGAGAGAATTTATACTTAACTTGCTATTATGTATGTTAGTTTCTAAAGTAACTGCCATCTAAAAAAAGTGCTAAAATTGCTAAATAATTATAAAAATATGCTAAACTAGCATTTAGCATTTTTTATTAAACTCTTAGTGCTAACTCAGAAAAAATAATGCTAGATCGAGCACTAAAAGTGCTAAAATGGCAAGCCTGGTAATTATTATGTTTAAACAAGATGAGAGAAATATGAAGCACGTTTATAGTGATCATGCTGCCGGCGACATGAACTTTGAACAATTTCATGAAATTTGTAGAGAATGTTGGAAGGAAAAATATGGATTTCTGATGATAAGCAAAGATAACGAGTTAAACAATGGTCGCTATAGACAAATATTATATAACTTAAATTACTTTACATAAAAGAAAAACTTTAGTATATAATCTGACTTTGAACACACAATACGCCTACATATCTATTCAAATATTTACTATACCTGATAACCTAATAGGATACCTACTAACCTGATCCGGTACCTTCTAACTTGATCAGATACCTAATAATCTGATCTGATACCTAATAATCCGATTTGATACCTAATAATCTGATCTGATAGCTAATAAACTGATCAGATACCTAATAACCTGATCAGATACCTAATAACGGATCTGATAGTTGATAACCTAATCAGTTGATTGCAGCGAGAAATGTGTTGAAGAAAAAGCTTCGTAGTATAAAAACTGGTGAAATCGATACTCGTGAACAACTACAAGACACATTTAAGCCTATAGCAGACCCTTTGTACAACTATAAATAAATCTAAAAGTATTAATAGAATTATCAAAAAAGAAAAGAATGAGATGAAAACAGATATTGAAGATAACAACAGTTCTCATATTAAGCAACCATCAATTAAATTGGAGACAAGTACACCGAAGACACTTGTAGAAGAAACAATATTTGACATCAGCAACTCAATTAATGACCCCAATGGTATAAGTAATAATGATGATGATGACGATGCCTTTTACAGAATTCAAACTATGGTCCACATAAAAATTTTAATAACGAATGGAAATTTGGTGATAGTAATCTCAAATTGAATGAAGACAAAATACAGGTTGGTGGTCAAATATGGGCTCTAACACCAGGACTATTTTCTCTAATGTTTCATAAAATACCAAAAAACTATGATAAATATGAACTAGAACTATATAAAAAAATTTAATTAGTACAAATGCATCCAGAAGAGACTATAAACCCGACGGTCAAATCAAGGGAACGAAAGCCTATAAATATAAAAATATCATTAAAAAGATGTTTAAAGAGAAAAACCAAGAGACTTTATCAGAAGTTAAGATGAATAAGAGAATATCTAATTATCAAGGTGATGGAATGATGCAGTTTAACCCCCATAGACCAATCTATATATACGATCCAAATCAGTGGGTAGATCGACTTCGTCTACTGATAGCATCACAAGCTGCTGGTCATACTAATCATAATAACGAGATTGTATCAATTATTGAAGAATAAAGCGAAGCTAATATAATACAATAATCTATATAAAGTATGTCTGTTGATAAGGTTGGACACTATCTAAACGATACAGGCGATATAATTTCACTGAAAAATGCCCCTAGACTGTTGGGCTTCTTTATGGATACGAACAACAACATCGATGTCCAAAACAAAAGAATCAAAAATGTGCAAATGCTGTGGAGGAAAACGATGTTATCAGTAAATTGTTTCTGCAAAATCAAATCGAAGAAATAGAATACATACTATTAAAATACTTTAAGGAAGATAACAACAAAATGTATGATAGTTTTAGAATTCAACTCGAAATGCTACAACATGCAGCAACATTACAGTTGGAAAAGAATAAGAAAATTGAAGAAAACATTTCCAAAATTAATACATTTTTGGAAGATGGTTATCTACAAAGATTTGTTGAGAGCTTACAAAAGAAAAGTTAAATGAAAAGATTTATAGATTAGAAAATTCCATGTTCGCATCAATAAGTAAAAGTTCATCAAGCAGATTACAACGTAACCAAAACAATTCTTAAAACTATAAACATGAAGAAATCTAGTTAACGAACTCCATAAACAAACTCAAAAATCTTTTGCACGTCCTAGAGTTGTGATGAAAGGAACAGATGATCTCTGGCAAGCTGATTTGGTTGAAATAGAAAATATACAATAAAAATTGTAGATAATGTAATTGATACATTCTCAAAATATGCATGGGCAGTACCGCTGAAAACAAAAACTGCACTTGAAACAACAAAAGCAATGGTAGATATTTTTCAATTGGGACGAGTACCAAAACACCTACAAACAGGCGATGGTAAAGAACTTTTTAATAAAAACTTTGCGAAATTGATGGATAAGCACAACATTAATCACTATTCAACGTATAGCACAATGAAAGCATCAACAGTAGAACGATTTAATAGAACATTAAAAGGGATGATGTGGAAAGAATTTAGTTTAATTAAAAGCATGCAACAGTAAAGTTCATCGTACCATCAAAATGCCTCCAATTAAAGTCAACTCAACAAATGAGACAAAATTATTAAAATACAGTATACAGTCATTTGAAGATGTATAAAATCTCGAAATTTAATGTTGGAGATCATATGCGCATAAGCAAATACAAACATACATTTGAAGAAGGTTATAATCCACATTGGACAACAGAAATTTTCACTATTAAAACAATTCAAAATACATATCCTGCAACATACATATTAGAGGATTATCGTGGTAATCTCATTCAAGGTGGATTTTACGATGAACAACTCTCAAAAACTAGATTTCCAAATACATATCTAGTTGAAAAGATTATTAAAACTAAAGGAGATAAAGCGTATGTTAAGTGGTTAGGATTTAGTAATGAACACAATTCTTAGATAAGTAAAGATGAAATATTATAGTTGAAACAAAATATTTAGAATTAAGAATAATCGTATTTAGTATTAAAAATTATAATGTAAATTCAAAACAAAAAAGATTAAATTAAAATAAAAATACTTTTTATAAACCATATTGTGTGTTAAACTTTATTCATTTACAATCAAGCAGGCATAATGTCAATAACACTTACTCTGAGCTCGAACTCATCAAAGTTATCTGCTAATTACTTCCCTCCTATTGAGTTAAATGGGGCATATGAATGTGCTCTAAATGATTTTCATTCATATAATAGCATTCCATGTTGATGTTAATGTCTATAACAATTTGTTTCATATAGGTGAAAATGTGATTGAAATACCAATTGGATCTTATGAATTGAATGACATAGTTGATTATATAGAGGAAGAATACAAACGATATAGTAGAGAAAATAACATTTTTATAGAAGCCAATAATAACACAATGCAGGTTAAAGTTAATAGCTTTACGGATCCAATATATTTTAATAAGGAAAATACAATTGGAAAACTATTAGGATTCAACGATAAAATCCTAACTCCAAACGAAGATCATTATTCAGATCAGCCAGCTAATATATTCAAGGTGAATCTACTACGAATTGAAAGTAGTATCACTGTTAATACATATATGAACAATTCCAAATCGCATACACTACACGAGTTTCCGATTAATGTGCCTCCAGGCTATAAAATAGCTGAGATTCCTAGAAACCTCATTTATTTAACTGTGAACTCCAGAGAGGTAGGTTCACTAACGCTACGAGTAGTTGATCAGTACGGCGATTTAATTAATTTTTGAGGAGAGGAAATAACAATAAGAATTCATTTAAGACCAACTAAATAATGTTGATATACAACTCAAGTATATCGAAAAATATAACAACAGCAACATCATACAACCCTAAAACATTATCACAGCCTAAACCACAATTAAAAAGATCAGTTCATCAAAAAACGTTGACAACAACAAATAAAAATTTTTATAAAGTCTCTTAATTTTAAACTGAAGACAAAATGAGTTCAATAATAAATGTATTGGATAAGCCATTATCTGATGAAAATAATCAAAAAGGACTATCATACATATGTTCCATACCTACAATCTTACAACAATAATGATGAAATACGCATTTCAATACAAAAATCAAGATTTGTATGTTTTACGTAGTGAAAGTTATATATATGTGGAAGGATCTGTTGTAGACCTCGAAATCTACAGCCAATTTCAAATTAAAAAACAACTTTGTGGCACATCTATTTGATGAAATTCGCTATGAGCTGAATGGTATAGAAATTGATCATACAAGATATTTAGGAGCCACATGCACCATAAAAAAACTTGGTTTCTTTATCACCAACGGAAAGCACAGGAACGTAGAATGTTGGTTGGAATAAAATTGATGATTTGAAACTTGTAAATGGCTACTTTAATTTCTATGTACCACTTAAGATGCTTTTAGGATTCGCTGAAGACTATAATAAAGTTATACTAAATGGAAAACATGAATTGATATTCTTACGTAATAAGAATGATGAAAATCTTGTACACTCGAACGTTTCTACTGAAAAAGCAAAACTTGCAATTTCACTCATCTCATGGGGAATTCCACACGTACAATTATCTGATCTTTGCAAGCTGAATATGATTAAAATTATTAGCAATGGCATTCCGTAGTTGGGATTGTCATGTGAATCCACAATTAAATACAGGAACAAGTCGTATTTGGAATGTTAAATTAACCGCAAGTAGAGAACGCCCCCGTTTTGTATTGATTGCTTTTCAACAAGAAAATAAGTTTGTTCATTGTGATCAGACCAATTTAAAAGTTAATTTAAATTCAGTATCATACCCATATTATGATCTATATATTAAATTTAAAAATGAGCGTTATGCAATTCTATATGATATGTATCTAAGATTTCAACAGAGCTACTACATGAGAGAGTATCAGCCGCTTCTCACTGCTCTAGAATTTAAAAATAATGCACCGATTATTGTAGTAGATGTTAGCCATCAAAACGAGTCGCTCAATAACGGACCAATTGATATAAAAATTTAATTTGAAACAGACACAAATATTCCATCAAAGACCTCAGCTTACTGTATTCTTATTCAAGATCGTATAATTGAATATGTTCCTATAAAAGGACAAGTACGGAAACTCTTATAAATTAAGTAATATGGAGGATAAGAAGGTTTTCATAGACTTTCAAGGTTTCAAAAATAATTCAAACAATTTTATTGCCAAAGAAGTAGCAGTTGTTTTCATCAATAATGAACACGTCAATTTCATTATAAAACCTCCATATGATTTCCTGTTTGTCAGCAAAAAAGCAGAGAGAAGCAAATTGGTTAACAAAAAACTATCATCATCTATACTAGAACGATGGATCAGTGTCATTTCAAAGCGTTTGCAGATTTTTGAAAGACAACTTAAAATATTCCATAATCTATGTTAAAGGAGAAGAAAAGAAAAAATGGTTGAAAGAAATGATTCATTAAACAATTTTTAACATTGAGGTTATTGCCTGTATCAACTTTAAACAAATGAATAGCAAGTATCCAGACGATTTCTACTGCAACTATCACAACTATGGTATTTGCGCCAAAAGAAATGCAATTTTACTTAAAAAAGATACTTCAAAATAAAGAAAATACTCATGTTTATTCACTGTTTTATATTAAAAAATTTAAATTTTTTTTATTTATTATTTTTTCTTAAAAAATCTTAATAATAATAATACAGATTAAATTTTATATATTAATAAAAATATGAAAAAACTTTATTTTTTATTTACAAATAATTTGGATATAGGTAAGAATACAAAATGAATTAATAATAAATTAATAACTAAATTAATAAATAAATAAATAATTAAATAAATGAAATAGATAATTTTGTTGTCTTTTTTTCTTTCAGGCTCTAGGTCTTACATAAATAAAAATGAACTATATGTTGGTTTTAAATTTCAAATTTATTTGTTTTCGATATTTCGAATACCATTGGTATTCTTCTTCAGGAACTGTTAAAAAAAGAATATAAAAGTATAACAATTATTAATTATTTTTAAGAATTACACATTCCAAATGTAATTATACATAAAAACTTTCACAAAAATAACGAACATATACAAGTAGCATTTTAAGCTTACGTTTTTTTGACAAAAAAACAAAATTAAAAAATCAAACAACAATTTGTCCTCCTACACGGATGGTGATGAGTCATAAACTAAATACTTTTTTGTTTATGTTTTGTTATTATCTGCCTGTAAGCGCTCGCGCAATTTTCTGTATCAGTTTTGTAATTAATTCTTACGTCTGTGTGAGTGTTAATTATATGTAACATCTCAATTGTGAATCTCTTTTTCTTGTTGGTTTCTTGTTGCAATATTTGAGTGTTTATTAAGTTTGGTGAGTGCCCAGTTATCATACAGTGGGCAGCAAGTGCTGTTTTTTGCTCTTTATTTCTCCTTGTGTTTTTATTTTTGAAGTCAGATTTATGTGCAGCGAGTCTTGTCCTTAATTTTGATCCTGTTGTTCCAACATATACTTTTTTGCATATGTTAGATCCGTCACCTTGGCATGGGATTTTATAAACCACGTTTGATTTTTCTAACTTATCTATCTTTGTTTTTGTGTTCGAATATAATTTGTTTGTAGTATTATTTGGTTTCAGCGCTATGTTTATGTTATGTTTGTTGTAAATACCAGAGTTGATTATCCTTTCTGAAAATCCAGGAATGTATATAAATGATTTGAAAATTTTTTCTTCTGGTGGCCTGTTGGATGGTGCGTTGTATTTTTGTATAGCGCTTTATAGAATATGTGTCGACGTTGAAGACGGAAAACTATTTTTGGATAAAATTTCTTTAATTTTAACAATATTCGTTTTGTGAAATGTTTGGTCACTAATTTTCAATACACGCTTTGCGAAACTTAAGGCAGTATTTATAATTACATGTTTTGGATGGTTAGAAAAGAAGTTAATAAGACGTCCTGATGCCGAGGGTTTTTGATACCAGTCAATTTTAATTAATCTATTATCCCTGATAACTAGTGTATCTAAATATGGTAATTTTCCATTTTCCTCCATTTCTTTGGTAAACTGGATTTGTCGGTGAAAACCGTTCAGTGCTTTTAAAGTTATTTCAATATCTCTTTTTTTGATAATTCAAAATATGTCGTCCACATATTTGCTTAAAAATCTTGGTTTATCTTGAAGAGTTCTAACCGCTGAATCCAAAAGCTCTTCCATTAAAATGTCTGCTACTACTGGTGATGCAGGAGAACCCATTGGCATTCCTCTAAGTTGTTCGTAAATCTTGTCGTTTAATTTAAAATACCTATTTTCTTTAGGCAGAATTTTAAAATGTCAAAAAATAGATCTTTTGGAACTTTTGTGAACTTTGTTATGTCGCTCCATTTTTATTTATTATTTCTATTGCCAAATTCACAGGAATGCTCGGGAAAAGAGATATTACGTGTATTATATGTGTACATATAAAAGATTAAAACTGATCCTACTACCAAGATTACAAAACACGAAATAACAACTAAGTGGAGAAAATGTGAAAAATAAATGTGATATAGATATGAAGCAAAAAATATCAACTAAATTCAAACGTTGCTGTTGCCCCGAGACCTATATGGACTTCCCAAAGTACATAAAGCAACATGCCGTTCAGACCGATCTGTTCATCGATCA